>VZTN01027120.1:827240-837584 GCA_013400515.1 Erpornis zantholeuca | reverse complement strand
CTGAACGGCGGCGAGCCGGGCTCCGCCGCGCCCGAGGCGCTCGCCAATATCAGGCGCACCGTGCGCGTCGTCAAGCAAGACGTGGGGGGGCTCGGCATCAGCATCAAAGGTGAGGGCGGGCCGCGGGGGTCCCGGGGCGGCGGGGGGAGAGGGGCACCGGCCCCCGGACCTGTTGCTGCCGCCGTCCCGCGGCTCGCTCGGAGGGAACCCCGCGGGGAATGGGGCTGGGGTCGGGATTCTCACAGCTCCCCTAGCCCTACCGCAGGACGTGGAGGGGGAACCACGTGGCAGTGACGGGACCCGAAACATTCCCAGCCCACGGAAAGAGCGATCATTCGGGGTGCGGAGTGACCGGCCAGTCCTTCTCGCCGTGCCCCGGCCGGGGTGAGGGAACCCCAGCGTTTGGGAGCGGGAGGGGGCACCCCCTGTCCCCCGCACCCACGGTTAGGGTGCTGTCTCACGAGGCAGGTGGGGTGCGGGGGGGCACCCACTTACACCAAAGTTGCCCTTTTGCAGCCATAGGGAGGGCTTGGCCGGCGTCCCTTTGTCCAACCGTCTTCCTGATCCGGGAAATTTTTCCCTTTTAAAACTATCAGTAAAACGAAGGGAGCGATGTAAAGCCCTTGGAAATCTCCAGGCACTGGGTGGGGTGTTGAACCATCTCCACTCGGGCGTGGAGATGCGTGCTCCCGGGAAGCGGAGCAGCGGGAAGCCTCGCTGCTGTAATGCCTGTTTTCCCTCCGAGCTCCTTGGTGAGACTCGCCTGAACTTCAGGCTGGAAACTTCTTGGAGCAGGGATGGCGTTCCTGCCTTTCTGCCTGCTTTTGATTTTCATGCGGCTCCGAGCGTGTTGGAAACTGTGAAAGCAGGATGGAAAGGGCAGCGGAGGGGCAGCGACAGGGCTGTCACGGAGCGTGGCTGTGAGAGGCAGCGGGCTCGGCATCCCCGGGGGCAGTGGCAGGGCAGCTCTCGACTCCTGACGTGGCTTCTCCTCCCAGTTCAGAGGGGACACAGACGCAGCCTCCGGCTCCCTCTGGAAGTGGGGAGGTTTTGCAATGTGGATGTGCGGGTGCTGGAACTGGAAGCTGGATCAACACTGCTGGCCGTATCTGCAGGGTGCCCCAGCCTGCCAGCCTTCTTTTAGGGAAGCACAAACCCCACTTGGCGACCACCCCTTGGCTGCCAAGTTATTGCTTGCTCTGTGGCTCTCCCAGGAAGGGAGAAGCTTCCCTTGGTTCAGTTTAAACTTTATTTTTGCAGTGACGTATGTGGAAAAGAAGTAGTTGCCATCAAAAGTAGTTGTCATCAAAACCGAGCAGTGGAAGCTGTTGTGGAGGGTGGGGCAGCCCTTGGGAGGGCAGGACATCACTCCTCACCGGGCTGCTGGCGTGCCATTGTTCATGTGCCAGCCGTGTTTCACGCAGGGACGCTGGGTGCCACCCGGGGGGCGGGTGTCCTGCCGCGGGACGTGGCGAGGGGCTGGCAGGACAGCGGGGAGCCGAGCGAGAGCCGGGCTGGCGGAGGTTCTAAGCCCTGGCAGGGCTCTCGGCGCTGGCAGGCGGGCGAGGAGCCGCTGCCGCAAGGACGGAGCAGCCCCCGCCTGGGCCTCTGACAGCTGATAACCAGAGGCCTCGCAGGGCTTGGCAGGCGGCTGAGCGAGGAAATGCCTGTGGCACTGGCTGGGAGCAGTCCAGGGCAGGCAGTGACAACAGGCTGGGCTCAGCATCTCCCTCTGGGATGAGGATCATCTCTTGGAGACTCCTCGGGACAGGCTGTCCTGGGGCACAGGGCACGTTGGGCAGTGCTGACCCCCATGGGCAGTGGCTGCTGCATCCCTGCGCCCTGGCACGGAGGCAGCTCGGATCTCCCTGCAGGTTCAAAAGTCTGCGTGCAAATTGATCTCCTGAAGCCTCTGGGAGTTTGAATAACATTCTTTTAGTGGGGACAGCGGGGAGCGGCCAGTAAATAGGGCTGCTGTGTGGAGAGGAACACACAGCCCTGTTGGTTCACCTCTCCCTGGCTCTTTGGCCTCTCCAAAAACATTTGTCTGTCTTATCTGTTGAGATCATGAAGTCTGTGGAGCCAGGATAGTTGCTCAGCACACATGATTAATAATGCAAATAAAGACACGCTTTCCTGCCAAAACTGATGGGGAGATGGCCAGTTCATGTGTTCGCTCTGTGAATAATCTGTGACCAATCTGAGTGGTTTTGGAGCAATCACTTCATCAGCTGTAAGGCCTCATGGTACTTTGGCTAGTGTGGTTGGTACAGGTGTCCTGTGGGTATCTGGGGGGGTGGGCAGTGAGCTGACCTGGCACAACGCATTGAGTGCCAGCAGAAAGGCTCAGCCTTGCTGGGACCATCTGGAACTGGAGCATCCCCCTCCCCACCCACTTCTCCGAGCACTGCAACAGCCACAACCGCTCCCTGTCTCTTCTGTTTCAAGGTGGACGAGAGAATAAAATGCCCATCTTGATCTCCAAGATCTTTAAGGGGCTGGCAGCGGATCAGACCGAGGCGCTGTACGTGGGGGACGCCATCCTCGCCGTCAACGGCACTGACCTGTCCGAGGCCACGCACGATGAGGCTGTGCAGGCCTTGAAGAAGACGGGCAAGGAAGTGATCTTGGAAGGTAGGAGACAAGGATGTGATGGGGCGAGAAGGGTCCTCCTGCACTGGGATGACACAGGGGTGGCATATCATCTGCAGCTGCATTTGCATACTCTTTCAAATGGAAAACAACATATGCAGAGTAATTTGTCTGTTCATCCGGAGAGCTGGAGGTAACTGCTGGGATTTCCCTGTCTCCCTCCCGAGAGGGAGGGATGTGTGTGCCAGTGCTCCATGCCTAGAGGGTCTGTCTCCCCGCTGTGGGACTGCGGGCAGGCAACAGTGGGAGGTGTGGGACAAGTTTCTGGGATTTGGGATTCTTTCATTGCACAGCATCACCCCCACGTCTGCAGTTCCTGGGGCAAGAGAAAACATTTTCTGCTTTTTCCATGGCTTTAATTTAAACCCACATCCCTGGATGGTGTAGGTTTATGCCAGCAGGGAGGGGGTGCACTGGCCCCCCACTCCTGCTAAGCACCTTAGGGTTTGCTGAGTGGGTTTTGGGCAGGTAGAGGGTGAGGCAGGGCCTGCTCAGGAGCTACCCACCCAGGGGTGCAGCTGAAGGAGATGCCCGCCTGTAGCTACAGACATCCCAGGGATGCAGCCTTCACCACCCTGGAGCAGACTGTTCCCAGGGAACAGGCTCCTTCTCGGTACAAGGGAGATGGTCCCTGGTGTCCCTGCAGGAGCCCCCCAAGCCCTACTTGAGGACTGGGTGAGGGTTGATGGGTTGGGACCATGGGAGCCCTGAGGGAGAGACCCCATTCTTCTCAGATTACCCTTCACATCACATCTGTCCATGTTTGCCCACCCTCTGCCAGCTCAACCAGGCTGGGATGAGCATCGCAGATCTGTCCCTCAGGAAAGGACTCTTCCCCTGCCCTCACTTCCAATGAGCCCCAGGGGTCACCCTGCTTAACAGAGAAGGTCTTGACACCAGAGACCCTTCCCAGATCCCAAAGAGAGGTTTGGTTTGGAGGCAGTGCTCGGGGCTGTCCCTGGACAAAGCAGAGTTCTGTGTGCTGTGCTGCCAGTGACCACTGTGGCTCCGGCTTTCCTGAGCCTTCCCCAGATTGTCTCAGCTCCAGATTTTCATTTTTAGCTTTGCTCAGCCCTTTCTGCTGTGGGTTCCTCCTCTCCTGGGAGCCTCAGGACCATGGTTCAGCCGGAGGAATGTGCTGCTCTGCACAGCTGCAGGGAGCAGATAGAGTTGGTGGTGGGGTGGTTTTGTTGTTTTTTTCTGACCAAAGAGAAATACAAGAGCTTCTTTCTTTGTGAGTCTGCGAAATTCCTGCCTGGAGCCACTGCTCTCAGACCACCCTCCCTCTGTTATTTTCTGTTCATCCTTTGGTGTGGGTTTCTTTTCTGCCAGAGGTCCTGCCAGAGGTGCAGAGGAGCTGCCCTTTCTGGAGAGAACAATTTCTCTCCCTGGACCCCTCCTCCTCCTCTGTCCCTTGGGAGCCAGATCACCCTCCTGAGGAGGCAGCTGCAGGCAGGGCCTTTGCTGTAGCTTGCTGAGCTCAGGTATGACCTGCTCAGCTTCTTAATTAATTAAAACTTCCAGCAAGTACCCTTGGGAGGTGAGTGGGGCTGGGCTGGCTCGCACTACAGCACTCTGGAGCTCTGGGATGAGTTTGTATCTGATGTCCAGCCAGAGCAGGGAAAGGATCTCTGCTGCTCATCTGATCGCTGATGTCGCTGATAAACGTGGTACATCTCCATCCCCTCCCTGGTTTTGGGTTTGCTGGCACAGTGCAGCTCTGCCGTGGGGGATGGTGGGGTTGGCACTGGGCCATGGTCAGGCTGTCACTGCCCTCTGGAGGTGGTGGCCCTGCCTCTGAACAGGGTGTCCCCTGTCTTGAGGCTTTCTAGGAGCTGGCTGGCCAGGGAGGGGTGGCAGGTCTACGGAGAAGGGAGTGGCCTTGAAGTGCCTGAAAGGTGTTAAACAAGGGGTTCCCTGCTGCCTTCTCCTCCTTGGAGAAGGCAGAACTTAAAAGAGCACCTTAAGATTACTTAGACAGTTTCTAGTCCCCACATGGTGCCAGGTGTGACTCCAGCTTTCCTTATGGTGCTCTAAGTGCTAAAACAGAGTATTTGGCACAGCTGGTGTCTGTTTGCTGCCTTGCTCTTCTTGGCTGGAGATTAGGAGTTTCTTGGCTGGAGTCACTCCTGGGATTAGGAGTTTTTAGGATGGTTTGCAGGTGGCATTGCAGCAGGTAACAAAACTGGGAGAGCTGGCACCTCCTCACAGGGCAGCGAGCTGGGCTGAGACTCCCCAAAGTGGCAGAGCTGGGAGGTGATGCGTTTTAGTGTGAGTACCAGCAGTGGCTCCACATGCCAGATTTCCCCCTGAGCTGCTCAGCTTGGCTCCAGGCTCCTGGGTGTCATTGTTGCCCAGGCGTGAGGACACGCAGATACCTCTCTGTGTGTCCTGCCAAGATTTTTTTTTGGATGTGCCAAACTACTCTCTTGATCTTTGCAGGAGGAGTTGGACTGTATTTATATTACATTGTTATTTCAGGGAGAGTTGCTCTCCCTTGCCTTATTTTTCCCTTGGTTTTTTTCATTGCTTGGAATCCAGAGGCTCTCCATAGCAGGGGGAAGGCTGATAAACATCTTTGCAGCTGCCCCAGGAAGGGTTCTGGGGACAGGAGTGGTTTTCCTGGTGAGGCCCTGTGCTGTATTGTCACGGGGGCAGAACTGGGAGCAGTGAGGAGGACAAGTGGGGGCAGCTGTACACATCTCCCATCCATGACTTATTTGCCACAGGGATAGCTCCTGGGGCACTTCTCTGCTCTTTAGCACTTGCTTGGCCAAGTAATAGCTTAGAAGCTCAAAATTCAGAAAAATGGGTGCTGGGAGAGAGTGGGGCTGGGGATTCTCCAGAGTGTTTTTTGCCATAACTGTGGGAAGGAAGGCCTTGGATCTGGCCCAGGGATGATGCCACGAGGTGATGGGGCACATCTGCCACCTCCACACGACACTGCTCTGAAGCTTTGCTTTCCTTGGGGAGTTTCCTGGGTTTGTTTCTCCTCCCCTGGAAACACGGAGAGTTGTTCCATGATCTCCCTGCTGACGCTGCAGCACAGGGGAATGTTTAGCCAAGTGCTGGGGCGTGGAATGTGGCACTGGGCACTGGGACAGGAGGGACAGCAGTGGCACCTCACCCTGCAGCATCCCCTGGTGTCATCATCCCTGGGGTAGAGGGACTGGAGCTGAGGCAGCTGGGACAGGAGCTGCTGTCGTGTTTGTGCTTGGAGGCAGGGGCAGGGCATGGTCCCGGGGTGGGGTGCTGGGGAACTCTGTTGACCATTTGGAGGCACAGCAGAGCATTGGGTTGGAGCTTGCAGGTGGTTTCGGGGTGTCTCTTTGGGGATGTGTGTTTGCTCAGCCCCTCAGTTTAACATGCCAGTTTTGCATCATTAATCCTGAGGCAGAGAGGGACCAGATGGAGGTGGGATTAGCATCTCTGTAGGGCCAGCACTGGGTCTCCAGGAGCTCTCTGGAAGATTTCCTGATGTGATGGCCTTGCTGAGCTGTGTAGATGCTGCTGGGAAGATTTTGGCAGGAGAAACAGCAGCACCATCCTACTTCTGAGCAGAAATGCAGTCTGGAACTCTTCTTTGAATCCATGCTGTGACCTCCTGGCTAAAGCAGAGTGTGCTCGTGACCCAAGCAGTGGGAGGGTGTTCTTGAAGCTGCTCTGGCTGTCCATGTGTCTGTTTTCCTGCCTGGAGGAAGCATTGTGGCTCCTCAGTGAAGCTCTGCAGGGTCAGGCTTGGCTCTGAGCAGTGCTGAGCCACGGGGATGTGTGGGGCAAGTTGTGCTGACTCAGGATCCAGAGTGCCAGGAGTGGTTGTTTTGTGCTCCATCCTTGTGAGAGATGGGATGATGGAGAGGGAGAATTTTTACCCAAGAAGTAAAATCAAGGAATTTAGATGGTTCTGCCCCTTTCTGGCATGCTGGGGAGAAAAAAACTTGGCTGAAACACAGAGGCAGACCCAGGGCCTTTGGTTAAACATGTCCCTGGTGCATCTCACTCCGGGGTTCAGGGGCACTTGGGATGCTCCAGTGATTGGGAGCCCTTGTGCCACCACCCACCCCCCTGCAGAGACACCATTCACACACCCGGAGACTTTGGCTGTTCCCCAAAACCCTGGAATGAAGTTTTTCTTAGTGCAAAGCCCTGAGCAGTTAAAGGTCCTATTTGTCCCCTGTCCTCTGTCCTGGAGAGGCTCAGTGGGACAGGCTCTTTCCCTGGAGAGCCCAGGTGGCTTTGGGGACCATGTGGATTGGTGTGAGCTGTGAGCCTGCTGTAGGTGGCTTTAAGTGTTGCTGCCTGGTGGTTTTTGGAGGGTGCAGGCTGCCAAGGAGCAGGCAGGAGCCCCAGCAGTGCAAGGTGCTAGTTAGAAAGAAAAAACAATTCAAGCATTACAGTCAACCACTAGCAGAGGTGGTGCATGATATGGTCTGAGTTGTTTGCTCTAATGAGATGGAGGTAATTAATGAATCCATTCAATGCCAACTGCAGTGAAGGGACTGGCAGAGGTATAAGTCAGCCCACGATGAAGCCAGTGCTGGGGTCACTGCAGGGGACAGCAGCTCCCATGGGATGGTGGTCTGGCCTTGGCCAGGGAGCATTGCAGCCTCCAGCACCTCCCACTGTGCTGGCTCAGTACCCCCGTGCTTCATGACCCGCCTGAAATCCTCCTTAAAGCCACGTGCTGAAGACACACACACTGCTTGTTGCCTAATTCTCTGTGCCCTGTCCCGGACTGGGCACTGCCCCTGTCCTCCGTGGCTCCCTGGGGACGTGACCCCGCCACCACCCAGCTAATGCCGGTGACGTCCCCCGCGTGCCCGGGGAGCCAGGGGCTGGCGCAGGGACTCCGCTCGGATTTCAGCAGCTCAATGGCATCTTTCTGAACTCCAATTAGTTCCCAGGCACCGGGATAATGGCAGGTCCCTGCTGCCAAGATTAATGGCTCGGATCACATCCAGCGTGGCTCGGATGCCTGCGGGAACGTGGCTATTTTTGTAACGGGAGGTGCAGGGCACGAGGCTGGTGGCCCCCCGCTGCCGCCTTGGCTCCGGGGCCACCACGGGGTGACCCGGCCCGCGTGGCACAGCACCGTGGCCATTTATAGCCGTGTCCCACGGGGCACCCACGGGGCTCTGGCTTCCTGCAGCTCCTGCCGGGCTGTGAGGGCTTAGAGGTTTTAGGGAGCTCACTGGGATAGGAATGAAGGGGGTGAACAAAGAACAGGCTGAGTTAGAAGGGACCCATCAGGATCATCCAGTCCAGCTCCTGCACAGGACACTCCAACAATCCCACCCTGTGCCTGAGAGCATTGTCCAAATGCTCCTGGAGCTCTGGCAGCCTTGGGGTCATGGCCACTGGGGAAGATGGGTGGGAGATGGGTAGTGGTGGCCCGGTGAAGTTTGGGAGTGGGTGGCTCTGCGTGCAGACTCTGTCCTGGTGGGAAAAGGGTTTCTTTCCGGCAGCACACCAGGCTGCTGTGGCTTGGCTGCAGTAATGGAGCTGGGCCCATCCAGCCACCTACGAGTGTTGGCTGCAAAGCCAGGCTCGTGTCCCCCATCCTGCCACCCACTCTGCTGGCTTGGACCTGGAGTGGAACCAGCCAGGATGGCTGGGCATGTGGCTGCAGCCACGTGGCTGTCCCGTGGTGTTTTCCTAAGGGCCTCCAAAGGGAAACCCTTCCCTGGAGTCATTAGCTGGTCCCATGCTGCCCCAGGGCAGGACCAGGACTGGCACCTCGCTTGCTCAGCCAGAGTTTTTTAGCCAGCATTGCCAAACTCATTTTCAGGATGTGGCTGTGGGGCCCCATCAATTTGTGGTGCCTTTCATGTACCCCTTCCCCCAAACCTCTGGAGCCGGCTGCCATCCCAGCATGGCTCTGAGGGCTCTGGCTCTGGAGCCAGGCTTGCTGGGGACTGATTTCTTGTCCCTGGTCTGAGGCTCAGGGGCAGGGCTGTGCGAGCGGAGAGCACGCTCTCCAAGGCTTTTCCTGGGGCCAAGCCAGGGTATTTGAGAGCTGTTCCCCAGCTGGCAGCGGGACTGGCTGTACCAGCACAGTTTGGACTGTGTAATTTTGGCCTGGGACTCTTTCCCATTCCCCACCCCTGGCTGCGTGTGCTGCCCCAGGGAAGTGCTCAGGCTTGGATCTGTGAACTGATCTGGGTTAAAGGGAAGGAAAAAGGGGGAAAAGGCCGTTTTTATCCCTCTTGGGGAGCTCCCCAGGCTGGGTTGGTGGAATACTGGGATGGTCCAAGAAGGGTGGGGAAGCCTTGGCACAGGGTGCCCAGGGAAGCTGTAGCTGCCCCTGGATCCCTGGAAGTGTCCAAGGCCAGGTTGGATGGGGCTTGGAGCAACCTGAGATAGTGGAAAGTGTCCATGGCCATGGAATGAAAGGCTTAGAATGGGATGATCTTTAAGGTTTCTTCCAACCCAAACCATTCTGTGATGCTGTGTCACTCCTTGTGTGACCTCGCCCACCAGTACTGTCCCTGCACCCACAGCGGCAGGGGACCCACAGCACCTATGGGTGGCAGCTCTGGAGAGCTAATGGAGGGGTCCCCAGCTCTGATGTAGGGAGAATGCAGGAGCTTTCAGCAGGGTAGGATGAGGCTGCCCTGGCCTGTGCCATGTCCTCAGCGGGTGCTGCCTCTCTTCCAGTGAAGTACATGAAGGAGATTTCGCCCTACTTCAAGAACTCCTCGGCGGGGGCGACGGTCAGCTGGGATCCCTCTCCCGCCGCCCAGCAGAAGCGGTCATCCCCCCTGCTGCCCCCTCGGGAGCTGCGGGAGAGCCGGAGTGTCCCTCTGAAGATGTGCTACGTGTCCCGCAAGTGCCTCCCCACCGACCCGGAGCACAGGTCAGTGCGTGGTGCTGGGGCTGGGGATGCCACCGTGGTGCCCCGGGGAGCCGAGGGCGGGCAGGGACTCATCAGGGCAGTGTCCCTGCAGGTACCTAGAGGTGTGCTCGGCAGACGGACGCGTTGCCCTCTTCCTGCGGGCTAAGGACGAGGCCACGGCGCAGTCGTGGCTCGGCGCAATCCAGGCCAACGCGGCCGTGCTGCTGCCACGGGTGAAGGAGGAGCTGCGGGCACAGCTGGCGGGGGCTGGCACGGTGGCCGGACGGGATGTCAAGCACGTGGGCTGGCTGACCGAGCAGGTATGCCCCAGTCCCCGTCCACCTCGTGGCACCATGCTGCCGGTGGCCCTGACCCAGCACCTTTGCAGCTCCCCAGCGCCGGCACCAGGAACCTCCTGGCCGTGCTCACGGAGAAGGAGCTGCTGTTGTACGGGAGCCTGCCACAGAGCCGGGATGCCCTGGGCAAGCCCACGCACAGCTATCCCCTCATCGCCACCAGGTAAGGGCCACCAGCTCAGTGCCCTCCCTGCCCTGTTCAGTGATAGGGTGCTGGCAGTCCCTGGGGGCAGTGTTAGGGTCTGGAGTCAGGGCATAGCCCTAGGGATGATGGCAAACCCCCGAGGTGGTGGCAGCGACCAGGGATGGTGTCAAGGGCTGGGCGTCAGGACAGAACTGCAGGGTGGTAGCAGGGGCTGGCGGTGGTGGCAGAGGCGTTTGAGGTGATGGTAGAGCTGGGGTGGTGTCAGAGCAGTGGGGATGGTGACAGTGTCCAGGGGTGGGTGGCAGAGTCCCGGGCATAGTGTGGGGGTTTAAGGCGGGGGGGGCTGACAGTGTCCA
>VZTN01027120.1:814004-826465 GCA_013400515.1 Erpornis zantholeuca | reverse complement strand
GTACGAGGCCGAGCGCTCCTTCGCGCTGCGCGCCGGCGGCCGCCTGGGCGTGCAGACCCATCTCTTCAGCCTGGAGAGCCCCCGAGAGCTCGCCCTGTGGACGCGGCTGCTGGTGGACGGCACCCATGGCGCCGCCGAGCTGGCCCAGGAGGTCTCGGCAGGTCAGCGGGGGCCCGGGGGGCCCGGGGGGTACGGCGGGACCCCCGGCTCACCCCTGACCTGTCCCCGTCCCCAGCCTGCACGTGGAAGGGGCAGGACTGCACCCTGACCGTCCACATCGACAAGGGCTTCACCATCTCCACCAGCGAGCCCGGGCTCAGCAGGACCATCCTGCTGCAGCAGCCCTTCGAGAAGCTGCAGATGTCCTCGGATGATGGCACCAAGATGCTCTACCTGGACTTTGGTGGCCCAGAGGGAGAGATTGTGAGTTGGCTTTGCCTTCAGCAGCCCAGGGGAAGAGGGGGAGCAGAGCACCCATCCTGCCCGCAGCACCCATCCTGCCCGGCATGGGGGTGAGAGATGGCCCCGTCTGTCTGCTTCAGCCAGGACACACAGCCCTTCCCAGGGCCCCAGTAAAGCTGTGGTGGGTTTGGGGAGCTCTGGGTGGTCCCGACTGAAAGCTGGCTGCTGCAGGATCAGCCTTTCCCATTGCAAACATCCCTCCTTTCCTTTTTTTTGCAGCAATTGGACCTTCACTCCTGCCCCAAGACCATCGTCTTCATCATCCACTCCTTCCTGTCGGCCAAGGTGACCCGGCTGGGGCTGCTGGCGTGATGAGGGAGTGCAGCACCGGGCGGAGCAGCCCAAGCCCCCGGCCCATCTATGCACCTCCCTCCTGGCCGAACCCAGCCCCAAGCCATCACAAGGAGACTGCAGCCCCCACGGGATCATGTCACCCCCACCACGGAAAAGCACCATCCAGCTGGGAAAAGCCCCTCCCAGGGCATTTGGGGGCAGCAGTGGGGTGAAACCCCTCTTGGGTGGCAGCACCAGGACTTCTCCGGTGCCTTCTTCCCCTCCTTCCTCGGCGGCTGGAGAAGCCTGTTGGGAGCCTACAAGTGGACATGGCCATCACCCCAGTGCCTTGAGAGATGATATTTTCTGTACAAAGAACCTGTTTGTATCCATGTTTTATATTTATATTGCCCACTTCAAAATGCTGATGCGGCAGCTCTTCCCCACCTGGCTTGGAGCCTTCAGAGAGTCCCCAGGTCCTGCAGCACAAGGACCTGTGTCTGTTTTCCAGACAGGCAACCCAAGGGCTGGAGGCCAAAGCCAGCTCTAAAGTGCTAAAGGGACAGGAACTGCAAGATCAGCTGTATTTGCCAAATTTTTCCATATTGTATGGAATGGTAGGAACCACTTTTCTCTGCTGGAGTTGGACAGTTTGCTTGTTTTTGTGCACTCTGGGGTCACTTTATTTCTTGGTTTGGGGGGGAGGCTGGTCAGGTGGCTGCTGCGGAATGACTTCTTTAATGAACCAAAAGATTCTGCATGAAAATGCCTTTTTTTGGGGGGGTTAAATAAACTTTGCAGATCACAACCTGCAGGAGCCAAGATCTGTCTCCTGGTTTCACTTGGAAAAGTAGAAAATCAGTTTGTGGGTGGTGCCTGGGCTGAGCCTTGGGGTGTTTTCCACCAGGGGAAGGAAAGAGTTTGCCTGGAGGCTGCTGTGAGCTGGTGGTGCTGGGGACATTGAAAGGGAGTTCAGTTGGAGAGAAAAAGTCTCCCTCCTCAAAAGGAAAGTCTTTTAAGGTGCCCAACACTGTGCTGGGAGTGGGAGAGAGGGGCATGCTGATGCCAGCACCAGCTTTGGTGATAACAGGTGGGTTTGGATTCCCTCACTTCAGGATGCTCAATAGAAGGTGGGTATTGTTTCCAAACTCAAAAAAGTTGTGTTTTGCTTTTTATATTTTTCCAGTAAAAGCAGCTGCCTGACTGAGCAGCAGCAAAAGCTTGGAAAGGTATTGGGACAACAGGAAGGGAGTCTGTTCACATCACTGCAGTGCCAGCTTCTGGGTTAACCTTCTCCTTTAGTACTGCCCCTGCCCATGGGGGAGCCTGAAGTGTCCCAGGAAAGCCCTTAGCCAGGGATTACAACACTCAGGCTGCAGGCAGAGAAACAACAACTGATTAGCAGCAAAATAATATCAGAGCAGCTGTGGCTGCCCCTGGATCCCTGCAAGTGTCCAAGGCCAGCTTGGATGGAGCTGCTGTCCCAGGCTGTTCCAAGCCCCATCCAACCTTGCCAGGGATCCAGAGGCAGCCACAGCTTCTCTGGGCACCCTGTGCCAGGGCCTGCCCACCCTCACAGAGAAGCAGCAGCACAGGAAGAATTTATTTGGTGTAAGAAATAGTTCCTATGGGATGCATCAGCACTCAGCTGCACAGCTCCTGGCAGGACAGGATGATGGAGAGGAAGGGGATGTCCTACTCCTCCCAGCACAGCCCCATGGCCAGCAGCAGGAATCTTTTATGATGGGCAAACCCTTACTTTTTATTGATCATAACTGTCAGATGTCCAGGAGGCCTCGCAGAATGGAGTTGCAAAAGAAAAAAAAAGAGGTTCCCCCCTGCCCCCGTTCCTAACTGTTAAATCAATACAGGTAATTTAGAAACAGATGGTGTATTTTTCTATGGTCAAAAGCATGTCAGCACAAGGAAACACATTATTACTGCAATTTACCTTCCTCTTCTTGCCCTGCAGCCATTACTCTTTGGGGTTCATTGCAATAAAAGAGGGAATCGCTCCCAATCCAGAGCAGATTTCCTATTAATCTTATGGAGCACAAACTGCTTTGACTTTCCAGTGCTGCTCAGGCTCCATCCTGCTCCATGCCTGAGCTGGGAAGGAAACAGCTCGATTTGGAGTTGGACATTTATTTTCTTGGGTTTCTTTGCATTTGATGATTGTATGTGGATTTTTTCCCATTCTCCATTTCATGGTGGTTTCTCAGCATCTTCACCCTTCTGGCACCATCCGTCCCCTAATAGGATCCTTTCCCCAAGGATGCCCCTGCAAAGGGGCCTGGGAATAAGATAATTGCCTCTTATAATGAAGGTCTGGAGCACCAGGAGGGGCTGGGGGGGCCCAGCCTGGGGAAAGGAGGTTCAGGTAGCTGGAGATTTCTCCCTAAGCCCAGCAGTATCTTTGATTCCTGGGAAGATGCCTGGAGGGGTGCTCTGAGCACACAGGGTATTTTCCAGGCTGTTACCAAAGAACCAAGGCCAGTGCTCATCACAGACCCCAGAGTCTCATGGAAAAAACATTGCAATTATTCCCTAAAACTCCTAGTTTTCCTAGAATTTCCAATGCTCATTGATGTGAATGTCCAGAAACATTCAGACATCGGGAATCACTGCCTGGGGAAGATCCAGCAGGGGCTGGATCCCAGTGCAGGATGGCATCTGTATGGAGTGATGAACATTCCTGCTTGGAACCACCACACTATTCCCTGGAGAGGAGTAGAAGCTCCTAAGGTTTTTTTTCTGCCAGGCAGAAGGACTAACATTTTTAAAAGCAGCTTAAAATAAATATAATGAGCTCTGCTTACAGAGCTGGGATGATGGGAGTGGGCTCAGGTTAAAAGCAGATTTCCTCAGCTCGGTTGCTCTGAGGCAGCTGGAGTTTTATTTGGTCACCACAACTGGACCAGTTCAGGGAGAGGGGAGTTTAAAGGTGGGTGAGGGGTGGAGAATGGGAAAGGAGGAGGGAAAATATCCTTGTTCTGCTCTTTGTGTGGAGCTCTTGGGATGCTTGTTGCCAGAGTAGGGCCAAAATGGGGAATGGAAGTGGAGGCACAGAGACTTTGGCATCTNGAGGGGTGGAGAATGGGAAAGGAGAAGGGAAAATATCCTTGTTCTGCTTGTGTGGAGCTCTTGGGATGGTGCGGGGGGCCGTAGGGCCAAAATGGGGAATGGAAGTGGAGGCACAGAGACTTTGGCATCTCATGCATGCCCAAGCCTTTGGCATCTCATGCATGGAGAGAGGTGGGTGATGCCAGTGGGGGTCACAGCAGCCCAGTTCTGGTGCAATCCCTTCCCCTTTGGGAACAAATCCAGCCAGGCAGTGGTGAGGTGAGCTCTGTTTCCTCCACAGGGAAACCCAGCACTGCTGGCATCCCCGGCAGCAACGTCACGAGCGGGAATTTCTCCCAGAAATGGCTTTTCCGGGTTGTGAGACCTGAAAAACAGCCCTGACTGAAGGAGCTGGAGAGGGAAGAGAGAGATGCAGCAGGAAGAGTGATTAGGTTGTCCCCAGGTGTTTGCTCACCCCCGGCAGAACACAGTTTCCCTCCCGACACCGCTTGTACTTTCCATTAGTCAGCTCTGACCTTTCAGCGCCGTAATCAAACAAGACAACCCAACACTTAAATCTGAGCGTTTAGCGCTGACATTTACAATTGGTTCTCGAGTTGGAGAGACCAAATGAAAATTTCCTGGCAGACAGCATGCTGCAGGGCAGGGGAATCAAATAATTCCTCTGCTGGACCCAGCCCCCTTCGGCTGCCCGGTGCAGCAGGGGGTGTGTGGGCTAGAACAGTGCCATTGGAAAGTCAATATTCACCTGGAGTTTGTGTGATCCCACTGACATCGCCCTGTCAGGGCATGAAGGAACTGGGTTTGGCATTTGATGGATGTAAACAGGAGAGATCTTCCCCAGGAGGGAGCCCTGCATTTAACTGTGTTAAATGTTAGGGATCTGAGGGTGTAATGAGGATGTTTTCTCTCGTTCAGCCTCAGCTGATTCCTTGCCTGGGAAGTGAGCACTTGGTGCATCCCCTGGCACATCCCCTGGCACATCCCCTGGCACATCCCTCAGTGTATCCTGTGGAACATCCCTGGCTCCACAGCCCCACGTGTGCCCCATGGTGGCAGTTTGGCTGTGCCATCCTCGTGCACATCCCTGGGCAGGGCTGGGCTTTTCCAGACCTTTCTCCAGAGGAATCAAGCCCTGATTAGTGGTGTTTGCCTGGTGAAGATAAAAGCCTGTGGGACATTGGAGTGTTCTGGGAGCCAAAACACCCCTGGGATCCTACACCCATGCCACTTGTCCCCATGCAGTGTCTTCTCCCATGGGATAACTTCCCACTGGAGCCACTTTATGAAGTTAAATCCATTAAGAAAGTGTCTGGACAAGGTTTCCCAACACTGCTGCTCATGATGTTCAGTGCTCCTCCTGCCTCCTCCAAACAGCAGCTAAAGCAGCCAGGCTGCAAACCAGGACAGCACAGCTCCTCCTCCCCTGCCCAGGAACAGCCTCATCCCAGAAAAAGCCTTAAACAGTCCAAAACACTCTGAATCAGGACTCTTTTCTCCCTTTGCTAATACAACCTTTGAATAAATGAATACATTTGTTTTAATTACAGAGCTTGAGGAAACAGTGGTTTGGATGCTGTTACTAAAATCACTGGAGGAAAATTCAACAGAAATTTTCACCCCAGCTCTGCTGCTCATCTGCTTTGGGAGCAGGGATGGGTTGGCTTTGTGCCTCAGTTTCCCTTTCTGTGTAATGGGCACATCCCTGCCCCCTCCCAGTGTGTGCTGACAGCAGAAGAAGAGCACAATCCTGCATCATGAAATATCCCAAAGAATAAAAAATCTTTGGGAAAGTTCCTGTAACCTCCTTGTCCATGTGTGATCTCTTTCCAACTGGAAATATCATAGCACTTGTCTGTAATGAAATGCTGGAATTGTGTTATCTATCTATCTATCTATCTATCTATCTATCTATCTATCTATCTCTCCATCTCTGTCTCATTTAATACATCCATTTAATTTCCCTCCATGTGTTCTCAAATAGATGAGGTTTCAAGAGGCTCAGGACCGGAGTGGGGCTCAATTGACAACCAGAAGATAAAGGTTTGTTTTACAGCAAAGGGATGAAAACCACAGAAAATTGGACTTGGTTTTATAACACTCATTCAGGGGTCCAGAAATGGGATTTAATGTGGTGAGATACAGATGAGACCTATTCAGGGTTCCTGAGTTTTTGTTATATTATATATTATCAGTGTTTCATGGGAGGTTTCTTCCTCCCCCAAAAAATTCCTTCTGAAAGCAGAAGGTTGTTTCTGAAGCTTTTGCTGTACTGGTGACATATCCATATGCAATATAAATGACCTGTTGTTTCAGCAGATGATAATGGGAATAAATATCAAATTAAAATTAAATAAAATCAAACCATGTAGATCAGGAAAAATTGCAGAATTTCCAATACCCAGAAAGCTCCTGCTCCAGCAAAGGGCACGTAGCCATGGCAACAGGAGCCCTCACTGTCACGATAATAAAAAAATATATTATTCTAGGAGAGCTCTTAAAAGGAAAATATACATTTCATTGAGGTGGATGATGAAATATTGCGCAGCAAAGTGAGGAAGGAGCCAGAGGAGCCCAGACAGTGATCCTGGCAGCTCTTCCAGAGGTAGGGATGGGGATACAGCCCCGGCAGGAGGATGGGGAGGCATCCCATAGGCACATCCAGGAGCTGGTCTTTGCTGACCCTTGTGGGTCCTTCCAGCTCAGGATATTCTCTGATGCAGGACTCGGCTGCCTCCACCTCCTCCACGCTCCTGTGCTCCACTGGGAGAGCACCGGGGATGAGCCGAGCCCTGGTGTGCACCCGGAGCGATGCAGATCCGCGGGGAAAGGCTGGAGGCGGAGGGGCTGTGCTGGCACAGGGCAGGGTGGGCTGCAGGCGAGCCCCGCCGGGGTCTGCTGGCAGCAGGCGAGGCTCCAGGGTCAGCAGGGGAATCCTCACGGCATCACAGCCCCCGCACTGCAGGCACACGTGCAGTCCCGGGAGCTGCAGCGGCTCCTGGGGAAGGCTTTGAGCTTTTGCCAAAGAGAAAATCGTGGAGAACGAGCATATTGGCTGAACTTTTCCTGGGCTCGGGTTTTGTAAACGGGCTGAAAAACAGTGCTGGCAAGTCAGCATTTCCCCAGTGGTGAAAAAGGGATGTGCTTGCAGAAAACTTTGGGAAAAGGGAGAGAAGAAAAAAGCTGCGGTTTTCCCTATAAACCAGGGAAACCAGGGTTGTTTTTCCTACAAACCCAGGGGTTTGTATCCAGCAAGAAGAAGGGGTGACCCCCTCAGTGGAGAAGTCCAGGTGGCCAAACCTGCCTGGGGTAGGTGGCAGGGCTGGGATAGAAATCCTGGGAAAACCACCTTGCTCCAGGTCTGGAGCACCTGGCTGGGCCTCCACGTCCCCATGCCCATGCCCAGGCAAAGGACATCCTGTGTGCCCATGGAGGAGCAGATCTGAAGCACAGGGGAGGGAAGGAGGGAGGGATGTCCTGGCAGCCACAGGAGCTGCGAGTGCCAGGGCTGCTCAGGGCTTTGGGGCTGTTTCACAGCTCTCTCTGGGTTTGGGGGTTCAGCCTGGGGCATTTCAAGGTCCTGCTGCTGACAGCACCGAGATGTGGGGCAAGAACACCCCCTTGGGGCACCCCAGTCTGAACCCTTCTTGTGGGTGCTCTCTGCAGTGTGGAGGGGGAAACATGACCTAGGAATGGAGAGAGAAAGGGAAAAAATTGACCCAAAAATATAAGCTGTGACCTGTCTGCTGCAGGGATGCCTTAATGGGTCACATGGTGGGATTCTTGGAGCTGCTTTGTGCAAGGCCAGGAGTTGGACTTCCATAATCCTTGTGGGTCCCTTCCAGCTCAGGATATTCCACAATTCTATGAATCTGTGACCTGTTATTTCTCCCTCCTGCTGCTGCACACTGCCTGTGGTGGCTCCTCCGTGCTCACATCCACCCAGGACAGACTGGCAGCACTGTCCCAGGAAACCTCTCCTGGCAAAACACCTGGAAATGTTTTTGGATCCTCCTGAATGCTGATGGAAAGGAGATGGCATCCCTGGATGCTGCTGGCACTCTGTGCCCCTGCAGGGCTCCCTCTCCAGGGGACAGCACACACCTGGGGCTGGAATAATTTGCTGCCCAGAGAAAACCTTCCGTGGGCATCCTTGCAGCAGGGAGAAGTCATCCCATGGATATCTTGGAGGAAATATCCTGGATCTCTTGAGAGCCAGAGACGACACAGGACTTGGGCACTGCAGCTTGGCTCCACTGTACCCATGCCAGGGATGCAATCTCAGCTCAGGGCACTGAGAGGGGAGTGGATGGTAATTCCCATAACTTTTATGCTCAGAGGGATGGAAGGGCAGCACAAGATGCCTGCAGAGCTCCCAGGCAATGCCACTGTAGCCTGTGGCTTGTCCAGCATCCCCTGTGCTCATGCTTTGAGGATATTCCCACCAAAACCCTGGGACCAGGGAGCTGAGGAATCCCAGCCCTATAACCTGGGCTTGAGCCCCCACCTCCATATCCTGCAGCCAAGGGGAGATTTCCTCTGAGTCCCACTGGACATGATTTGCAGCCTCCTCAGCCTCCCCTTTTCCCTCGTGGGGTGGCACTGATATCCATGTTATTTCAGCCTAAAGAAGGAATTGAGATTCTTGGCTCCAGGACGGTGTTAATGCCCAGCATGGCCCAGCAGAGCTATAAATATATGAATACATCCCTTCTCCATTAGAGGGCAAATCCAAAATTGCATCCAAAGCCACTAGCAACAGGCCAGAGTGTGGCTCTCTAGCCAAAATGATCCCAGGGCTCTGAAAATCTAGGAAACCTCTGTTTCAGGCATCCCAAAATATGCCTAAAATATATTTCCTTTTCCTTCCATTAGATCTATTGACACAGAGTGCAAAACACGTGCAGTTTATAAAGTTATTCCTGGAACTGGGCCAGAGCAGAAAGGTGGGAGCTGGCTGCTGGAGGCTGTGGGGGCTCGGTGTGTCCCCCTGTATCCCTCACCGGAGGGACCCCCCCAGCAGAGCCTGCATGCTGCTCTCCTTGAGGTGCAGCGGGAAAACGCGCACGGGAGATGGGATAAAGAGGGAGACGAGGGATTGGAGACCCTCCGAGCATCTCCTTCCACTCCAGGGGTCAACCGTGCTCCGGCTCGGCACCACCTCAGTGGCGAGGGGGATTTTTTTTGGCCCCAAAAGGGCGATTTTGGTTTGAAGCGATGGTTTTTGCTGTGCCCAGGGCGCTGCAGGGGGAGCTCGTGGCGTGCGGCAGCTCCATCCCTCCGCATCCCGCGGGGATTCGGCATCCTGCCCGCAGGAATTGTTCCAGCCGAGCCCGAGCCTCGTATCTCGCAGCTAACCGAGGAGAAATTGAGGGTGCGGACGTCTCCCCCAGAATGGTCCCGCTGCTGCCCCGGACAGACGGTCCTGGACGTCAATAGCAGCTAGTGCTTGAGAAATCCTGGAAGGGAAAAGGCTCCAAGGAGAGCTTAGAGTCCTTCCAGGGCCTGAAGGGACTCCGGGAGCGCTGGAGAGGGACTTTGGATAAAAGGATGGAGGGACAAGGGGGAATGGGTTCCCAGTGCCAGAGGGCAGGGCTGGATGGGATATTGGGAAGGAATTGTTCCCTGGGAGGGTGGGCAGGCCCTGGCACAGGGTGCCCAGAGAAGCTGTGGCTGCCCCTGGATCCCTGGCAGTGCCCAAGGCCAGGCTGGACAGGACTAAGAGCAGCCTGGGACAGTGGAAGGTGTCCCTGCCCATGGCAGGGGTGGGATGGGATGTGCTTTAAGACCTCTTCTAACCCAAATGATTCTGGGATGATTCTGTGATGAATCCAGAGCTTCAGCTGGTGGGAGCATTGCTAAATCCCAAAATGAGCCAGAATGAGCTGCAGGTTTTGGGCTCCAGATCCTCAGGCATCATCTGAACTGGTCTCTCTGGATCTCTGGGTTCTCGTGCCCATTTCCAGAAGGAGCACTTGGCCCTTTGAGTGCTCGCTGACACTCAGCAGGCACCCCAGACCTCGGGCTGCCCTTTACGGGAGGAGCTTTGCTGCTGGCCCCAGGAAATTCCCCCCGGGAGATGGGCAGGGGGCGGAGGGGGCAGCGGGGACTCCGCAGCTCCTTTTGGGAGGCGGGCTGGATCTCAGGGGGCGATCCCGGGATTTTTAACACGGAGGGAGGATTTGCTTTCCTGGCAGCCACAGGAGGTTCAGCGATAACCCCGTGCAGGGGTCAGGGGAAGGAGCCAGGTTGGGTTGGGGTCAGCGGGACACCCACGAGCCTCCCCTCCTCCCGTGCCCAAGGAAAACTCAGCTCGGGGAAAACCCAGCTCGAGGAAAAGTCAGCTCAAGACTCTCCCAGGGATGTTTTAATTCCTCTTAGCCTTTACCTTTGTCTGAGGTAACGTTATTTTCCTGCTCGTAATTCCAAGGTTTGCTCTATGTTTTCATTCCTCTCGGTCCTTCACCTTGTCTGGTGCATCCTTATTTTCCTGCTCCTACTTCCAGTCTTTGCTCTGGATCAGGACCAAAGCAGCAGCTCCTGGGAGAGCCACAGACTCCTCTTGGCATCACTGCAGGTGTCTTGGATATGAACCCCATGAAAACTGGCTAGACAAGGAGGTTAAATAAATATGTGCAGACTTATTTATGTATCTTGCGCTGCTTGCTCTGGGGAACAAGCAGAAAGAAATTAAGGAATTAGGAGTGACTTATCCACCAGGAACACTCTTTAGTCTTTTATCTGTATTCCTCATAGGTGCTGTTTTCATATTAATGTGAAGACCGTATGTACACAGGAACTTAAAGCACAGGAGATAGAAAGGGCATTGGATAAATTGGAGATAATTTGGCTTTTATATGTACACAAATATAGATACACACATCATTACCATTTGATTTATGCGGGTGTGTTTACACATACAGATCTTATATTTACATATTTATAGAAATGCTGAATGTATTGGGTCCTGTCAGAGACAGCTTTCAGATAAAGGAAACCCAGTGAGCTAAATGGATGTAAAAAAGGAGCAAACAAATAGAAAATAATGATAAATCAATAGCCTCACCTTTTTCTTCTGTTACTAAAAGTAAATTACATTGCTGAACAAATACATGTTTTACCCCCCAGGCTACTGTGGAAGGTGGTCACAAAGAGCCTTCCCTCTCCATCAGCTCCATGAGTTTCTATTCTTCAAACAAAACAAAAAAAAAATCACAACTTTCCTTGGAAACCAAGCCACAGGTACCACTTTGCCCCCAAATCCACTTTCCCACCTCATTTTCCCCCTTGGAGCTGTGGTTTGATGCCCTGGAGGCAGAGCCTGGTGCCTGCCTTGACACGGTGGAGCTGTGATGGGAATTGGAGATGGGATTGTGCCTGGAACCAGAGCAGCTTTCACCAAGTCTTGCTTCCCGGTGGAACCAGATGGTTTTGCCCAGGAAAGTACAGCCAGATCAGACATCACACCCTGCGCCTCCTCTCAGTGTGCTCGTGGAAGAGGCTGGAGAACTGGAAAGAGGAATTTTTAGCGCCCAAGTGGAATTTCACACCTTTTCTGAGATGATATTTCGATTCTTGCTTTTTTTTTTTTTTTTTCCCCTTCTTTTTTCCTGCTAATGGTTCTTGGTGTTTCTAGACTGAATTGAACATAAGTTTTGAACCCTGGATGGTCTCCTGAAGGGCAGGGTCTGACCTGGACCCCCTCACCCCAAGGATCTGGGAAAATAAATGTGAAATCACTTAGTCTGCGCAGGTGAAAATCTCCCAAGTGCTGTTCAGACACTGGAGTTTTGGAGTGGCTTCTCTTCTCCAGACAAGACAATGCGAGATGGTGTTTGTAGACAAAAATATCATGAGAGGAGCAAAACCCAGCCCTTGTCGGGGCTGCCTGTGCCCTCTCTGCAGCAGATGGTGCCTCTCGGCTCCCTTTGAATTGCTCTCAGTGCATTACTTGGTTTTCAATTTCATTCCCTTTCCTAGGAGCAAGCTCAGCTTTATGTTTCCCTTTTAAGCTGATTGAAATAAAGTATTTGAACAAATGTCATGGGCACTTAGAAATCTCTCCTCTGTTTACTCTCCTTTGCTTTCTTTCTGTCCACCCTCTGCAGCACTGGCTCTTAAAGCTCTGAGTGCTGTCTATCGAAATTAATGTATCTTGCAGGCAGGATACCAGAAAAATTCATTAATTTTTTTGTATATTGGAAATATGCCTTTATGAAGCCTCTGTTCATCTTTTCCTGATGGTTGAATAGCTGAGCTTTATGAGCCATCAGCAAAGAGATGGTGGCTCCTTGAGATCCATTAGGTCCATACCTCCGGGAGCGTGGTCCTCATCCAACAAACACTTAGAGCCAGTATGGAAAACAGGGCCCAAAAAGGAAGTTTTGTGTTGTCCCCAACTCCCTTTAAACATCCATCACTGCCTGTGTAACTCCTGGAAATCCAAAGGGGCAAATCCAGGGGTGATTTCCACTTCAGAGTGGTGTTTCTGCTGTTCCAGGGTCTCTGGACAGCTTCATCCCTGGAGCTGGAGCTGATGCACCTTCTTTCAAGCCATGCTGTCACCATAACCACCCAGATCATCTTCCTTCCTTCCTTCCTTCCTTCCTTCCTTCCTTCCTTCCTTCCTTCCTTCCTTCCTT
>VZTN01027120.1:795968-813692 GCA_013400515.1 Erpornis zantholeuca | reverse complement strand
CTCCAGGACCATCCAGCCCAACCATTAACCCAGGAGATGCCTGATCCTGGGGCACTTACAGGACCTTGCACTGTGGTGTGAGGCTGGCACCCACTGGGACAGTGTCACTGTGTTTCTCCAAGCAGAAAAGTCCATAAGCCTTTGGTTGAGACCTTTGGTTGGAAGCTCTGACTCCTCAGGGCAAGGGGAGCAGTTCCAGGCATTATCCCCTTCCAAGAGGACTTTCAGAGCTCTGAGGACACTCCAAGCCCCAATTTCCAACCTGGCTTTGGGCACTTCCAGGGATCCAGGGGCAGCCACAGCATCTCTGGGCACCCTGTGCCAGGGCCTGCCCACCCTCTGAGTAAAGAATTTCTTCCTAACATCCAATCTAAACCCAGTCTCTGTCAGTGGGAAGCCATTCCCCCTTGTCCTGTCACTGCAGGCCCTTCTCAAGGGCCTCTCTCCCTCTTTCTTGTGGGCTCCCTTCAGGAACTGGAAGGCCACAATGAGGTTACCCCAAATCCTTCTCTTTCCCAGTCCGAACAACCCCAATTGTCTCAACCTTTCTTGGTAGCAATCCCTCAAATCAGCTTCTTGGCCTCCTCCAACCATTCCATGTCCTTCTCCTGCTGGGGACCCCAGGGGTGGGGGCAGCCCTGCAGGTGGGGTCTCACCAGAGTGAATCCCATCCCTGGCGGTGTTTAGGGTCAGGATTATCACTTCCTCTGGGTGTGATATCCTCGAGCCCCTCC
This sequence comes from Erpornis zantholeuca, assembly GCA_013400515.1. Classification (NCBI taxonomy): domain Eukaryota; kingdom Metazoa; phylum Chordata; class Aves; order Passeriformes; family Timaliidae; genus Erpornis; species Erpornis zantholeuca. Next base: position 812,958 of record VZTN01027120.1, on the reverse strand, counting down.
ATAGCTGGGAGCTGTGTTCCTCCTGGACTCTGCAAACCCCTCTGCTTTCCCCAGGGAGTCGCCCACTCTGTGTTTCCAGGGCTCTGAGCACAGATGTGTTTATTTAACTGATTTTCATAGGTTCCTTCCAGTGATGCAGAGAGAGGGAGAGGGAGCTGTGTACAGTAAACGAAGGCAGTGTAAAAAAATCAATTTAGCTCCCATCTGAGCTGCATGGGGAAGGGAATAAACTGGAAATTATTTTTAAAATGACAATTTGCATTGTTCCCACTGCCAGCTGGACTGGTTCCTTCTGCTGCGTGATTTGCAGCCCTGCATGGAAGTACTGGAGGCTCAAGCAGCTTCAGAGAACACAAAGACCAGCAAAAAGAGTTGAAAAGTGCACCCAGGAATGCAGGTTTCAGGCAGGAATGAGGAGCACTTGCTGTCCAAGCCCTTGGCTTGCAGCTGTGGGTGTAGCTCCACATCAAATCCTTACCTTTGCCTTCAGAGTCCTTGGGATGTGCCCATGGAGGGCAGGTTTGTGCTCAGCTGGTGCCACTGCCCAGTCCCTGGTCTGTTTGCTGCTTTAATATGAACTTTCTTGGTTTCAAAAGCTCTTGAATGTGCTTTTGTCTCCTCCCTCTGCTGCTGAAAAGTTCAATGAAAACACCACTCTTTCATTTTGAAGAAATGGTTCCTTTTAACAAAAGGTTTTGAATCCTTTCCTCTGCAGTTTCTTGCAAAATGTCATGTGTGATATGGGAAACAGGTTAGTGGCCAAAATAGGTGCAGAGATCAGACTCGAAGGACCTGGATGTGGTACCTGGCCAGATTTGTGCTCTTGGACTGGCAGGGGTGGCAAGGAAGCCACTGTCCCTGTCACTGTGGGCTCCCATGCAGGGGCTGCTCACCAGGGACACAAGAAGAGGAAGCAGTGGGTAAAGGATTCTTCCCACAGAAATCTGGGACTGAATAAGAGCACCTGGGTGTTGTCCAGGACTTGTGGGGTGTTTAGAGGAAGGGCCAAAGGAGGTGGGAAGGTCAAGACAGAACATGGGGAAAGGGAGACAGCAGCAGCTGCTGCTGAGGAAGGAGGTCCTGTGCTGTTGATAGGACACAAGTGCAGCAGGACAATGGGGCAGGGAGAGCAGATTTGAGCTGTGGGTGTGCACCCTGCAGCCCATCCTGCCTACTGCAGCCCCACTGCATCCTGCAGCCATGGAGTCACCCGGGTGGGAAAAGCCCTCCAGGACCATCCAGCCCAACCATTAACCCAGCAGGACCAGGTTCACCCTGTCCCCAAGGGCCACAACCACACATCTGCTGAACACCTGCAGGGATAGGGACCCCACCACTCCCCTGGGCAGCTGTTCCAATGCCTGATCACCCTTTCCATGAAGTAATGTTCCCAATATCTACTCTGAGCCTCCCCTGGCCCAGCCTGAGGCTGTTCCCTCTCCTCCTGTCCCTGTTCCCTGCCAGCAGAGCCTGACCCCCCCCGGCTGCCCCCTCCTGTCAGGGACTTGTGCAGAGCCACAAGGTCCCCCCTGAGCCTCCTTTTCTCCAGGCTGAGCTCCTTTCCAGCTCCCTCATCCCCTCCTGGGGCTCCTTCTCCTTCCCAGCTCTGTTCCCTGCCCTGGACACCCCCAGCCCCTCAATTTCCTTCTGGTAGCTGAGGGCAGCCCAGCTGTACCCAGGTCAGCCCCAGGTCTGCGTTGGGCACAACCCTGGGCCCAGTTTCTCACTGCTCAGTGACTCTCCAGGCCCTGGAACCAACAGTTTTAGGCAGAGCTTGGTGTCCTGGACTTGATGAGTGTTCAGAAATCCTCATTTGTGACACCCTTGGTGTGAATGCCCAGAGAGACATGAATTTGCAGTCACACATCTTGAGTTCTAGCTGCTTGGTTTTGCTTTCTGAGCGTGCAGCTTTTCCATTTTCAGCCTTCCCTTTAAAACCAGAGGATTATTTTTTGTCTCACGTAAGTAGGTGAGTGGCCACTGGCCAGAGGAGGGATTTTGCAGGAGGAAAAGAAAGTGCCCAGTAAGGCCAGTAAGGCTGAGGGACCAGCAGCCCATGCCAGGGATGGGTTCAGCCTGTGCAGCTGCAGTGGGACAGGTCCAGCTCAGCCCTTTCCCCTTGCAGGGTTCATCTCTGCCTCCCCAGGGAACCTTTTTTGCTCCCAGGTGCTGATTTTGGGGTACCAGCTGCTCCTAGGGCTGCTGACTGGATCCTGTCACCTTCCCCAGCTGTGACAGGATCCTGTCCCTGTGCCAGGGAGGCTGCAGTGTGGTGACAGGAGGACTTCGCTGAAGTGATGCCCAAATCTGGACTTCCCTCCAGACCTGGGATGCCTTTAGGACAGGAGATGCTTTGGTGCCAAAATATTTCAGCCCCAAGCTGAGGGTTAACTCTCTGGTGGTTGGGAGGGGGGAAGGGTTAAGCTCTCAAAACCAGAACACTTTATTTTTGCAAGCAAAAATTCACACTCTCCACCCAAACCAGCACTGAAGGCCAGGGCACACTCGAGCCTGTCAGCTCTGCTTTGCTCTCCCTTGTTAAAAAACCCCACTGCTCCCCGCCTGGAAAAACGTCAGAGGGAAATTGAAAAATAACATTTTCCCCTTTTCCCACTGCCACACCTGCTTTCCTTCGACAGCAACTGGCATTGCTCCAGCGTCTTGACAATCCCTGAGCCAGTGGGTGCTGCTGGAGCCGGGCACAAGTGGTTGGGTGGGATCCTGGGTGCTCCTGGGTGCTGCACCTCCCCATCACCTCTGCGAGTTCTTCCTAGGGTAAATGGAGGGGGTGGGGAAAAGGAAGGGAAGAGTGTGGTACAGGTGTTATAAAGACTTAGAAAAGAGCCACAAGTAGCCCCAAAAGCACTGGAATCTCAGCAGCACAAAGTGTGGCTGTGTGCAGCAGCAGTTGCAGTGGCTTCACCTTCTCAGCAGCTCAAAAGCATGGAAAGAAGTTAAAAGCTGAGTCACCCTCACTTTCTGTCACCTCCTTATCAGCTGTGCTACAGGTGCTGCCTCCTCCCCGCTGCCTGCAGGGACGGCAGCTCCAGGTTTGCTTGGTTGTGCCACAAGGCTGGAAAATCTGGGACACCCAGCACCCCTGAAAGTGCCCAGGATAGAGGTGGGGAGAGGCATGGCCAGCCCGAGCACCCAAATCCTGCTGGGATCAGCTCACCCACCTGGCTTCTCCTATCATCTCCTATCACCTTTTCCTATTCACAGCTGGAATAACAGCACAGAATCACAGAATGGTTTGGGTTGGAAGGGACCTTAAAGCTCATCTCATTCCACCCCTCACCATGGGCAGGGACACCTTCCACTGTCCCAGGCTGCTCCAAGCTCCATCCAGCCTGGCCTTGGACACTTCCAGGGATGCAGGGGCAGCCACAGGTGCTCTGGGCAAGCAGCATCCAGGCTGCAGAGGCTCTGAGCCATTTTTCTGGTGCCTGTGGCCTGTGTGTTCTCCAGCAGAGTTCTTTTTGCCGTGGGTGCCAGCACCAGGCCCAGCCAAAGCTCTTCCTCACACCCTGGGGCTGAGCTCACCCAAGCAGGACCAAGGAAGGGCTTTGCCAGCCCAGGGGCACAGAATCACCCTGACAGCAGGGAAAAGGAAGGTGTCTTGGCAATTACCTCAGCACTGAGCCTGCAAGCCTGCTGGTTTTGTTCGTGCTCCTCTGAAAGCCTTTGACACGTTCGAGCTGCATGTTTCTTTTATGAATATGCAAATCAAAGCAGGGAAATTACAGATAATGATATGTAGTCAAAACTTTTCAGAAGTTAATGCATATTCCTTATTTTGCAGATTTCTATCACATTTGTATTTGCAAAATAGATGAGATAACGCCGCTCGAGAGAGCAGCTTTGCTGTCACCCAAGCAGCAGCACACCTTTCAGATCCCACTCTGGAGTGCTGCCAGCTCCCTTCCCAGCATCAGGGGCCCTCAGCAGCATCCCGGGGTGCTGAGGCAGAGCTCAGCTGCCCCCTGGTTTCCAGGGCTGTGTGTTGGCCCCAGGCACTCCCATGGCTGTTGCCCTGATCCTGCTGTAGGGCTGGGACAAAACCCCGTGCAGAAAATCATATTTGGTTCAGTTTTCCCAGGCAGGGGAGCACCAGGGTTGCCTGCGTGGGGTGCCTGGCACTGTGGAGATCAGCTACAGTGAAGCCCAGAAGGGTTTCCTTGGAAAAAAAATTACTCATTTGCTCCTTTGTTGCTGTCTTTAAGCCCAGCTTTAGACACACGGCAGTAACATAATGCCAACGCCGTAAAATACTTTTAAAATGATGGTAGCTTTCCACAAAGAAACTCAGTACTTTTCCAAAGTGAAGTTTTCAAAATAACTCCGTTCTGGTGTGGTTTCTTGTTAAAGGGAAATGTTGTACACAAAATACACAACCCAAAATATTTGGCTTTATTCTTGTCGTGGTTGAACCCCAGCTGGAGACTCAGCACCACAGAGCCACTTGCTTATTGCCCCACACCCATGGGATGGGGAGGGGAACCAGAAAAATAAAACACCCAGGGGTTGAGATAAAAATAGTTTAATAATGGAAATAAAGTAAAATAACAACAACAACAGCAGTTGAAAGGGAAATCACAAAAACAGAGAGAGGAATAAACCCCAAGAAAGACAAGTGGTGCCCAGCACAGTCACTCACCATTCCCCAGCAGTGATAGCCCCTCCTGGCCAGCCCCTCCCCATTGCATGATGCCCTGTGCTATGGAATAGCCCTCTGGCCACTTGGGATCAGCTGTCCTGGCCATGCTCCCTCACAGTTTCTGCTGCTCCCTGGCAGAGCATGAGACACTGCAAAGTCCTTGATTTAGGGTAAGCACTCCTAGCAACAACCACAACATCGGTGTGTTATCAGCATTATTCTCATACTGAACCCAAACCACAGCACTGACCAGCTACTGAGAAGAAAATGGACTCTATCCCAGCTGAAAGCAGGACAGCTCTGCTTTAGGAGGAATGTCAGAACTCCACCATGTGTGGGAAATGCAGGGTTTGACCAGAGTGCTCCTGGTTCAGCCCCATGTGCTGCTGTTCCTGTGATGTTCTCTGTTACAGCTGAGATGCAGTGCTCATTTCTGCCTGCCCTTCACTTCCTTCCACCCTCTCCAGAGCGCCCAGTGTGGGGCAGACACAGCTCCCTGGGACCTGTGCGGGCTGCACGAGCCACGTCCATCCCTTTGGTCATCAAATATTCCATGGCAAATCCATGGGGGCTGACCTGCAGGACCTGGGCTGCTGTCAGCCTCTTGCCCAGGCTCTCTTCACACCCTTCACACCCTTGGGCTGCGGGCTGGGGACTGCCTGCACCTCACCCTGCTCCTCTATTTAATTAGAGTCCCAGAGTCACCCTCAATTCCGTCCTGAGCATTCCCAGCTCATCCCCACGGGCAGAAGAACCAGGGTTGCCATGCGGGCACCCATCACCCGCGGCTCAGGGCGCTCAGGAGAGCATCTCTGCCCCTCCCGGTTCAGCTCTGGTGGGAACCTGACCCTTTTCTGCTCCGTTCCGCCCCGAATTAATGTCACCACCTTTAACAGCGTGTGTGGGTGAGCCGCTCTCAGCACGCGATGCCGGCGGGGCCGTGGCTGTGCAGCCTGCCTCCCTCCCTTCCCCCTCCTCCTCCTCCTCCTCTTCTTCCTCCTCTCTCTTCTTGCAAACACCTACATCCTTCCTGTATTGTTCCAAACCGCAAGATCGCGAACTGAGCAGCGAAGCTGTGAGCGCAGAGGTGTGCGGGGGGAGGTGGACGCTGCGAACACCTCCGGAAACCTCTGTGCTGCCCTTGCGTAACCGGGGCTGGGCTGCTCGCCCCGACAGGGCAGCGCTGGCCACAGCCCCTGACCGCCCCCAGCCTTTTTTGGTCATCGCATCCCTCGCTGCGGGACCTGTGGCCTGGGGCTCCTCTGCTTCTGGGAGCTCCTCGCTGCGTTCTCACCAGCAGTTTTTTTAGCCAAGAGTTTTTTTTTTTTTTTTTTTTTTTTTTTTTTTTTTTTTTTTTCCGGGTTTTTGAAAGTCTCGTTTCTCCTCCAGCCACCTCTGATCCAGCTCTGGAATGGTTTGGGTTGAGAGGAGCATTAAAGCTCGCCTCATTCCTCCCCCTGCCATGGGCAGGGACAGCTTCTGCCAGAGCAGGTTGCTCCAAGCCCTGTCCAACCCAGCCTTGGACACTTCCAGGGATAGGACATTTGCCGTTTCCTCGTGTGTCCTTCAGCCAAAGCATTTTCTCTCTGTGTTCCTCTGGTCCCTCTCCACCCTGTGTGGAAGGAAGAGCATTAACAGGAGCCTCACAAACTCCTCAGGGGTTTCACAGAGACAAGGCCAACAAAAATGAGCTAAATGCATCTCCCAGCTTGGTCCTGTGACTGCTGCAGGCATGTTTTGCACACATGTGGTTCAGCACAGCTGCTCGTGCTCTGCTCTCCCAGCCCCAAAACACAAGTTACTGGTCCTGGAGAGCCACCAGACAGGGATGGTCACTCTTGTGCTGGGCAGGGCTTGGAGCAACCTGGGATAGTGGAAGGTGTCCCTGCCCCTGGCAGGGGTGGATCAAAACGCTCCCTTCAACCCAAACCATTCCGGGGTTCTGTGATATGGTTCTGTGAATACACAGCAAACCCTGCTGTGGTCACACCAGGTGCTCTGAGGTCTCTCCACATGCACTGCTGGGGCTGTGAAATGTACCTCTGCCCCACCACGAGCAAGGAAGAGACGTGGGGATAAAACATCTGCTGACCATGTGGGTGGTGTGCCCCAAAGCTCCTGTGACTGCCCTGCCCCACATGTCCCCCAGCCCTGCCCTGCTGAGCCCTGCTGTGCCTTCAGTGCTGTGCTGGCAGTAGATGATACTCACTGCTGCTTCAAACCCCAGAGCAGATTTTGTGCCTAAAACATCATAATTAGGAGGAATGATGGAAAGCTGCAGGAACAGAAGGCTCCCGTCGCTCTCCAGGAACTGCCAGCTGAGCTCTGTATCACCCAGCTTCAAGGAAAACCTTCACTCACTTTGGTTTTCCACAGCCAAACTCTTCCCTTGCACTTGGCAAGGTCAAGACAGTTCCCAGACAGGCAGCACTTAATGGGATTTGGTTCTTGGGGGTTATCCTAGGGCAAATGCTTAGGTCCTGGTAAGACAAGGCAGAGTTCCCAAGGAGCCTGAAGTGCCATTGGAGTTCTCTGCAGTGGTGTGGGGTCAAGGCTGTGGGCTTAAATGGCTCCCTAGAAACAGAGACTAGGCAGGAATAAAGGAAAAAGGTGGTCTTTATCTGAAGGGCCTTCAGAGGTACACTCTGGGCTCCAGAGGCTCCTGCCTCAGTGCATCCCAACATGGACAATGACAGCTCATGAGTGCTTCATACTTTTATGTCAACATAAATTCCCCAAGCAGAACTCAGCCAATGATGTGATTTCCCCCAAGCTTGCCCCCCTCTTTTTCCCAAGATGAAGGTTTACGGTTTTTGTTCTGAGTGTCCTTGGAGAGCGAGTTAGAGGTTTTGTTATGTCTATCTTAGCACAGAGAACAGCACTTAACAAGCTACAGAAAACTTCAGTGTTTTCAAATTCTGTACTTCTAGCAGTACAGAATTTGAAAAATATAAAAGTTAAAACCTAAGGCACCACTGTGTCTGCAGGAGCAGTGCTGGGTGATGCTGTTTTGGGAGAGCCTGGCTGTGCCCTGCAGCCCCCTCCCCACGCAGCTCACCAGCAGTGCCCAGCATGGATGGGCAATGCCTCCATTCCTCTCCTCCTGGGCTGTGGGGCTGCTGCCCAGCAATGTCTTGGAGCCCTTTTCAACCCTCATGTGGCACCATGACCACACCAGCCCCCTCCTGGGGACATGGAGTTGAGGGCAGCCATCAGCCCTGCTGCCAGGTTGCTGGGACAAACCCCTTCTGTTCCCCAGGCAAATTGGTTTTCCTCAAGGGTTGTGCAGAAATGCACGGGGCAGCTGCAGAGCTCAGCTCTGGTGGGTGCTCCACCAGCATCAAGACCAAACAGCATCTGAAGCCAAGCCCTGCTGGTGATGCCAGAATGATTTTTTGCTTTTTCTTTTATACCCCTCTTACACACTCTTTTATATAGTTTTATGTATTCTTAGTGCTTTTAGCCCCACACTTGTAACTTTCCAAGTCTGATAACTCAGCTGAGACCCACTGTACTGTTAAACCAGGAGACCAAACAGCCTGAAAGCCCCAAAACACCAAAGTCCTCTCCAAAACATATTTTTGTAAACTAAAATAAGCCCATCCAAAGAAAAAAGTTCCTCAAAACAAGAGGTTCACTTGAACCTCCCATTGGGAGATCTTTGATAAATATATTAATTTTTCAAAGCCTGTAATTGTGTGTATTTCAGTGTAAGAGGGAGTACATGCATTTTCAAGACATTCCACCTGAACAAAGTGCTGTACCCCAGAATCCTGAAATAAATCCCGAGGTAAGAACCCCTTTTCCCTATAAACTGTGTTTTAGTTTTAATTTTAAGACCAGGAAAAGGCATCACTGGGATGAGCCAATGCTGAGCAGTGCTCAGCTCCAGGACCCAGAACTGCCATGAAACCAAGTCCAGACACCCTCAAACACCAGTGTGCCTTGGTGGGTTGGGTGTGGGTTGACTTGCTCTGTGAGCAGGTGAATAAACCTGCCTGGTGGTTTAAAAAATGGAGGTAAAAACCACCTTATCATGCTACAACATAAAGCTGGCTATACCTAAGCCCTCCAAAAGCACCTAGGATCAGCTGTGCCTTCCGGGGCACTTTGATAAAACCCTCACTTGCTTTTATTGGTGGTCCTACAAAGACAGGCTGAGAGAGCTGGAGCTGCTCAGTGTGGAGGAGAGAAGACTCTGGGGACACTTTCTTGTAGCCTTAGAGAGGCTTGTGGAAAAGAGGGAGAGAAGCTTTGCACCAGCAGACAGTGACAGGAGAAGGGAGAAGAGTTTTAAACTAAAGGAGGAGAGATTTAGGTTAGGAGTTAGGAGGAAATTCTTTACTCAGAGGGTGTTCACTGGCACAGGATGGCTGCCCCTGCATCCCTGGCAGTGCCCAAGGCCAGCTTGGACAGGGCTTGGAGCAGCCTGGGATGGTGGAAAGCGTCCCTGCCCCTGGCAGGGGCTGGAATGAGCTGAGCTCTAAGGTCCCTTCCAACCCCAACCATTCCATGACTCTCCAAAACCCTTCAGGATCACATCTCCCTGCTCTGACATCCAGCAGAATCTGGCTGTTTCCACCTCCAGAAGGAAACACTGCACAGTTCACTCCAATGCAGCAAAGTTTCCCCAAGGAGAACCTCCAAACATGGAAAAAATGACCCATTTTGTACTCCCTCCACCTTCAAAGAGCTGGACTGATTATTTGCATGGCTGCCCTACCTGGAGCATCCTGCAAAGCCCACAGCTCCAAATCTCTATGCAAATCCAGATGAAGAAACCCCAAAAGGCTTTGGTCACCACCCCTGGGAGGCTCAATATTCTTTCTGCCAGGGATTTGTGTGCTGGAGGAGCTGAAAAGAAAGGATGCAGTGGAGGTGCTTTTTTATCTTTTCATGGGAAATTCTTAGATGAAAGAAAAAAAAAAATTAAAGTTTATGTCTCATTCTGTATTCCTTTCATTTTGGGTTTTGAGAAAGAAGAAATTATTCATGTCTCCAGTTCCTGCCTTTGCTCGCTCTCCTTGCTCTCTTCCTCTGTGCCAAAAATGAGAATACAAAGGGATGGATGGCAAATGTTTATGGGGAAGAGGAGATGTACTCTCTCCAGATTTTTGAGTCTTTTCAACTCTGTAGCTCTAAATAATGCCTGAAACTGTGCAAAAATGGCAACTTGAAAGGGAAAAAGTGAAGTGTTGAGACATTTCAGTGCAGAGGAAGGAAAAGAAATCAATTCTTGGGCATTTCTTGCTTTAATGCATTCAGTGTTATGAAGGGGTCAAAGGAAAAAAAACCAACATAAAACTATGAAACTTTTGATTGAGAGTTTGAATTGCTGAGGAGGGGAGTGTCAAGAAATCAAATTTTTCTAATCTGTAAAAAATGGGGATTGTGCATTTGTTTTGCCACATGACTTTAGATCGCTTGTCAATTATTCAAAATAAGATATTTAGCTGTTTTTTATCTCTCAATATTTGGAGCCCAAACCTGCTGTAGACTTTGGGAATGTTTGCAGTGGAATTACTGAGTTCTGAGAAAGGCCCTGAGTGCCTGTGGTGTTTCAGCAGGAACACCTTCAAAAATTTTGGGTTTTTTGTGCCTGACTTATATTTCCCTCTGAATCCCAGGGAAGGGCACAGTCCCTGCGGGCACTGCTGCAGCTCCAGGAGGGAAGTTAGGATTTGCCCTCCTGGGTGACAGCAGTGAGGGGGACAATCCATGGGCTGAAACTCGTTTTGCCCATTGTCAGGGCAATTAGTGTGACTTGCCTAATTACTCCATCCTCCCTTCGTGGGCTGGCTCTACCCAGAGATGGCAGCCAAGCTGTGATGCTTCACAAGTGAGAGAGGTGATACCAGCAACTCCCAGGAGATGAGATTAGAGGGTGGAAAAGGCCTCCAAACCCATCCTGTCCCACCTTTTTCCTTGGATGATTTTGGAAACTGAAGGAGCCTCCCCACAGGCCATTTCCAGAGTGTTGGTAGGAAAACTGGGGGAGTGCCTGTGGCCTTTTTCCCTCTGCATCCCACATCCACTGAGGTGAGTGGGAGACAGGATGAGCTTCCTAAAGGGTAGGACTACTCAAAAGACCAGCCACAATTAAAGCACTCAAATAAAGCTCTAATTATAAAAACTCCCTTGCATAACTACAGAAATATTTTGTGTAAATTGCTCGAGAAAAAAAATTTACTACAAACTGTGCTCCAAGCCAATAAATCTCCTTGCAGTGTAGTGCTTCTGGAGATGGTATCTCCTGTTCTGACAGCCTGTGCACTCCAGAAAGAGAGAGGAAAAAAAAAGGTTCAATATGTTCTGAAATGCCTTTATCCTGTTTCTCTGCTAACTTCCCCCAAGCCTGTCTGTCTCCTGGAGAAATCCCAAATCCCTGGGACTCCTTCCAGGCCTCCTTTTTTATTGTGGGAGTTACAAGCTCCTCTTCAGGAAACAGAAATGATTACATGTTCCATGTGGCCAAGGGGATGCAGCCTGACTTTTGACCTCCAGCTCCCAGATTCCCTCTGCGTGGAGCCCAGAGGGGTCTTGGATGGGTTTGAGAGCCCAGGTGGCTCTCTCCAGCCAGTCCTCCTTGCTCCCTTTTGCTCATCCAGTGTAGGGTGCATCCAATGCTCCTGCTGGTCCCCATGGGGCTGAAGTGCAGGATTCACTCAGGGATGGAGGGAGCCACATCCCCCAGATGTGCCCACAGTGAGCTACCACCAGCCCGTGGGGGATCAAGAGGGAATCCAGAGGGGAATTGCTGGTTTTGCCTGAGAATTTCTCAGAGACCAGCAGGATTTTCAGCTTGATTATTGCTAATAGGCAGCATATTTAATTTCCCCCTTTGTCAGGAGCCACAGGAAGGGCTGAGGAGCTGGAGGAACCTGCTTTTGGAACAGCTGCTCGGCTGAAGGCTGTCCCAACGGCACCATGGGCAGGGATGCTCAAACATGGGACAGGGGGAAGTAAGAGGAGGATGAAATCAGACTCCAGAAGACCCTCTAGGACAGATGGATCCACATTTTCCATCTGCCTTCCCTCCAGCAGCAGCAGCTCTGTGGGAGATGGAGGGCCCCAGACATGCACGGATCTCTCGGCTTTGCACAAGACTCTGACCTCTGCTCTGTATCCCATCTAAACTAAGTGTCATTTTATAGTCACAGCTACCTCCTGTGACCAAAAATTCATCTGGGAAGCAATGAAATGTGCATTAATTACATATTGAAGAGCAGTAAAAGTGTTACTCTCTCCCACGGACTCGCAGTGCAAGAAGCTTCATTCATCATAAAATTCTAATGGGATCACAGGCTGAGGAATTGCATTTTGCCTCCGTGACTGAGCAGTGACTTCAGGCAGCTGCAGGTGCCCCACCTGGCTGACCTTAAAACCATGAGGAGGGATGGCACTGCAGCATCTCCTGCTCCTTTCTGCCATCTCTGGGTGAGGCTTCTGGTGTGTTCCCAAATTTTGCTGCCTTGGAGCCACGATGGGAGCATAAAAGCATGGAAAAGAGCAAAGCAGGGAGCCATGGAGGTGCAGAGAGGGACAGGCTGAGCACTGCTGAAGGCACTGAGCTGCACCAACACCTGAAACGAGCTCACCAGTATCATCTGCAAAAACCTCCCACTAACTCCTGCTTTATTTGACCTCTGTCCCCACGACAGCAACGGGAGAGCAACAGAAAATTCTCTAATGTGCTTGCAGTGTAATAAAGTAACCCCACTAGAAATAAAATCTCCAGCAATTACTGTGCCAGGTATTATGCTGATTTATCAAATTGCAGTTGAAAGTCAAGAAGAGTTGAGGAGACAGTGATAAAACATCTGATCTCCACTCTGACTCTGAATTGCCCTTCTGGCCACCACAGTATTTCATCCAGAGGAATTGTTACTCCTCTCTTCAGAAATCATCGTTCAAACTGATTGTTTTGCACTCTTTGTGTTTTGGAGGAAGCACTTTGCCTGCCCTGTGGGATGAGCTGCCAAGGGGATGCTGAGTTTTTGGGACTTGGACTCACCTCACAGACCTCTGGGTTCAGGGTGGAGCACATGGAATGGGAGCAAACTGTGCTTCACCCCTGCGAGACACAGGCACTGTTTTGGGCTCTTCAGTGAGCAGAAAGATGGCAAAGGTGCCTCATGCCATGTTTGCTTGGTGGGCAGAGCCTTTCCACGCCCTGGGAACAGGGGTGGGCACAGGGCAGGTGAAGCACAGCTGGTCCTGCTGGGGAGGTTCACATCCCAGCCCTTGCACCATGCAGCAAGGAGCCCACCTGGAGTACTGGGTACTGCTCTGGTGCCTGCAACATATAAGGAGGATGTGAAACTGCTGGAGCAAGTCCAGAGGAGGCCACAGAACTCCTGAAGGCACTGGAGCACCTCCCCTGTGGAGACAGGATGAGAGAGCTGGGGCTGTTCAACCTGGAGAGGAGAAGGGTGTGTGGAGAGCTCCCAGCACCTTCCCAGTGTGTGAAGGAGCTGCAGGGAAGCAGGAGAGTGACTCTTCCTTGGGAAGTGCAGTGACAGGACAGGGGGGATGGGATCAAACTGAAAGAGGGGAAATTGTTTTAGATTATATGTTAGGAAGGAAATGTTCCCTGTGAGGGTGAGCAGGCCCTGGCACAGGGTGCCCAGAGCAGCTGCCCCTGGATCCCTGGCAGTGCCCAAGGCCAGGTTGGACATTGGGGCTTGGAGCAGCCTGGGGCAGTGGGAGGTGTCCCTGCCCATGGTGAGGGTTGGAATGAGATGAGCTTTAAGATCCCTTCCCACCCAAACCATTCTGTGATTCTGTGATCCCATGCTTGCCTCCGTGGGCTGGGCCATGCCACAGTGGCAGCGTGGATGTTCTGGTGGCCAGCACCGTGGTGAAGCACAGGTGTGTCTGGCAAGAGGAGCTGGAGGGGCTGTTCAGCCCATGCTGGGTCTGACATCCAACCTCTGCCCAGCCCTGCCCAGCCTGAGGCTCCTGGTGCTGTGCTTGGGCTCTGTGCCCAGAGCCAGGTCCCAGGGCTACCACTCATTCCCTTCTCCATGGGCTCGCTCTGCATCTGGGCTCCAGGACCTTTGGGAGCAGGGACACTTCCCAAGGTTCAAGTCTGCTCTTGGTGGGGACCAGGACCTTGAGAAATGCCCTTTACAGGGTCCACAGGACCTCACCAAGGCTGGCACAAGGCCCCTGCTCCCAGCATGTGCTGCAGCTGTCAGGGAGCTGGGATTTGTCAGATGAAGTCCTTTCCTTGGATCCTTCTTGCGTAAAGCTCTCAATATTGCTTGTCAGGGCTGTTTTCCCTTCCATTCCATCATCTCAGCAATGATAACACAGATGTAACAAAGTGTCCTCCAGCGCTGCCGGGGCCTTGGTGGCTCTGTGCCATGGGCACAGCTCGGGGTGGTGCCACAGGAGGATCCCCAGACCCTTCCCACACACCCTGGCTGTGTGTCCTGATGGGCAGTGGGGTGCTGGGGGCTGCTCCCCATTTCTGTGGGAGCCAGGCTTGGCTGTCCAGAGGCACCCACCTGGGTCTGTGCTTGAAGGGTTAGTGCCACTGAGATGCTGCTGCTGCTGCTGAGGTTTGTTAACCCCCCCATTACATCCTGCAGTCAATTAGCCAGGGCTCTCCCTGCTCCTGCCTCTGAACATCCCTCTCCATCATGAGCCCAAAATCCGGGAATGCTCGCCTTGCTCCTGCCCTGCCAGCCCCAGAGCTGTTCCAAAGCCTTTTGAGGATCCAACTGGTGCTCTTTGACTAAAACTGGGAGCTCCACAGCTCATTCTGCTCTGGAACATCACCTCTGCCTTTGCAGCTGCTGGGGCAGGTGGGGAGGAGGTGGAGGGCAGCCAATATCCTTCTTCAAATATGGGAATAATTACTGCAAGGATAATAATAATAATAACAAGGAAGGCAGTAAGTTCTTCCCTATGTTCAAAAGCTTTGTAGGGAGAGAGATTTGGGTTATCTGCCTGGAATTTAAAGGTTTTTAAGGGGAGGTTAGGCACACAGACAGGGTTTAGGAAGAGCTGTCCCTGCCCTGAGGCTGCTGGAGACCCAGCTACTGAATTTTCCACTACTATTAATAACTGGCCAAGGGCTCAGAGCAGGGGGAAGCTCCCCCAGCCACACCATCCCTACCTGACCCTGGGCCCCAGGTCCTGACCCTCAGGGCTGGGGCTGAACCCTTTTGTTGAACTGGATGCATCCTTCAGCACTTGAAGGATGATAAAGGATGGAGAACAGCAAAGGCACATAGAGACAGGACAGGGGGAATGGATTGAAACTGAAAGGGAAGAAATTCAGGTTGGATATTGGGAAGGAATTGTTCCCTGTGAGGGTGGGGAGGTGCCTGGAGAAGCTGTGGCTGCCCCTGGATCCCTGGCAGTGCCCAAGGCCAGGTTGGACAGGGTTTGGAGCAGCCTGGGATGGTGGAAGGTGTCCCTGCCCATGGTGAGGGTGGGATGAGATGAGTTTTAAGGTCCCTTCCACCCAAACCATTCCATGATTCTGTGATTCTGTGAGCCAGCCATGATGGTGGACGAGAGGCTCAGCTCCCAGTCGCTTCCCTGGAGAAATTCCAGGTCCATGACAATTAGCCAACAGCTGGAATACCATTTAAGCACAGCTGCCATCATGCAAATTTAGAGATTAGTAGGGATTAAAGTGGTTTGGAAAGCCTCACCATTTCTCATTAATGCTCTGGGCTCTTTAATAGCCAACTGCCCTGCATTGCCCAGATGGCTCCACATCCCTGAGGCTGGAGATGGGTCACTGTGCCCCCCTGGTGCCCCATAGCAGCCACCAGCCCTCTGAGAGAAGCAGAGGCAGCAGGGCAGCCCTGCAGAAATGTAGGGGAGGTGGCCAGAAATTTGTTAAAAATGTGATTATTGCTTTGCACAGCTCCTCCTAAATGGGGTAGGTCACCTTTCAGTGGCTCCCTGCACTGCTGTCCCACAAACCTTCTCTCTGGAGCCTCCAAAGGGCTCCAAATCCAGCCACAGTGACCCAAAGGTGGCACAAAGGTGGCACAAAGGTGACCCAAAGGTGGCAGAGCTGGGGCTGCCCGCTGGGGTGCAGAGCAAAGGGCATCACGGGTGGCACTTTCCTTCAAAAAGGGCAAACCACAAGGACCTGGTGTCACCAAAACTCCCAGTGATGATCCCTTCCAGAGCTTCTCCCAGGGCTGGAAACCTCCTCCCTGTGATTTCAAGGCCACTTACCTGCCACACACACAAAGAATTAATGTTTCAGAAGCTCTCCCTGGAGTGAATCCTCTCTCCTCGCTGTGATAACTCAAGGAAGGTTTTCATAATGTTCCAATTTTCCCCTCCTTGCTTTAATTATTGAATGTTTAGGAGAAATCTGGCTCTGATATTGTGGACTGGGAAGAAGTTGGGGCAGGTGAGAATGGGAGAGGAGGGAGGGATGGAAAGCTGAGGAGGACAAGGCAGGGGCCACTTCCAGGGTGTCCCCCAGAATAAGGAGACACTGCTTCAGCTCTACTTTTCATACATTTTATTATAAAGAAAGGTAAGATAAGCATTGTGAACCGAATGTGCCAGGTGCTGCCAAAGCAGCGCCCTCAAACAAAATAAAAAATTAAAAAAAAAACAACCCAAAATGCACCTTATGAGAAACTGTAATTATGCTCTCTAATTTTTCATAAATAGACAAAAATCATTGTCAGCAATTTTTTAAATAGATGGACATATGGCCAGAAAAAAATAATAATGCCATACAACATGGATATAAATTGTCCATTTCTTGCTGTACAAATAATAGAAACAAGTTTGGCAGGCTTTTTTTTGTTGTTTTTTTATACACATCTCCCTTCTATGTATAACTAAAAAATGTGCTACAATTAATATAAAATGCTTTTACTATAAAGTAAACTACTAATTTCTTTCACAAAAAAATCTTAAAGATGTCTTTAGCACAGCTCTAAAACACTTAGTAAACTACTTACAACTATCCAACAAATTATATTTTCATGATGCCTTTCACATTTGTCCTCTCGTAGTTTGCCTTCTGCTCTCTCCCCCACCTACCTAGCAATAGTTTTTATTTATTTTTGTAAATTTTCTTTTTTTTTTTTCGCCAGACCTTCCAAGGCCTTTGCATGTACAATATTCACACAAACTTCACATTTTCTTGCACAAAGTTTAGTGCTGTTAGCAGGTCAAAAGAGTGCATCCTCCTACTGAGCTGGCCTAATGCTGCAGGACACCAGACCTGGGTTTATGCTGCATCTAAAAGCAGTTCACTAGGAAAATATTCTGTAGCTAAGCTGTTGGCAAGCAGAAAAAATGTGTCCTCAGTTTAATGTCTTTTTTTTTTTTTTTTTT
>VZTN01027120.1:643670-795918 GCA_013400515.1 Erpornis zantholeuca | reverse complement strand
TTTTGTTTATTTTTTTTTTAAATTTGAATTTTCTCTCTTTATTTATTTTTTTGTTCTTTGCGGTTTGCGAGGTGGGTTTGGGTTTTTTTTTGTTTGTTTTTTTTTTGTGGGGGTGTGTGTGGGGCTATCCATGGAAAGTAAGACTTTCTCATTTTTGTTTTATTTAGAGTTCAAAAATAAAAAGGAGAAAAGAAGAAAAAAAAAATCAAAAAAAAAGAAAACTGCTCTTAGAGCCTGGAAACGAAGCCAGCGCCGAGGTGCAGTGGCAGCTGTCCCTGTCCGACCTGCTCGTGCCTCCCCTCCTGGGCTGCAGGAGAGACCTTCTCAAGTGTCCTTCATCCTCCCAAAGGGATGCTGAGCCTTAGGTGAGGTAGAGTGCCTTGTCCCTTGGCAGCATGCTGTAAGAGAGAGAGAGGCACGGCGTGAGGCGGGCGGGGAAGGGGCTGGGGAGGAGATGGAGTGGAGCTGGCACGGCTGGCACAGGGTTTGTGCCATGCTGGGGCTTTCAGTGAGGCCTTTCCCTGGTGTGAAAATTAAAGCCCAAGCATGGTTGATGGGGAAAAGGGGTTTTTACCTCGGGGTTTATTTAAAGATCCTTGGGTGCAGCACTTGGTCCAGGTGGAATGCCCTGAAATGCACACACCCACCCCACACACCCAAATACACACAATTATAGCATTGCTAATTAGCACATCTATCAAAGATCCCCCAGTGAGAGGCTGGAGTGAAGCCCTCGTTGTGAGGAACCTTCCCCCTGGCTGGGCCTGGCTGAGGTTCCCAAATGTGTTCTGGAGAGGCCCTTGGTGTCTGGGGCTCCCAGGATGTTTGCTCTCCTGGTTTAACGGTGCCGTGGGGCTGAGCTGAGTTCTCAGCCTTGGGAAGGTACAAGTGTGGGGCTAAAAGCACTGAGAGTACATCAAACTATAAAAGAGTGTGTGAGAGGGGTGTGAAAGAAAAAGCAAAACATCATCCTGGCATCATCATCAAAGGTTGATGCTGTTTTTACCTGTTTTTTCTCTTACATGTTTCTCTGTATTCTTTACACATGTATTTGTAACCTGCTGTATTAGTGCATAGTTTTCCCAGTAGTTTCCCATGCCCTTTCCCCTAGGCAGAAAGACAAAATGTATTCCATCTCCTATCTTGCTTCTCCCTGGTTACCAAGGCAGAAAAGCAGCTCTTGAGACACATTTTCATCACCAAAGCACAGTCCCATGCGAGGTGTGGGGGGAAGAGTTAGGAGGGGCTTGATCTGGGGGGCAGAGGGAGAATTGCATCACCACTTGTGCTCCTAATTGGTGCTTTTGTGTCAATTATGCTAATTTACCAAACTTATAAAGCTGTGTGCATCCCTGTGGAGGGGCTGGGCTTTTGTGGGTGTATTTCCATAGCTGTCCCTGAAGGCCTCCAATAAAGACCCACCTGTATATTACCTCCTGTGCTAATATTATCTCAGAAGTGTGTGTTGTTTCATTTCTAGGTTGAAAAAGGCATCAAGGAGGGGAGGCTGCACACAGAGGGACCAGGCAGAGGTACAGCAGGATCATTTAGGTTGGAAAAAGCCCTCCAAGATCAAGTCAAATCATTCTTCCAGCACTGCCAAACCATGCCCCCAAGTGTCACCTCCACGCAGCTTTTACAGCCCCCCAGGGGTGGTGGCTCTGCCACTGCCCTGGCAGCTCTCCCAATGCTTGACCACTCTTTCCACGCAGAAATTCTTTCCAAATGCCTAATCTAAACTTCCCCAGGTACAACCTGAGGCTCTTTCCTCTTGTCCTGCCCTTTACCTGGAAGAAGAGGCTGACCCCCACCTGGCTACACCCTCCTTCAGGGGGTAGCCCTGACCTAACCCTAGGGGGTAACCTGTCGTTTTGGATTTCAGATAAACAAAAAAATAATGGTTTTGTAACTGTTTCTCTCGTTTTCATTCCTTTCCTAATAGAAAAGAGCTTTGATAGACTTCTAACTAAACCAGTGGGATTGGAGAGGAGAAGATCTCACTAACCAATCCACAAGGTTTTCAGAAACTGTAATAAAAAGCAGTGCAAAAGTAAAACCTTCCTCCTTAAAGAAGAACACATTCACTCTCTCTCTCTGTGTGTGTGTGTGTGTGTGTGTTCATTTCATCTTCTCTAGTGACAGTAACCCTAACCCTAAATTTTAGGCTGTAGCTGTAGAGAGTGAGAATGTCCCCCTGAGAGTAAGGGTTGGGTGCAATTTTATTTCTTCCTCCATTTCAACTCTAAGGGCTACAACATCAGTTTCTTCCCGTGGCTTAATTGCTGCTCTTGCTGGGGTTACAGGGCAGGGTCAGCTCTGGGTGTCCCTGCAGATCCCACCTGGAGAATGCTGGAATGTTCTGCCCAGCATCAGCCCCAGGGCCACCATCCCCTGCTTCACCACACCTGAGGCTGAGCCATGGGAGTTTAGAGAGCTGCTTTTGGATAAAATGTGCTCATTCTATGTAAGGAGGGCCCAAAGAGGGAGCCCAGATGCTCTTTTTTTTTCAGGACACAGTAGGGAGAGAAGTGGCTGAAGTGCCTCTCCCCAGGCTGATGGATCCGTGGAGGTTTTGCTCTGAAATCCAGGATTTTCAATGGCCTTTATCACCTGCACAGACATGCTGGAAACATCACTGGCTCCATAAAGACATCTTGGCCTTAAAGTGTGGTGAAGAACGTTAAAAGGCTTGGGAGGTTCTGGTGTGGGTGTGTTTGTGAGTGGAATAACATGGAAGGGGCAGACAGCAAGGCAGGGCTGTTGTTGATGGAGCTGTCTTCTCCTAGAGTCAAGAGCCTGCCCTTTGCTAATCTCCACATTTTATAATCTGCATTTAAAATGCACAGTCTTCCCTCCTGCACTCAGGAAAGATTTAATGCCACTGAGCAGCAGCGAAGTATTCCAGTCCTAAAACTTCATTAATTTTACACAACACTCTACAGAACATTTCCCAGTTCATTATGGAGTATTACCATAAATAATTGAATCCAAACTAAATGCAGTTGTGATGGGTTATCTTTGCCTTTTTTTACAGTGTTTGCTCATTTAGCTCCTGATTTGGAAATTTCCCTCTTTTGGAGGGGATCATTTCATTGTTGGAAGGAATTAGGGAGGTTATAAATGTCCGGATCTAGTGGCTGTACATGGTTTTTTTTTGTGCCTGGACAAGGTGCAATGGACAGTGTCCCATCTTTTAACCTAAAGGAGAGTGAGAAGAGGGGAGAAAAGTTGCTAAAGGATGACAGTCAAAATGAACTTAATCAATGCCTTGCAAATGAGATGAAGGATGTGGAAAGATTAATCCAGTTCAGTGTTATCCCAAAAATACCTAAATGTCAGGGGACAAAGGTAAATCATAGAATGTTTCAGGATGGAAAGGACACAACAACCCCTGAGGAAGGTGTGGAAGGAGTTATAATCACAAAATAAGGCAGAGAAAACAAGGGAGGTGCTTCGAGGAGTTAAGATTTAATTAGGGATTAAGGAAGATTTGCATGTGATTGTAAACCAAGCTGCACCTCTGGTAGAGGTGAGGCAGCTCCCTTGGAGAAAGTCACGTGAAACAGAGGAAAAACAGAGGAATTCAGTGCCTGGGAAAGAGCAAGTGCCAGAATCAGGCTGTCAGGTGAGGGAGACAGGGGACTAGGAAAGGAGTTTGCAAAAAAAAAGCATTGAAATTGTGTGCTGCAGTCGCTTGTGGGAAGTGCTAGTCAAACACCAAGCAGGAGCTGAGAAATGCTCCCCATGTCTTTCCTCACAATCTAGGACAGCTTGGGCTTCAGCCCAGAAAGAGCCAGGAAAATTGGATGGAAGTCAGTAAGCAAAAAGTCATTAAGAATAGGGAGAGCAGGAGCTAAGGAACATTTAAAACTCTCTCCAGCATGGCTGAGTTATGAATTAAGGAGTGTCTGCTCGCAGGATCCCAGAGTTTGCAGGGTATGAGGGAAGAAATGTCATTTGGTGGCATTTTAAGTAGTGAGGATAGGCTGGGAAACAAAAATCCCTACAGCAGTTCCCTTATTAGATAGAGAAGGACAGAGAGAAAGACAACCTTGTCAGCTCTTCAGAAGTTATCTGGATGGCAAACACAAAAAAAAAAGGAGGCTTGGGAGGTTTTACCCCAGCTAACCCAGTGCCAACAGATGCTGGAAGCTAAAGAAATATCAAGGTTAGATATGAAATAAAAATCATGACCCAACAGGGCTGTCTGTGTGCTGGGGAGGTTGGGATGATCCTCTCTTCCAGGAATCCAGGACTTTATGGCTGAGTTACATCTCACCAAGGAATAATCCCTTCTCTTTCCAGCCAGATTTTCTCCTCATGGTGCTGCTTTAATTGCAGTTAAGCCAAATGCACTTCTGAGGTTGAAACGAGCCATTACATGATCCAGAGACTCCCCAGATATGGGAAGTGGGGCAGCACTGATGGATCAAACTGCTGAGACATCTCTTTATCACTGCTGTGCCCCATCTCTGTTGGGGGCTGCACCCACCCAGCTCAGGAAAAGGTGCTGTGGAGGGGCCCAGTGACAGCTTTGAATGTCACTTGGAATTAGTACAAAGTGCATGGGAGAAAGCAGCAGAGTCGGGGAGATCATGGAATCATAGAGTGGATTGGGGGGGGGAATGGGCCTAAAAGCTCATCTTGTTCCCATGGACACCTTCCCCTATCCCAGCTTGCTCCAAGCCCTGTCCAGCCTGGCCTTGGACACTGCCAGGGATCCAGGGGCAGCCACAGCTGCTCTGGGCACCCTGTGCCAGGGCCTGCCCACCCTCACAGGGAGGAATTCCTTCCCAATATCCCACCCATCCCTGCCCCTGGCAGTGGGAAGCCATTGCCATTGGCTCATCATTCCTTGCCCTGGAGGAGAGTATCCAGATCATCTCTTTCCTTGGCTTGTGAGCAACCTTAAGATGCAGGGAGCTGCAGCCCTAGGGATGTCTGGGAATGCTCCAGGTGATGCAGAGAGGAAACTGAGGCTGCAAATCCCAGGGCAGCAGGAGCAGGAGGAGATGGCACTGCTGGCACACCAGGCTTCACAATACACGAGAACAATCCAGCCTTGGGCACTGGCTGCCAGCAGCTCCTGTGTCTTCAGTCACAGGATGGGCTCCTTCCTGAGCTCACACTAGGATATTTTGCAGTGCCCTAAGCACTCTCTGCAGGACTGATCTCTATCCATCTGAGTTCCTTGCTATAATCCACTCTAATAATTATCTGGAAGTCTCTGCATAATGTCTGGTTTTAGAATGACTTTTTTTTCCCCAGGAAGCTGCGATAAACCCATGAAATTTGATATTTCTGCTGTGACAAAGGCATGAAATGCATGAGCTTTGATCACGAATTGCATGGGCCCCTCTGCTTACAGTGTGGCACTCCAGCCAGATGTCACAGAGCTTGTTTTAGCAACACAAAACTCAATCCTCACTGCTGTGGGAACATTTCACCTGTTTCTGGGGTGCCCTGGGCTTTCTGCATGGGATCCAGGCAGTGAGATTTGCAGAGGGAATCAAATGTTTTCCCAGCTGATCCCTTAAGAAGTGATGCTTATTCGTAGGGGAGTTCATTCCTGGGACCTGCCCAGCACCTCTGGGTGTGGTACTGACTTGTCAGTGAGTTTTTCAGAAATCTCAGAAAAAGGCTTGGGAAAGCAAGTTCTTTTTAACTTGTCTTGAAATCCATTTCTAAGGGAAAGTTCTGTAGCTTCCCAGGAGAAGTCCTTGACAAAAAATGTAAATAAGATGAAATGTTTTGGTAAGGTGCTTTCCCTGACCAATGAAAGGTTTTTCTCTCTGTTTCATTGATCATTCCTTTGGACTGTGCTGGACAGACACAGACACAGTCAGACAGATGATCTAACCCCCAGCTGAACCTGGCTGGAGGGAGAAAGCTTGATCTCTTTCTTTCTTCTTAATAATATCTATAAATAAACCCTTCTAGAGATCTATGAAGATGGAGTCTCGTTTGTGGAAAAGGCCCTGGAAGCAGGGCCAAGCCATTTCTCCACCTGGGAATTGGGATCCCTGTGCCACAACCCTTCAAGCACCTTTAGCATTTTGCCCACAACATGTGGAGTGATTTTTACAACCAGGTCCAGATCATGTTCCTCCTTTCAGGCTGTCTGCAGAGCCTTGAGGAAGGAGCATGCAAAGGGCAGACCTATCCATGTCCCAGGGCAGGCAGACAGCAGGGACATTCTGATGGATCAGCCAGCTATTTATTTCCCTGGAAGAAATAAATGTCTGTACAGCCTGTGCCCAGCCCAGCAGTTGTGAGTGCTCTGCTGGCACAGACAGGAGCACTCTGAGAAGCCTGGGAGCTGGTTATTACCTCTGGTGAAAGCACCATGTTCCAGCACTTGAAGGAAATCAATACCCTGATGGTGCCCAGCCCCCTTCCCAACCCCCAGGGAATGTTCCACGGAGCACAACAGAGTCTCCAAACTGTTAGGGTTGAGCCAAGAGCAGTGGTTAGGCAGAGGTTGGAAATGGCTTCCACACCCTCCCTGTGGCCCAGCTTTAAGACTATCCTGATTTGTTTCATTTATTAGGGAATCCAAGCAGCACTGAAGGGACCTTCCTGCTGGCACTTTCATGCCAGAGCTTGTAGGGCATAAGGGGAAGATGTGTGCAGATGTCTGTGGGGTTTTCCTGCATGGTGCAGGGGGATGGAGCACTCTGTGGCTCTGGGGAGGACTGGGGATTTGTTCCACTGTCAGGGGGAATGCCCAGGAATGATAAGGGACCTGCTAGTGGAGGCAATTATGGGAGGCTGTGGCCTCAGTGATAAGGGCAATTGCTTTAGGAACAGAAGGACATCGCTTATCACAGAACCACAGAATGGTTTGGGTTGGAAGGGACCTTAAAACTCATCCCATTCCACACCCTGCCATGGGCAGGGACACCTTCCACTGTCCCAGGCTGCTCCAAGCCCCACTGTCCAGCCTGGCCTTGGACTTCCAGGGATCCAGGGGCAGCCACAGCTTCTCTGGGCACCCTGTGCCAGGGCCTGCCCACCCTCCCAGGGAACAATTCCTTCTTCACATATAATCTAAATTTCTTCTCTTTCAGTTTGAAGCCATTCCCCCTCCTCCTATCACTATCTGCCTTTGAAATTAGCTGCTCTCCAACATTTTAATAAGACTCTTTAACTACTGGAAGGCCACATTAAGGTCTAGCCTTATGGACATGGCTGCTTTCAAACATCCATTGACTCTGCTTGGGGACTGCTCCAGAAGGAAATGTGTCTAACCCTTCCACGGAATGGAAATACATTTAAAAAAGAAAAAAAAAAAAGGAGTCTTTTCATGCCCAATTAAGAATTTATCCCTGATTTTTAAGCTACCAGCTTCCATAGCATCACTACAGTGAATTTACAGAAATGAGGGAACCTCAAACTTCCCTGACCACAATTGGCTGCACATTTTAGGGCAGACATTGAGCTGTTGTTCACTGCCCCAGCCCAGATGAGCACTAGCAATGAGCTCTTTTGTCTACTGGCCTGCAGTGGTTGACCCCACACTCCCTGCTGGGGTAGTCGTTGTCCCACTCGGTGCTCCCTGGAGGGTTTGATGCCCCAGGCGAACGTGGTCCTACACTGCTCTGAAACTCAGACGAAATGTGGGAGAAGTCCTGCAGGGGTGGAGAGGAAAAGGAGGGTTACAGGAGCATACAGAGCAGGAGAACTGCAGGTGTAATAATAGTGCATAATCACATTTACAGGCACTGTCCCCAGAACCTGGCAGGGCAGAGCACAGGAGGAGCCCCAGGAACAGAGTGGGGTCCAAGTCCACACCATGGTGTCAATGCAGCAACACAATTCACGTCCCTTTTCCCTGCTCTTTTTGTCAGGAGCTCCCTCCTCGGGGGTGGGGATGGCTGTGGAGGGCACACAGCCACAAAAGCTGTTGGGTTTTTTGCAGCCTGGCCACCAAAGGCAGTGCTCCAGTGCAGTGCTGGGTTACTCATCCCAGTGCTTGGGAACAAGGGACATCCACACAAGCAATGCTGTCCCCCTGAGCTGCCACCACTGGCAATTCAGCAAGGACTGAATTGCTGCTTTTGGGGGCTGCTTTAGGTGAAAGCTGATCAGTTTTCCCCACTTTTTGGGGTCGGTTTAATTAAATTTATCTCCATTAGGCAATGGATATAAAACAGGTTCATGGTATTTACCTGACAAAGAACATGATTTTTTTTCCAAAATAGCCAAATTGGGGCTAACATGGGGTGGTTTCTTTTTATTTTTATATAGATAAAAATCACAAAATAAATATGTTAATATAAGTCACAAAGTGCTGCCCTCAGCAACAGCTCCTACCCCCATGTGTGATTGTGAGGATCCCCTAAAATGCTATCACCAAATTACAGAAGCCATTTTTCGTTGTGCAGAGCTAAAGCCCAGTCCCTGTACTGGAGAAGTCATAGGATGATTTAGGTTGGAGGAAACCTCCAAGATCAGTGAGTGCAACCATTAAGCCAGCACTGCCAGGCCCACCACTAACCCATGTCCCCACGTGTCACATCCACACGTTTTTGGAATGCTTCCAGGAATGGTGACTCCACCACTTCTCTGGGCAGCTGTTCCACTGCCTTACAACCCTTCTGATGAAGAAATTCTCCTTGACTTTCAGTCTAAACACTCTCTGCCACAACTTGAGGCCATTCCCTCTCCTCCTGTCCCTGTTCCCTGCCAGCAGAGCCTGACCCCCCCGGCTGTCCCCTCCTGTCAGGGACTTGTGCAGAGCCACAAGGTCCCCCCTGAGCCTCCTTTTCTCCAGGCTGAGCTCCTTTCCCATCTCCCTCAGCTTCTCCTGGTGCTCCATTCCCTTCTCTGAGAAGCCTCCCCTGGGGGCACCACCACCACCACCACCACCCAAGACCCCCGACACCCACGGGACCCCCGAGCACCCACCTGCTGGCCGGGAGGCGAGGCGTTGATGGGGGGCTGTACCTGTAGTGCCATGGGGGGGGACAGGAGGGGCTGCTGGGGGACCTGCTGCATGCTGAGGGGCTGGCTGAGCAGCGAGCTCTGCGGGTGGTGCAAGGAGAGCTGCTGGTGGAGCGGGGGGCTGATCTGGAAGGAGGGCGGGGGGGAGGCACTGATGCTGGGCAGCAGGGGCTTGGAGGGCAGGGTCCGGGACAGCCCGGCGTGGGGGTGGCCACGGTAGCTCTGCAGGTCCGACGGGGACAGGAAGGAGCCCAGGCCGGGGTAGGGCGAGGAAGGCTGAGGAGGCATGGGGTACATGGGCTGCTTCGGGGGGATCATCTTGGAAGGGGGGTTGCTCGGGGCGCTTTTCGTCTCCCCCTGGTCGGCAGAGCTCTGAGGGAAAACACAAGGGAGGTCGGTGAGGAAGGCAAGGAGGAATCGTCGATATGCATCCCCAGGTATCCATCTGCCCCAGATGCTGCTCCTCTCCCACCTGCCAGCACATGCACTCCCAGCCCTGCGGCAGCTAGGTGGCCACAGGCTGGGTGCAGTGTCTGGAAAACTAAAGCCCAGGGGCTCAGCCGTGGCTTTGGCAGAGCCTGGAGCATCAGGGGGTGTCGCCCTGGGTTTCAGCCTTCTGATTGTTTTGAAAATTTGCTCTGCAGTTCTCACGAAATTCTTCTGTAAACAAAAGCTGTGTTTCTGTAACTGTTCTCTCTTGTTTTCATTCCATTCCTGATAGAAGAGGTTTTTGGTGGACTTCTGTCCAAACCAATGGAGTTGGATAGGAGAAGATCTCACTATCCAATCCACGGAGTTTCAAAAATTTGTATAAAAGCACCAAAAAATTAAACTCTTTCTTCTTCTTCTGCCACTTCCACCATATGTGTGTGTATACTCATTTCGTGCTCTCTAGTGACAGGGGGAATGAACCAGAGCAGAGGCAAACTGCCCACCAGCAGCTCACTGCTTTGGGTGGGTGACAAATCCCTGCTGCTTCCAACAGAGCACAAATGGGTCTACAAACCTCCTGCTTGCCCCATCCTGTGCGTCCCTGCAGGGTCTATAATGCACGGGACAGTGGTGCCCTCATTTCAGCAGGAAGGGGAGAAGGACAAGGAGGAGTTTTCTAGGTTGGACAAGGAGGGTTTTGCCCTGTGATGGGCTCTGTGATGATACTCCTGATCCTTTCTCTCCCAGCAGCCAGGACCACACTGTGCTGCTTTGCCCAAAACAAAGTTTTGCTGAAGAGTATCTGGAGAAATTGGGAAGGAAACGAAGCCACAGAGCATGTGCCTCCACGACTTCCATGCCTTCCACGACTCCTGTCCCACACTGCTGCAGGGCACGTTCAAGGCAAGGCCCTCAGAGGCTTCCAGAGGGACCAACAAGAGTTTTAAATTCCCAACAAGTCCTTCCCATCCCCTTTTTCTGTCCTTGCTGCTATTCTGTTGAGAAGTTGGCAGCTACAGGGGCTCTGAGCCTTTCCAGCTCGCCACCACTACCACACAGGTCCTGCAGACGATGGCTGATTTGGGATATCACATTATTTCCCAAGGCAGCTGAATATGTGAGGATTGAGCTCTGGGGATGTGGTGTAGTACCAAGGAGATTTGAAGGGAGACCACTCACTACCCAAGGGCAGCATTACCCCTGAGCCAGGGACATTTTGAGCTGCACAGGAGCCACCCCAAATTCACAGAGAGCAAACACCTGTGCCCCCTCTCTGGAGGTGTGGAGGAGGGCAAGCTGTGAGCTTCTTTGGGATGGGCATCCATGTCTAGGAGACTGAGCCCATCACTGCTCCCCAGTGTGGTCTTGCAGCACTGGGAGTCCCTATATGAGCCTGAAATGCCCTGAAATGTCACCATTAGGCACTGGAATGGGCTCTCTGGGTTTGGCCTGGCTGTGGTGTGTTCAGCACCCACGTGCTCCCATCTCATCAATCACAGTTGTGGGTCTTACTCCACAAAACTCCCTAGAAACTCCTTAAAACTCCCTAAAGACCTGCCCTAGGCTGGGATGCACAGGAGAAGCAACACCTGAGGTCCTGAGCAGGTGGGACAGCCTGAGTGCATGCGGCAGGGTGCAGCAGGATGCAGCAGGATGCAGTGAGCCCAGCACTGGGTGTCACCTTCCCCTGCGCCAGTCCCCGAGGTCACCTTGTCCTCCTGACCCCTTTGCTGCACTCACACCCCGAGAGCAGGCAAGAAACAGTGGGGACAGGCAGCAGGGAGCCCTTCACCCCACACAGGGACACTGAGGAGCCCTCCCCTGCTGCTGAACCCATCCCAAGCAGAGCACTGAAGGCAGGTGACAGCCCAGCTCCTGCCCTAACCGAGCTGCAGAGCCTTTCTTTCAGCCCCTTGGGAAGGTGCTGATGCTGGTATCAGTTCTGATATCACAATTGCACAGCATTTCTGATAAATTTCCTCCTCCCTGGAGGCTCCTGTGAGTTGTAACCCTCCCCTGAGCGTGGCTGTACCTTGGAGACGAGGCTGGCCCGGTAGGCAGCCAGGGCTTTCAGGTACTCCTTCTTGGCAGCTTCTGTTTTCCTCTTGTATGCCTGAAAGGAGCAAGGAATGGATAATCATTAACAGAGGGAACAGGGAGCTGCTGGGTTTGGCTGCACCCCACCTGCTCAGGGGGACCCCCCTTCAATGGGTGCATGAAAGACTCAGTTCTGCTGCAGAGGAGTTCATCCCAAACCAAGAACATGAAGCCCCTGGATTGGACCAGGCTGGGATTTTGGAGGCATCTCTGGTCAGAGCAGTCTGTGTGTTTAGACAGGTATTTAATAAGAGACACAGACTGGTTTTATAGGGTGAACACAGTGAAATCCCAACGGGAAGCAGAGTAAAGAGTGATCCAGGCTCTTGGAAGAGCAAGTCAAAAGCAAAATCCTCACATGACAGGACTGTCTTTAAAGTCCCTTCCAACTCAATCCACACAATGATTCTGTGATGATGACCAGCTTAAAAACAGGTGAAACATTCAGAATTCCTAGAAAACCCATTTGTTTTCTTGGCTTTCCCAGTGTTAAGTCTTTAGAGCTCACAACTCCAGCTTTTCTCTGCAGCCTGAACAGCTGGGAACTGCCTTCTCATCTTATAAAAGCTAAGGTTTTTGCCTCATCTCATGACTTGGTGAGCTGGAGCTTGCAGGGAAGCAGGAAAGTTTGATTCCCTACGAACAAAAAATAAAAGATTTGAAAGAGTGAATTAGGATTTATTCTTCCACCTCTCCCCATAATGAGAGATGCCTCTTGAGCATGCCAGTGCTGGTCCCCTTCCTGCCTGGATCCTGGTCCTCCACATGGAGATGGAGACCTTAAAAAAAAACAATGGTGTGATCCAGCCTGTCCCCAGCAGTGAGTCCCTGAAGGGTTACACAGATTAAGCCAGAGGGCTATTCTAAAATGGAATAAAAATTCCAGGATCAAAGCAGAAACTCCCAGGAAAGATCCCCACCAACCCTCCTCTCCACTGGAAACTCAAGGCTTTCCTCAAGTGAGGCACTGAAAGTTGATTTCAATTAGGACAGATTTGCATGGATTTAACTCAGCTTTAAAACTGAGAGCAGTTTTCAGCAATGGAAATGCTGAAGCCTCGTGGGCACATCCTCTCTCCAGGATGATTTAGGCTGGATATTGGGAATAATTTCTTCACAGAAAGGGCTGCCCAGCCCTGGGACATGTTGCCCAGGGAAGTGGTGGAGTCATCATTCCTGGAGGTGTTTAAAACACCTATGGGTGTGGCACTTGGGGACATGGTGGCCTTGGCAGTGCTGGGTGAACAGTTGGACAAGATGATCCTAAAGATCTTTTCCAACAAAAACAATTCCACAGTTCCATGACTTAGCTCATTTCCCCTGCAAATTTCCACGGCCATGGCAGCACCCCAGGCTCCCTCCCAGCGCTGACCTCTGAAGGGAGAGTAACCTTCCAGCAGTTGAACTGAATGTGAATTTAAAATCACTACAGATAAATCCTATTAAAAATGGATTGAAAGCCTTATTTTCATTGCTAAATCACAGTGAGTCCTGTAATGAAACGTTTTGACTCGACACACTGGAGGTCTCAGACGGCAATTTTCTGAAATGGAGCATTTCCCTAAGTTTGTCTTTGGCTTTATGGTATTCAGGAAATATTATATTTGCTCCATTCAGAACAAAATTACTTTTCAAAATGTCAGCCTGAAGAAGAGTTTGCCTGTGAAAAGCAACTATTTCTTCAAACTGTATCAGTTCCCTTAATAAAAGCTATTACCTTTCTCTACAATCTCCACATCTTTTATTATAGGATCAAAGACAGTTTGGGTTGGAAAGGACCTTAAAGCTCCTCCAATTCCATTCCCCTGCCATGAGCAGGGACACCTTCCACTGGAGCAGGTTTGTGCTCATCACAGCAACACAGAACTCATTGTGTTCAGCTGCAGAGCTTGTGGGTGCTCTTAAATGTGGTACCTGATGCCCTCAGAGCAATTAAATAAGAATTCCTGTGTCTCAGACCAGTGTTGAGAGTGGCCACAGCTGGATGCTGATCTGTGAAGAACATATTTAATTATTTTTCCTCTATAACAGCAAAATACACAAGTGGTTTTACCATTTTTTTTTCTAGGATGGTGGGAAAATAAAGTATTCAGAGCTATGCAGACACAAATTTAATTATTAGCAAGACTTGCCTGGAGAAAAAAAAAAAAAACCCTGCAATTTCTGGACAGTGAGAGGGCAGGTAAACGAGACTTCCTAAACCTAAATTCAAATAAATGAATAACCAGTGAAGTCTGTGCCTATCTTCATCCCCACCACTCTCTTTTCCTGGTAAATCCTCTTTATGCCACTCTTCTTCTGTCCTCGTCTCTTTGAGAGCACGTGGCTCTCCCTGGCATTGGGGTGTGCTGCTGGCTGGGGTCTGGTGCAGCAGGACTGGAAAGGGGCAGAGAGTGGCTCCTTCTGCTGAAGGGAGAGAGGATTGCTCCAGGCAGGAGCCTCTGTGCTCCTCGGGCCAGCTCCAGCTCCAGCCTGGCCACCAGCAGGGCAGCCAAGAAGGGTGATGGGGTGAGCTCAGGGATGATGGGGTGAGCCCGAGGATTGTGCTCTCTGCTGTTCCTCTGGTGATCTGGAAGCTCTGGTAGATTCCTGGTGGATTATCTGGGTTTTAACCATAGAATCCCAGAATGGTTTGGGTTGAAGGGATGATTTTGATCCACTCCTGCCAGGGGCAGGGACACCTTCCACTGTCCCCAATGTCCAGCCTGGCCTTGGACACTGCCAGGGATCCAGGGGCAGCCAGAGCTGCTCTGAGCACCCTGTGCCATCACCCTCATTGTAAAGAACCATCCCTAGGGATCTCCTGTTGGGAATTCTGCAGTCCTGCCCTACACCTGGGGGCTTCCTGCACCCACACAGGGCTCCATGAAGGACACTGAGCTGTTCCCTGGGGAACCACCATGCTGACATGAGAAGAGCAGATCCAAACCAAACTCCTCACAAATCCTCCGTGTAAAGGCAGCTCCAGCGCAGCATTTATAACCTTTAAAATTGTAATTTAAACATTGACAAAACCACATTACTTTCTAATTAAATCTCATTTTCTCCCAGGGATTTTAATTTTGAAGTAATTTATCAGATTTAAGGATTCTCAAAACATACTGCATGTTTTTCTTCCTAACCTGCCATGCCCACTGATTTATTTTCCTTATTCATTAGCAGGAGGATTCATTAGTCATTAAGTGAGTGGGTGGGTTGGGGAGGGGGGGGGCAGGGGTGGGGAGGAAGCAAAAATGGTTAGTGATTACGAAAACAAAAAATCAGAGCTGTAAGAAGCATATGTTGGGATCGTAATCCTGACACCTCTGTGTCTCAGCAAAGCAGTACCAGTAATTGTAGCCTAATGAAACGTTCTTGTTTGATAACCAGTTAATTAGAGAAGACAATTATTGCAAACCCCGCTGACGCCCACGAGCGGCTCCGTGTCACACAGGCACTGAGTGACAGCCAGAGCTGTTATCCATAACCTCCTGCTCCAGCAGGAATGCTGCTTCCCAAGCTGGGCAGTGATGGGAAGAGCCCAAACTCTCCCCCCAAAAAAAACCAGGGGGTGTGCTGACCCCGAGTGGGGAGGTCTCTCTGCTGCAATCTCAGGTGGAGTTTGGGGCACTTTGCTTCAAAAAAGTGGTAGAACACCAGGAGAGGAGAGATGGGAAATGCAGGAAAGGTCTCCAGGAGGAAAGCTGGGAGGGAAGAACAGGAGGAGGCACCACAATGCAGCACAGGAGTCACGGAGTGATGCTCTGCATGTAGGGAAAGAGGCAAAATAGGCTTAAATTGTACCAAGGGAAATGTTGGGTAAGCACTGGGAAGCCTTGGGAGCAGTAAGGATAATTAAGCACAGGAAGACATTGCCTGGGGAGATGTGTAATCTCCACCACTGAGGGTTTAAGAACAGATTAGGAACACATCCATCAGGAATGGCTTAAGTAGAGATGATCCTGACTTCAGGCAGCAGTATGGTCTGGCTGACCTCTTAAGTCCCTCCTCGCCCTCCTTTCTATGATTCCATGACTGGTTTTTTTCTTCTCCTGAATGTGTAAATTTGAGTTTTATTCTGCTTGTCTGAAGGGTTTTTCTTGTAACCATTATCCACTTTCCTGCAAGGTATGTCTCGAGGTCACCATAAACTTATGTCTTATTCACAAGATGACTCAAAGCAGGTTCTCCCTGCCACATTTGCCCTTCTCTCCACACATCCTTCCCACAGCCATCGTAAAGGCAGATAGCAAACATGGACATGTTATCCTTATTGCTTCCCAGCTCCTCCTCGCCTCCTTGCACCCCCCTCTGCATCCTCTTCTTGGGCAAGACTTCTTCTGTCCCTGCCACCATTAAAACCAACTAACCCCAGCTACACTTTCAGAATAAAACCTGGATTGTAAGTCTTGAGGTCAACACCCCTGAGGATACCCACAGGGAAGAGCCAAGCTATGGGAAGTATTTGTATGGTGTCAGGAGAGTTCCTGCTTTATCCTGGTGGAGACACAGTGCTGTGAAGCACCTTTGGGGAATGAATGGAAGAGCCTGTAATGAAGCAGGAATTATTGGTTAAAGCATCCTGAGAAATCGCTGCTCTCCAGTGCCTTGGCTTCATGGGGTGTAGGTCACCCCTTGTTCCATGTGAGGGCACAACTGTGTTCCCAGGACAATCCACCTAAGATTCCAAAGGGAACAGGAGGGTGACAGATCCAAACCCTAACCTCCAATGAAAACCACACACCATTCACCTTCCAAACCTCTGTGAGAGAAGCACCACTCGTGGAGCTGTAAAGAGCACATCTGACCTTTCACATCCTCCTTATCATCGTCCTGTTCTCTGCCAGACCTCCCCTGAAGCCTCGTTTGAGGTTGGTGCTTTGATCCCTCTCTGGTGCATGGCTTTCCTCAATGCCCAGAAGATGCTGAAACCTCCTTCCAGGCCAGGGCAACTGCTTGGACCCTTCCAGCTCCTCGCTGCCAGGGAGGGAATTTCATCCTGTGGTGGCTCTGGTGCTGACAGCTGGCTACACAGCTGGAATTGGGCAGTTTGTAGCATGGCTGCTCCCATGGGATCTCTCCCCTCTGGTGGCTCTTCCATAAAACAACTTGATGCCTCTGTCCCACTGCAGTCACCTGCAGTGTCCTGCCAGCAGCTGCTGTGGCAGGTTCAACCAGCAGATGGATCTGATTCAGTGGGTGATCTATTAGTTTCTGTTGAGCAGGGGATTCTTCTGCTGGGTAATTTACCCCTGCAGTGTGAGTTCATCCCTGGAGCTGTGTTGCTCTCCAGGCTGTGCATTCGTGTGGTTGAAAATCCCACTTGCATTTGGCCAGGGAGTCACTCATCATTACTGAACTGCTCCTGGTGAGGCACGAGCAAGAACTCATCTCTGGTACCTTTGTGTCCTCAGGGAGCGCCCAGACTCAAAAACTCAACTGAAAATGCTGGTTTTGGCCAATCTTTGCTCATTTCAGATGGGAAGTGCTGCGTTAGCCAAGGGTTCACTCAGCAGATTGCTCAGGAGCTCCTTGATTCCTCTGCTCTCAGTTCCCAGGGTCTGTGGACACGCCAGCCCAGCGCTTTGACTTTGTGGCTGGATTTGCTGACAAAAAGAAGCTGTCCCAGAGACTTCTGCAACTGCCACCTTGGCATTGATCTCTGTGCTCTCCATCCTTGCCTGGCTCCAATCCAACCTCCTCTTCACCAAAACGCAGCAGGGAACAGGGAAGTGCTCAGAGAGGGAAGAACAGAGATTGGCAGAGGAGAGTGAATCCCACCAGTGACATCTCTGGAGAGTCTCCAGGCTTTTCATCCCAGGAAATCCTCCTGAGTGAGGACAGCCACCAGGGCTGGTGCCACCTGCTCTTGAGCAGATCTGGCCCACGGTGGCCCTGTGCAAACAGAGGAGGGGGCTGTGGGTGGCACAGCCTGGGACCAGGCTGCCAGCCCTTTATCCATCCCAGGGGAAAATCCTCCTAGGAAATTAGCAGAGCTTGCTCCAATCTACTGCTCAAATTCTTCTAATTTCTCTCAAACCAGGCAGCCCTTTGAAACCTTGCTGGGGAACACTGTTTGAGATCTGCTAATGGAAAAACCTCCCACCGAGGCACAGGATTCTGGAGCTGGGACCTGGAGCTGCAGACAGATTCCTCTGACAGGTACCCATTGGATGCTAATGGCTGAATTAGCATTTCACTCTGCAGCAAAGTCGAAGCTATCTCTACAGGAACAGCTGCTAAACTATTTGCAAAGTTCAAAGAGGATGTATTAATATTATTTTTTTTTCCTCCCCGATTCACATTCTTCAGATTCCCGTGTAAGCTCCTTAGGAAGGGCCACGCCAGCTGTTGAAGAATGAAGATTACAACGTCCTGCTAAAGCAGAGCTGGGGATATTCAAAGTATTGTTATTTATTCCTGTTCTACAGCCACACTGGAAGGGGTTAAAATGGGGAAGAAAACGGTGCTTTGCCGAACAGGTGTCCTTGAGCAGTACCCAAGGACACGGAGATTGCTAATCCTGTATTCCACAGCATGATCAAATCACCAGGCAACAGATATAAATAAAAAAAGGCAGGAAATAAGGAAATTTAGATACAAGTGTGTCAGAGGGAAAATGAAGATTCATTGTGAAGAGGCTGAGAAGAGAAGAAGAAGAAGGAACAAAATGACAAAGCCACAAATGATAAACCAGTAAGAACAAAAGAAAGGGGGGAGAAAAAAGCCTCTCTGTGAAATGCATGTCTGTGACAGCAGCAGCCAAATCAAAGATGCTGCTAGATTATATGGTTTCTTGCATAATATGCATTCTGGTTCCCTCTGTGTGTTTGTCTTTCAGCTGGTGCACAGGGAAAAAAAACCCATATCTGAAATGGGACGTGAGCAACCTTTATTTTCCTTGTTTCATCAGGAGGAGAAAGCAAATTTGCTTTGTGGGAGCAGCAGCACCTGCTCAATGGCAAATAAATAGCTACAGCTTTGATATTACAGTGCATGTAATCATTAGCAGCACAAATGGCAGAGGATTAACCCTCTGTGTGCTGGCCAGGGCTACCTGGCAGATGGGTGGCATGTCACTGCTGCCAGCAGAAATGCTCCAGGAGGTGTCTGTGGAGAGAGGCTGGGGCTCTGCGTGGGGCACAGGACCACCCTTCCCAGCCTGAGGCTACAAGCCACCAGCACTGGGCTTCCCTCAGCCCTGTGGCACTGGCATGGGGACCACCCCACCTCCGTGCACCCCTGTGTGCAGGCTGGAGCTGGGAGGGATGGATGGACACGGGGCAGGCACAGCAGGAATGTGTCAGGGGCTGCTCACATGTGGGGGGAGTCATGAAATGCCCTGGGTTTGAGGGCCAGCTTCCCTGGAACTCCCTCCCTGGTTTCTCCCTGCCTGCTGCTCTCCCACAAGGTGGGAACCAAAGCCCACCCAAGACTAGGCCTGCCCTGGGCTCGCTGGAAGGCACAGAATAAGGTTTGCAAACCTCATCTGAAGCAGAAACTCCAGAGAGGTAAAGAACTGCTTAGTTACTGTGTGGTGAATCTGGGGTCTGCATCTCTGGAAATCCAAGTGGGCACCAGATCCAGAGCAGACTCTGCAGCTCCAAATCCACCCTTTCTTAAGCCAGGAAGAGGGGAAGTGTTCTTTAACTAAAGCTTTGGTCATAGTTGAGCCAAAAGATCCAGATTTGGCTCTTGCTTGCCTGCTGTGCCATCTCTGTGTTGCCTTTCCCCATTTTGCCCTCTGTGCTGCTTTCTGCAGTGAGGACATGAAGCCACAACAAAGCTAAGAGCAGTGTCCCTGATGAAACACTTCCCTTTCCCAGCTTTTCCACCCCTTCCCAGAGCACAGTCCTGCCTGCTGATGGGCTAACCCACAGCCTGGTGCAGCCTGGTGGCAGCCTGGACCCCCAGGTCACAGAAGGATTTTGGGCAGCGATGCTTGGCTGTGCTGCTTGGTCACCATCCCCTCTCCAGATGTGCCAGGAGAGCTCTTGGAATACCTGCTCGCCTTCCCTGGGAATGTGTGCACCACATCCTGCAGCCCTGGGCAGGAAACACCTACAGGACAGCCCAGGCACTTGTTTTCACATATTAAAGGCATCTTAAAATTTTCTTTTCCTTTTTCCCTTTCCACTGCATTGCCTCATGAATCTAAAAAAAAGCTTCACCAGGGATGCTGGCAGAGGAAAGCAAACAGGGGCTAAATAAACTCTCCTCCAGCCAGACACCTCCACAGTGAACGTGCCACATGCCACAAACCAGCCACAGCGTCCCAGAGCCAAAGAGAAATTGTGTCCCTGCAGCCAGAGTCCCGGGCAGGGAGGTAACTGTTATGGGAGAGAAGTATCCAGCTGGAGACAAAGCCAGGAAGTTAATATTTAAGCATTCAGACAAGGAACAAATGACTTAATTAAATCAATTACAGAGGGAGAAATGGAGCCACTTAGAAAGCGTGTGTAAAGAGACGGCGAGGCTGCTGCGAGCTCATAAAAGAGAAGGAGGAGGGAGAGTTAGCAGGGAAGATAAACGAGCTGGTTTAATCCCCGCTGTTAATTAAGAGCTGAGCGCTCGCACTGCGCTGAGTCAGGGGCATGGCAGCACTTCCACTCTCTGAACCACGCTCAGTGCCCAAGCTGTGGTGAGCTTTGTACCCAGGTGGAGTAAAGGAGGGGCAGACTGAGGTGCTGGGAGGGATGCAGGCAGGAGAAGGAGGTGACATAGAGCTTTTCCACACTCCTGAACCTCCCACACCCTGAAGCAGCAGCACAAACCCAGCCTATATCCTGCATCTTCCCAGGGCTGAGGTCACCCTCCTGACCTTCCTGCCCTCCTCAGATGAGGAATTTCTGCCTGCAGGGTCCTACAGTGATCCACCCCAAGAGGAGAAAAGGGAGAAGCAAAAAAGGCTTTGAAGATCTTCTGCTCTTATTCCTAACTTGGTGTGGGGTTAAAAATCAAGGCTATTTCCAAGTATAACTTCCAGTTAAATGATTTTTCCCTCCCTGATGCTCTCTCCCCAGATGAAGCTGCTTCCAGTGCTGGTCAGGAACACCCAGCTGGAGCTGTGGCCAGGCTCCAGGAGAAGGGCTCCTGGCTAGAACCTGTGTGGGTCCAGGACACATCACACTCTGTGTCAGATCTCACTCTGCCTGATAAAAAGCCATCCTTGCTCCAGGGAGTGTTCCCTGGGGTTCTCTCAATAGACAACAAGCAATTACAGGCTTTTGTAACCAACTCAGCAGCAACCAACAGGGAAAGCAGGACCTGGAATTCTCCCTGTGAAGCAAGCAGGAAGTGGCTGACAGCTTTGGGGCAGGAAGGTTTCCTCTGTGAGGCCACTTCAGGCATCTCCTTCTGAAGCTTTTAAAGCCTGAACGCTGGATTTGAAGCCAGCGATACAGGGAGTTAATAGTGTTTAGCCGGTTGGCTGTCACTCCTTGTAAGTAAATAAGCAAATACAAACCCATCTCCCATCTCAAGCTGTAAAACCCCATGTCAGGGAAAGGCCACTGATGGCTTTGCAGAGTATGAGCTTATCAAGAATAATTAGTTGTCATAAAAATTTGCTCTTCCCAGCACGACAGCAGCAGTTCTGCGCAGTGGGCACTTCAGCACCGCTCCTGAAAACAGCCTCTGGTCCTGCACTTCAGCCTGTGGGAGCCCCTGGCCGTGCCCTGCACATGCCTGGGGAGATGCTCTGCACTGTGGAAACACACATTTCAACAGCTGAAAGACAAAAAAAATAAATAACTCAGCAACTCACTTGCTTTTGCTCCTCTCCCAGGCTGTCCCACATGGAGGCCACGATTTTCGACACGTCCCCAAAGGTGGCGTTGGGGTTCTGCCCCTTGATGGCTGCTTGTGTGTCTCTGAAAAACAGGGCATAGGCCGAGACCGGCTTCTGGGGCTCATTGGGGTCCTTCTTCTTCTTCTTCTTTTGGCTTTTGGGCTTTTTGCCCAGGTCTGTTGAGGGTCTTTTCTCTCCAGTTGCCTGTAAAAATGAGAGAGGAGCCTTAGCAGTCAGCTGGGAGTGGTTTGATAGCAGTGCCTGCTGCAGCTACTGAGCCAAGGAGATGAGAGAGGGAATGGGAAATGGAGAGGTCCCAGTGTGGAGAGGGGGTAGCAACCCTGGGGGTCTCTTTGTCCCCCAGGAGCCTCTTGGATCATTGCACAGACTGCTGGTGGGTGCCTGAGCCTTCTTTGGTGCCTCCTGGCAGACCAGCTCATAGCTTGGGTTCACCCCTTTGTCCCTACTCCAAATCCGGGGCTTTCCAGACACTCATTGTTGGTCACTCTCCATCCCCACTCTCCTCCCCAGCTCACTCACTCCTCAATCCACTTCTGGGACCTCTTCAAATGCCTTTCTTCCCAGCTGGATTGCTTTAGCAATCCCTGAATTTTCCAAACTTGGCTTCCACATGGTTTCTGGTTTCCAGCACAGTGAGCTCCCTTTGCAAGCTGCTCCTGACTTCCCTCACCTCCCCATTCCAGGAGGGCTGTGAGCACTGACCAAGCAACACCAGCATCACATTAACCATCACTCCAGGGTCACCCAAAATTTGCTCCATCCTGCTAACACGTATGTACCCCTATCCAGAAAAATATCTAGGAACCGAACTCTTTTAATTGTATGAATTAAATGCTTTGCATGTGCTGTTTGCTCTTACTACTGATCCAAGTGCCAGGATGACCAGGAATGGCTGTGTCCACACTCAGTACCCAGTGAGTGTTGGAGCTCAGGGCAGCAGGACACAGGGAACAGGAGCTGGACTTTGTGGCTGCTCAACACGAGATGCTGCCATGGGGCTGGGCAGTAAAACAGCAAGGCTGGAAACAAGGATGCTCCCACTGAAGGCAGCATGGAAAGAAGAGCCTGTGCCAGTCTCCCTTGGGATGCCCAGTGCAGTGTTTTAGGAAAAGGTTCATCCCCCAGAGGGTGCTGGGCACTGCCCAGGCTCCCCAGGGAATGGGCACAGCCCCGAGGCTGCCAGAGCTCCAGGAGTGTTTGGGCAGCACTGCCAGGGATGGACAGGGTGGGGTTGTTGGGGTGTGTGTGCAGGGCCAGGGCTGGGCTGGGTGATCCTGGGGGTCCCACTCATGGTATTCTATGATTCTATCAATACAGGGGACTGCAGAAGCCTCCACGAGATGATGTGCACAGGAAAAGACTCCTGGAAAGCACCTGGGTATCCATCAAAGCTCTCAACGCATTAACTGTGCCCAGTGAAGGCTTGCACTACAGGGAAGCACCATTACCCTTGTTTGATACTGAAGAAAAACCTAAATACACCACAAGGCAGAGAATAAAAGCACTGGCTGGATCTCTGCATCCTTGAGGGCAAACAGGACACCAGCCCCTGCAGACCCCGAGCTCATGGCACTACCCTCAGCTACAGAGGTTGTTGAATTGCTTGGAAAGGCACAGGTCTAAACACCAAGGTCTTGTGAAAACTGTGCCTCCAACTGAGCTGGGGACAAAAGGCCTCTTCTCCTGATGGATCTGTCAATTTGAGCACGTGCTTGGCAGTGCCAGGATTTAAGAGGCTTCCCTTCAGCTGGCACAGGCCAGGCACGGGGAGGAAAGGGCAGCAGCGTTCCTGTTCTCCACTCTGCAGCTCTTGACTGGTCATTAATTTCAGTATCAGCGCAGTGACATTTGTCAAACAGACAGTGACCATTAGTGAACTAGAAGAGAGACCAAAAAAATTGCATTTAATTTAAAATTGCCCAATTGGGCTTGAATGGGAGGACTGGAGGTGAAAGGCCAGCTTATTAGAAGGGAAAAAAAATGCAAGACAGGGCTTCAGCCCATTAGGAAGTGAGATGGTATTTTAACTAACTGTGATCCTACTTGATTCAGTGGAGTGCTGTGGGAGACCTGCTGGAGCTGGAACAGCAGCAGCACAACCCCAGCTGGATTTACAGCACCAAAGAGCACATGGGATTTAAGGAAAACAGGTGCTGCAAGGCTGCCTGGAGCCACTGGTCCCCGGCAGGGAGCAGAGGAGATCAGGATTTGGTACTCATGGGGCTCTCCAGGTGTGATGTGCACCTGGGATGAGACAACAGCCTGGGCCTGGACCTCGGAAGAGGCTTGGCCAACCCGAACCATGCTCATGGCTAAAGTCAACCCCCATGTGCTTCACTGCCCCAGAGCATCTGCACCCCCAAGGGGCATCCCCATGGCCAAAGGGACCAGGGGGGCTTGGGCAGGGGGATGAAGAGTGTGGCCACCCACCCATGGTGGCCACGGGCATTGGACCTGCCCTGGAGAGGCAGCAGAAGGTCTGCTTGGTGGCAGATGGGCACTGGGGCAGTGATGTGAGCCCAGAAACTTGGTGCCTTAGATACCGAACCCAGGAAGAGCTGAAACCTCATGGACACTGTGATTTTAATAACTCTGGAGAGCGACCACTAATGCAGCTGGAAATTGGGCTGTAGCCACCTCTCCCTTCAATGCATGTGCACCCACACCCCAAGCTGTGAAGCAGGGAAATGCACCAGTGAGGCTCAGACACCTCTGAAGTTCATAAGCTCCCTGACTCAGCTGGACCTGAAGGACCTGCTGGCATCACAACAATTTCTTTAACGTGTGACCTTCTCGCTCACAAGATTAATTTCTGCTTGTTAGTTGTGGTTTGGATGCCTTGCTGCAGAAGAGCCCTTAATGGCCACGTGAAAAATGACTGATGGGTGAAGGCAGCAGCTGTGCAGACAGAGAAAGCAAACAGAAACCTGCAGGCCACAGCGTGGGTCTGCTGCTTTCCTTACACTCAGCATCTCCTCCTCCATCAAACACATCACTCCCACCTGTTTGGGGTGTTCATGGGGCAGAAGAATGAGAGGGATTGCCTTAAGCATTAGGAAAAATTCTGATCTCTGCAAGTTGTCGTTGTCTGGACATCTCCAAACTCTTCCTACCCCATGGGCACCACTGGCTCAAGAAAACAGAAGATCCAACCCCAAAGCTGTGTCCTCCTCAGGGACTCATGGGTGGCTGACAGGAAAGCTGGGTGATGCTGGGTGGGGGCAGAGAGACAGAACCTGGTGTGTCCCTAAACCGAAACTCATTTTCTCCTGACATGGAAGATTTTGTGACACAGGCTTTGGGAGATGGCAGACCACGGGATCCAGCAGCACAACCCATCCCACAGCATCCTCTGAACATGGCATCACTGAGTCTGAAAAATTCCATTCGTTTTTAACCTTGTGTAACTGTTCTTTTACAGTTTTATCCACTGAAGTTGTTTCTCCACCCACTCGAGCACTCTGCTTTGAAATGCCCCAGTCTGAAGTGAAATCTGCCAATGGATGAAAAACTGCAGGATTCATGAGAATCCGTTTTCCTGAATTTCCATGCAGAGGGAAAGATTTTGGCTCAGTCCTGGCATTCTCCTAATTTTCCAGCCCATGCACACTTTGCTGCTCTGGGTATGCATTCAAACCCTGTCACAAGAGTCTGTTTTGGTGGGACAAAGTTACAATACCAGTGCCTTGGTCAGCACCTTCCAGGAGAAGGTTTTCCATGGAAGGCTTTAATCAGAGTCCCCCTGGAGCCCAGCAATTCCCCTGCAGGCACAGAGGCACTGTGATTGCTGCAGTTTGCTCTCAGCAAATAACAGCCACAGGCTCCTGGCACAGGCATGTGTTGTTTGGCTTTGCTGCTGCATTTGGAGAGAGATGGACAACAACCAAGATGCATCCAAACCCCCAGGAATTCCTTGGGTTTGTTGGTGTCACACTCAGCAGCAGTTGTGTTGGCTCTAGAGACCATTTGGGACATTGCTGACTACTTAAAACACCTCCTGGGTGAACTCAAAGGCAGAAGACTCTCCCTCTTTTAATTCCTGTTTATTTTCCTCAGCAAGCCATGTCTGATGAGCTCAGTTAAATACCACCATGAGCTCCTTTCCTGTTTCAGTCTCCTCTACCCACCACCAGAAATCTAATTTAGCTCCGAGCATTTGCAGCCCCTTAGCCCTGATCCTGCTTTGCCCATCATAACCATCATCCCAGGAAATCCTGTAGCCTGATGGAGCTGGTAAAACGTGGAGGCAGAAGAACAACTCTGATCTCCAAACCTGCTGTGCGAGTGCCAACCTGTTGCATGAAAACATTGTTGCCTTTGAAAAATCATGACTCAAACCTGTTACTTCAACTAAATAAAAAAAAAAGGACTGTAAAAAAAACCCCACCACTAAATTAAAAATAAAAAAACATACTACATAACCATCACGTGTACACATGATAATATATAATAATTAATTAAATTATATTATACTTTAAAACTATATAGAATAATAACCAACTAACTACTTAAGAAACACTTCACAGTATATAATTATGGGGTTATCCACCCCTGTATACCAAGAAGCAAAGAAGGGATGANTATATAATAATTAATTAAATTATATTTTTATACTTTAAAACAATATAAACTAATAACCAACTAACTACTTAAAAAACCCCAAGATTTATGGTAAAAAACTCTCCTTTACACCTGCCTAAAAAATCTACATTGCTTCATATCGCAACACCAGCCTGCTGTGCTGGACTCATGGTGCCCTCATCCTTGGGGAAGTCTCCCACTATAAATATAAAAATGAGACCAGAAGTCTGTGCTATTTTAGGGCAATGAATGATGCCTTAGGTTTTAACTTTTCTCTGTTCCCAGCCCTGCCCTGCCCAGTGTCACTCTGCAGTTCCCTGGAGCTCGTTCAGTGCTGTTCTCTCATGCTCACACACACACAACAAAGCCTCTCCAGCTCTCCAAGGACACCCAGACCCTCCTAGGCCCAACAACTGCAAACCACAATCTTGGGGACAGGGGGGCAAGCTTGGGCAAATTCCATCCTTGCCTGGCTTCTGCTTGGGGAATTGATGCTGAGATCCAAGTGGGAAGAACTCGGGAGCTGTCCTTGTCCATGTTGGGATGCACTGAGGCAGGAGCCTCTGGAGCCCAGAGTGTACCTCTGAAGGCCTTTCCACTCAATCCCTCCTTGATTCCTTT
The DNA here is from genome assembly GCA_013400515.1 of Erpornis zantholeuca. Taxonomy (NCBI): domain Eukaryota; kingdom Metazoa; phylum Chordata; class Aves; order Passeriformes; family Timaliidae; genus Erpornis; species Erpornis zantholeuca. The sequence goes on along the minus strand of VZTN01027120.1, from coordinate 769,451 downwards.
ATTCCTGTCTGCTCTCTGTTTCTAGGGAGCCATTTAAGGCATCACAAACACCCCCATTACCCCTAAAACTCATCACCTACCTTGTAATGCGACTCGGTCTCCTCCTCCTGAGTGGAGCTGGAGGGAGATGGGGTGGCAGACTTGCTTCCCGGGGGCGAGGGGGAGCCGTGGGTGGCCCCGCTGCGGATGCCCATCTGGGAGATGAGCTGGGACTGGCTGAGGGTGCCCATGGGGCCGCCCAGCATCGCGGGCCGGTTCAGCAGCGGCACTTGGCGGTTGGACTCGTAGGAGGCAGCGTCCGAGTGCACCATCTCCTGGATCTGAGGGAGCGAGAGGGAGGAACTCTGGTCAGTACAAAAATCCATACATTCACTCTTTTGTTTCTTTATTTATTTATTTACCATGCTGTCAAATCATTTTAAGATTGATTTATTGTTTAAATTGTTCTACCTAGCTGGGAAATGTCGCCCTGGTTCTTTCGGTCGTGGTGCTGGAGACCCCGACAGCTCCTGGCCCGCCTGTCTTCCTTATTTCAATGTCCCATGCCCCAAAAAGATGAAACAAAGCTTCTTTCTGCTTTTTCAAGGTTTGTTTATTTTTTCTTATCAAAGCCCCAGAGGCACAGGCTGTGCTGTGGCCTCCCAGAACACAAGGGCAGAATGCAATGGCTACCCCTAGCAGGTAGCTTTTATATCTACTATCAACCAGTTAGGAAGTTTTATGTATCTTATTTTGTTCCCAACACCAGTGAATATCAATTCCATTGATATGTCTCTTCTACTTTAAATTCCCTTTACCAATTAACAAACCACAGGAACTTGTGTCAGAGAAGAAAAGAAGAGAAGGAGGAGAAAGAAGAAGGAGAAGAAGGAGAAGAAGGAGAAGAAGGAGAAGAAGGAGAAGAAGGAGAAGAAGGAGAAGCTGACACCCTGAAACCTCCACGTTGCCTCTATATAATACATAGAGCAAAATCCAAACTACAACTAAACTCTCTGTGGTTCACTAAACAAAAATCTCTTCACTTCTCTGGTGCATTCAAGTTCTCCCAAAAGTGAAGGGAGCTTCTCTCACAAGCTTAGGTCACAGGCTAAGCTATTTTTTGAGGAGCTCTGGGGTTAAAAGGACCCCCAGAGGGGCAGGAGAAGCTCTCAAGGTTCCCTGGGCTCCAACACTTTCAGCCTTCTGAATGTTTGCATTTTTGTAATGGAGTCTCTCACGCTTCTAATGTCAGCAAACCAATATTTTTCTACCTCTTCCTTTTGTTTTTCATTCTTTCTCTAAGGAGGAGAAAAATTGATGGACTGTTAATTTGACCAGTGTGGCTGGAGAGGGAGCAACCTCATTCTCCAATCCATGGGCGTTGTGAGAAATCTATAAATACCAAGTCAAAAAATTAAAGGTACTTTTTTCCTGCCTGAAAAGAACTGTCTCCACAGCTCTGCCAGCGATCCAGGGGCAGCCACAGCTGCTCTGGGCACCCTGTGCCAGGGCCTGCCCACCCTCACAGGGGAGAAATTCTTCCCAACATCCCATCTAAACATACTCTCTTATAACTTAAAACCATTCTCCCTTGTCCTGTCTCTCCATCCATAATCCCCAGTCCCTCTCCAGCTCTCCTGGAGTCCCTTCAGGCCCTGGAAGGGGCTCTGAGCTCTCCCTGGATCCTTCTCTTCTCCAGGTGAACCTCCCCAGCTCTCCCAGCCTGGCTGAAGAGCAGAGGGGTTCCAACCCTTGGAGCATCTCCGTGGCCTCCTCTGGACTCACTCTCCACCCCTGCATGCCAAGAAGCAAATAAGGGATGAGATGAGATGAGATGAGATGAGATGAGATGAGATGAGATGAGATGAGATGAGATGAGATGAGATGAGGACAAACCCTGTTTTTTTTCTGTGCCAAGACCCCATTTCCAGTTTGTATCCTTTTCACTGAAAACTCCATCTCCCCCCAGGATCCATCCTTGCTCATCTAGTAGAGCTTGGCTCCTGCACAGCCCCATCCAGCCACGGAGTGTGAGGGAGGCAAACCCTGTCTGAAACATTTTCCAGATTTTTTCCCTTTTACACTAATCTGATTAATGCTAACATGAGTTTAAAGACCTGAGGTCCCAACCAGCCTGCTGAGGTGCAATCTCTCATTACCAGGGGAGCTTTGCCAACTCCACCAGCAGCACACACACAGAAGGAAACCCAGGGAAGACCTGTGAGGGCTCCATAGGCTTCAGAGGACAGAAACCCAAATGCAAGCCCAGATTTTCTGCTGCAGGTCAGGAATCAAGGGTTTTACACCACACCTGTCAGAACATTCTGCTCTCCTTTGGTACAAGAGCAGTGTCAGGGGAACAGATTTCCCTGGATCTGCCCTTTTTCTGTATTAATTGTGAAGTGAAGGGATTTAACTCACAGGAATTAAATCTATACCTGCATTTCTACAGCAGGAGTCTGTCTGAGGCTGACTGAGGGGCCACAGTGAATTGCTGCCCTTGGCTTGGGTGGTGTCAAGGAGGCAGCAGGGGCACAGAGCTCAACCATGCTTCAGTTAGGGGCATAGAGCTTAACTATAGCAAGCTTTTCTTGCCCTTAAAACCTTATTACGTGCCCTTGAAACCTTATTATGTGCCTTACTGCAGAGCTCTGGCCTCTCCTGGTCATAAAGATGTCAAGAATGATGCAGCCATGGGGATGGACACCAGGCTAGGGCATCAGAGAGGCAATTTTTGCACTGAATTTGCAGAAGTCATGGGAATGGCCTGGGTGAGACAGGCAGCAGCAGGGACCATGCAAGGTGGGGACACAGCACCCATCTGCTGAACAGCCAGCCATTCCCAAATTCCAGCCAAAAAAATGTACATTTTTCTTGGGTTTTGTCAGTTTAATCCAGACCTTTCATGTTGGAGAAGATCTGCCAGCTGCTAAGGAAAAGAATAATTTATTGTCCTTATTTTAAATTTAAATGAAGGGAAAGTTGAGAAGACTGTTGGAGAAATGGGGAAGGCTATGAGATGTGGCTTCAAAAATTCTGAAATTTGAAATAGCTTGCTCACGTTTCAGCCACTGCAGTCTCCTGAGGAAACTCTGTATTAAGAGAATTTTTTGGGGAAACTTTTATTAGGTGGCCAATAGACCACGACAGCTCTGTTTATCCATTAAATATGTAATCACACACTTTTTTCTTTACAGTGCATGTTATTAATGCATCAGAGCAGAACAAGTCCAGGAGTGCAATTATGGATATGGGCCATGTGCTGTAAATGCCTCTGAAAATTTGTAGAAAAAGCAAGGAACCTGAGCCTGGCTCAGAGAACCTCTCCAGAAGCTCCTTGCCCACAACAACCCCATCACAGACCCCTCCTGAGTAGCAGAGACACAGCATCTGTGCTGGGGGATCCCTTCCAAGGATATCTTAGTGAGATGCCTCCTCCCAATTTCTTTGCATCAGCAGAGGGACCCTGTAGGACCAGACTTTTAATCAGGCCCCGTGGTGACAGGACAAGGGGGAGAGGTTTTAAACTAAAAGAAGGTTGATTGAGGTTAAGGTAGAAGTTTTCTACAGGGTGGTAAAACACAGGCATGGAGTGCCCAGAGCAGCTGTGGCTGCCCCTGGATCCCTGGAAGTGTCCAAGGCCAGGCTGGATGGGGCTGGGAGCAGCCTGGGATAGTGGAAGGTGTCCCTGCCATGCCAGGGGGTGGCACTGGGTGGCCTTTAAAGGTCCCTCCCAACCCAAAGCATTCTACAATTACAATGACAAAAAAGTTGTTGTAGTTGAATGTTGTTGGTTCTTCTGCCCCTCTCTTACACCTCCATCTCTTCTCCCTCTGTCCAGGAGGCTCTGCAGGACATGCTCAGCTCCTCACATGCTGACCAGTGTCTGGACGGGCAGGAGCTGCCCCTGCCGCTTGGCACTCACTGCATTTCTCTCCACTTCCCCCTTTTTTTGTTGTTTTAATGCAATACTGGAAGCAGCACGCCAGGCTGCCACCTCCCCACCCCTCCTGGAGTGCTGGAAAAGCCACTTGTGTTTTCCAGATGTAAAACATTTGGGGTGAAAATGAAGGTGAGTGCTTCATGTGCAGCACTGGAGCTCCTTAAATAGGATTAAGGGTGAGCATGGCCCTCACTCAAGCCAGGGAAAGGGTTATTCCTGCTTCCCACTGCAGGATCCTGCAGACACTGATTTCAGGGGCACCCAAAGCAGGTGATACCCCCCCAAGAAAAGAGAGATCCAGGAGCAGAGTTTTGAGATGCTTCCCTGCAGCAAATAGCCTCATTAGGCAAGGAAATGGTGAATGAAATGGTGATCACAGCAAACCAAAGTGAAAGGAGGTAATGAATGCAACGTTCCCTGTGTGAAAGAAAACGACCTGGTCCTGTGGGATGCAATCCCAGCACTGAGCCCAGTGGGGCTGTCCCATGCCTTTCCCCTCCCCAAAGCACTCAGCAGCCCCACAGAGCCTGATGGAAACACAGAATTAAATAATCACCCTCCAAATCAGCTCCTTCCCCGGGAGCAGGGGCTGTGAGAGCCAGGTCAGATCCTGTCCCCATCCCAGGGATTCAGCACAACCAGCTCACCACGAGGTGCTGCAAAAGGCTCAGGATGGGTTTGCAGCCTGTGCTGAAAAGATGTTTTGCATCTCAGAGGAAACCCAGAGTGCAATGTGATGTAGTCATAGCTAAAGTAATTAAGTGCATCTTACTTAGCAGATTCCCAAAGGCTGTGCTAACTCAAAGACAGCTTCTTTTTTTCACCACAATATTTCAGTTCTTTTAATGAATATGCATATCAGGCCCATAAATGCTCCAGCTAATCCGAAGAAGGAGAGAAAAACAGGCTGACAACAGCACATGGTCCATGCTCCCTGTTTCTGGGGAGAAGGGGAATTCAGTGAGTGACAAGTGCCAGGAGGAAGAGCCCAGCTGGGGACTGGGGTGCTCTGCTAACACAGATAGTGTTCCAAATGTGTCAAGCCCAGCTTCAAGTTAACTGTTCCCCCAAATTTTGATGTAAAAAGCAGCTCTTTCCAGCAGTATGGGAGCACCAGTCAGCAGACCTGGGGCTCAGGTCCCAGGATCTGGAAGGGATGGTTGTGCCATCAAATGGCCTCTTGCTAAATCCTAACTCTGAACTGAAGCCTTGAGGCAGGTGCCACCCCTAAAACCACCTTCTGCCTTTGCTTTCTGTGGGGTTTCTCTCCTCCTCTCACCTTCCTTGGTCTCAGCCACACCCTGAACAAACACTGTGCTCTGGTGGCAGAAGCACAAATCCACAAGTTCTGTGTTATTCCCCACGGTGTGCTCTGCCCTGGGAGCAGTGATGCTCCAAGCTGCCCCAGCCCTGCTGCCTCCTTGGCTGCAATGCTGGCTGGGATCCATGCCAAACCCCTTGGGATGTTACCCAAGGAGCAGGACAAGGAGGAATTTGGCTGGAGTTGGCCACACAACACTGTCTGACCCCACTGCACAGGCAGGACTTGGGGGTGCTGGTGGATGAGAGACTGGACATGACCTGGGAATGTGCACTGGCAGCCCAGAAATCCAACCATGTCCTGGGCTCATCCCACAGCCTGGGCAGAGGGGAGGGGGGGATTCTGCCCCTCTACCCTCTCAGGTGAGACCCCACCTGCACAGCTGCCTCAGCCCTTGGCTGTTCCCAGCATCAGAAGGATGTGGAGCTGCTGGAGTGAGTCCAGAGGTGGCCATGGAGATGCTCCAAGGGCTGCAGAACCTCTGTTATTGGGCCAGGCTGGGAGAGCTGGGAGTGTTCAGCCTGGAGAAGAGAAGGGTCCAGGGAGAGCTCAGAGCCACTCCTAGGGTCTAAAGGGGCTTATAAGGAGGCTGTTTTTAGCAGGGCCTGTTGTGACAAAGGACGAAGGGTGATGGTTTTAAACTAAAAGAGAGTTGATTTAGAGTAGCTATAGGGAAGAAATATTTCAGGATGAGGGTGAGGAGGCCCTGGCACAGGGTGCCCAGAGCAGCTGTGGCTGCCCCTGGATCCCTGGCAGTGCCCAAGGGCAGGTTGGACATTGGGGCTTGGAGAAACCACGGCAGGGGGTTGGAATGAGATGTCCTTAAGGTGCCTTCCAACCCAAACCATTCCATGATTCTGTGACTCCCACCCTTCCCGGGGCCAGTTCACACAGGTGGGGTGGGCTGAGCTGAGCTATCAGAGCCTTCCTCATCCAGGATCTTCCTCCCCAGGCAAGGCAAGCAGCTACTCCAGGGGCAGCCACCAGGCTCATCCACAGCACAGCTTCCCTCTCCTTGGGTTTGTTCCCAAGAACAAGCCATTATAATCACAATCAACCAGGGAGAGGAATTATCTGCTGAACAGCTTTGAAGCAAAGTTTTCCCAGCAGGCTTTTTCGGCATTGAAGTTTCAATGTAAACGCATCACCATAGCTGAAATGCTTAAAGATGATTTACTTAAAAAAGAGAGAGAGCAGGAAAGAGAGGAGCTGATAAGAAAATATATCCCCAATTACCACCCCTCCTCTTCCCGATTTGTAACTGCTCCTAATAAACTTTCATGGTCTATGTAAAATGCTTTAGTGCAGTGACAAATTTCTGCTGGAATTCGAGATGTCTTGTTCAGAGTAATAGCTATCTCACACAGGTGCCCAGCTGCTATTGTAAAATCAGTAAGCATTTAATTGAAACAAATGACTATAATAATAGTACATTATCCCTGCAGGCTCATAGCCATAACAGTTTTAATTATTGAGTTAAGAGTCAAACTAATTTATCCTTTAAAGTAACAGCCACATCTTTGGTTCCACCGATCATCCTATTATGAACACGAGGGGAACAGTTGGAAAGGATTTAAAAAGGAAGTAATTTATTTGGGTAGAGGTGGGGGAGGCATTTATCACATGGCAGAGGATTTCTCTGCGCACTGACGTTCCCAGCTGCAGTTGTCTCCTCCCTCCTGGATGCCTCCAGCTCCCAGAGGGACCCAGCACCCCTCTGCCAGCTCCTGGGGATCTGTACCCCCACCAGGATGCCACGGGGGGGCTTTGCAGGCCCAGCAGCAGTGGCACAGGAGCCCATGGGAGCTGCAGGTGCCAGCTTTGGGGGTTTGGGCACACGGAAAGTTTATTTCGATCTCTATTACAATTTCAGTTTCTCTTCATCGAACACGGCGGGAAAAAAAAAACAACCTTTTTTTTTTTTCAAACAGACTCAAGTTGGCAAACATGATCTGAAGGAGCATCTCTGCACTCAAAGCCAGACAGCAAAGAGGAAGAATCCACACTCAAGGTTTAAAAAAAGCATTTCTGAGACACAGACATGCCCTGGGGCAGGTTTGAAGGCACAGCTTTCCCCAGCCCTCGGTTTCATGAGCCTTCCTGCTTTTATTGTGGTGGCTGTGCCACAGGGGATCTAAAGCACCTCTGTGAGCCCCTGGGGCACCACACAGGGAGGGGACAGAGACAGGAGGGCTGCAAGGAGGTGGGGAACCCCTCCCTGTCAGGTGGGGTCCAGGAGCTGCCCAGGGGGGTGGATGCATTTGTTATATTGATGCCAGAATGATTTTTTACTTTTTCTTTTACACCCCTCTCACACACTCTTTTATAGTTTGATGTACTCTCAGTGCTTTTAGCCCCACACTTGTACCTCCCCAAGGCTGAGAACTCAGCTCAGCCCCACGGCACCGTTAAACCAGGAGAGCAAACATCCTGGGAGCCCCAGACACCAAGGGCCTCTCCAGAACACATTTTGTAAACTAAGATAAGTTTAAAAATCGTTGAAAGAAGAAGGTTCCTCAGAAGGGAAAGTTCGCTCGAACCTCTCATTGAGAGATCTTTGATAAATATAGTAATTTTGCAAGGCCTGTAATTGTGTACATTTCAGTGTGACAGTGTCCATGCACTTTCAGGGCATTCCAGCTGGACCAAGTGCTGCACCCAAGGATCCTGAAATAAATCCCGAGGTAAAAACCCCTTTTCCCCATAAACTGTGTCTTAGTTTTAATTTTAAGACCCAGAACAGGCACCAACATCCCCCTGTGGGTGATCCCTGGAGCGAGCCTGCCGTGCAGCCCCTATGCCAGCCTGTGCTCCAGCCCTGGAGCTCACACCAGTGCTGGCCTGACTGCAGAGCTCTCAGCAGTCTGCCCTTCCCCAGAGCACCTGCAGAGCACCACCAAGCCCCTCCAGCTCTGGCCCAAGAGCTCTGCTCTCTCCATGTTCCCCACCCTGCTCATCTCTCTGGGTGCTTTTTGTACTTCCCCCTCAGCAGCGCCCACCCCAAGCATCTCACACCTCTTTTCCAGTGCCATCTGTAAGGAGAGGAGCCCTCACCTTGAAAAACCTTTTTTTGCTGCTGCAAGAGGGGCAATACTCTTTTTCCAAACACGTATCCTTTATGGGGGATAAGTTTAGCAGGCCATGCCTAAAGCTCTGCATCTCTGTCTTCTGCCACCTTCCCGCTCCCTGCACCATCATCTGCCAGCTCCACTGGGAATTATTCCATGCTTCCTTTGGCAGAAACATAAAAAACCCCTCCAGGAAGACAGAGTGACAATCCAGGCCACCAAACCTGTGCAACATTGGGGTTTGTATTGTTCGACTTTCTCAACAGACTTTGTGCTTCCAAGTCAAATGTCTTGCAGATGTCTAAGTGTGTAATGTTAACACTGTTACCTCTATCACCCAAACCTGTAATCTCATCAAAAAAGATATCAAGTTAGTTTGACAAGATTTGTTTTCCATCAGCCCGTGTTGATTGGCATTAATTATATTACCTTCCCTTAATTCTTTATTAATTGAGGCCTGGATCTGCCACTCCATTATTTTGCTGAGGATTGATGACAGACTGACAGGTCTGTAATTACCTGGGCTGTTCTGTTTCCCTTTTTAAATATTTGCACATTAGCTCTTTTCTAGTCCCCCAGAGCTTCCCCAATATTCCAAGAATTATTAAATACCAGCATTAGCAGAGCTCCTCAGTCACTTGTCTGAAGCCATGTACAGACAAGCTCAGCCTGATGGCTTAGAGGGAACCTGAGCAGACAAATAGGAGAAAAGAAACTTTTCTGGTTTAGGTGCTTTAAATAAAACCCCAATCCTTCCAATTAATGCTGGCAGTTCCAAATGAAACAGTTTCAGTCTTTGAATGTGAAAGCCACACAGTGTCCCCAGGCAAGGCTCCCCAGGCTTCTCCCAGTTGTGTTTATGAAGGAATGGACTGAGACAGCCTCTGAGGAGGACTGGGGTGGATGAGAAGCTGAACATGACCTGTCCATAAGCACTGGCAGCCCAATTGTATCCTGGGCTCCTATTCCAGGATCCAGTGCTGTGTCTGGAGGAGGAGGGATGCCCCTGGCACTGGAAAAGCAGCTGGGCTGTGCATGTGCTCCATTGGTGCTCCTGCAGTTCTCAGCTGGAGAACTGTCTGTAAATAACATCTTCAATAAACTCCTTTTTTTTTTTTTTTTTAAAGTACATTATTTTACAGATAAAGAACAAGCCTGATAATTCAGTGAACATGTTTGCAAATAATCTAGCCCATTAATTTCCAGCCTGTTTTCTGAATGCATTATTTAGCGATTTTGCAAAACCCATTTGTAGAGGAAGGGAACTGATGCTCATCCAGGCATAACACCATAACACCATCACCAAAACTGGGGCCAGAATTCCCTGGAAGGGGCACTGAGAGGTAATTAAACAGCACCAGACCTTGAGCCCCCATCTTTTATAGACCATGGGGTGGGTATAAAACCCAATAAAATTGCCACACCCCCTACATTGTATTGGAAAGATAGGGAGAACCAGCTATGGAGGGGAAAGGAAGCAAAAAAGAAACATTCATGGGTGAAGGTGAGGGACTGAGGGGGCCAAGAGGGTGCTGGGAACTGAGAAGGGTCTGTGACAGCCCTGCAGCCCATCCAGAACAATTTCCTAGTCTGCATTTCTGTCTCCACACTCAAGGAGGATGGGGGAGCAGACAAAATGTCTCATGGGGTATTTTTGTAGCATCATTTGAGTGTAATGGTGAGGCAAAGCCATCCCAAGCAAGGGGAAAATATCTTTCAGTATCAGACCTGTTTATACATCAGATTTTCTTAAATTTTTGTCTTTCACTTTTTAACCCCAAAGACACTGGTGAAACATGGAGTCAGAGGCCAGGGTTAAAACCTCCTCTAATAAATACCTCTATAAATAGAACTTGCTGCTTCCCAAGGCTGGGGTGAGACAACACACGTTGTGTGGGGCTAGAGGTGGTCCCTGCCCACATGCCTGAGGTGCCCTTTTGTTCATGAGTGGGAATTTAGGATCCTGCTAAGCTGTGGACTCCATGGAACCATCACCTGCCCAGCAGAGCCATCCCAGAGGTCAAGGACAGGATCTGAGACATGAATAAATTCCTGAGAAGCAGAGATCTGCTGTCATCTAAATACCCTTAAGCATTAAGAAAAAAAAAAGAAAAGGGAAATCAGGCAAACACTAGAGACAGAAAGTTTTTTTCCATCTTCAGCTCAACAGGGATTCCTTGGGGAGTTTGCTTTTCCCAGTGGGTACAACATCCTTGATGTTATTAGATGTTTATCACCCCGTGTTACAGCTAAGCCTCCTTTTTACAAGACTTTGAACTGCTGGGATGGACAGAAGTTCTGCTCCAGGTGGATTGGAGGCCAATAATTTGACTTAATTTAATTTTTGTGGAAGCATCGTGGGCAGGGCCAAGGCAGGATCACACCCAGCCCCTCCCCATCCTGCTCCCCAGGGAGAGCACCCCAGGACACCCCAGGCACCACTTGGTGATAACCATGGAACCCTGCCCAGCCTGGCAGGGGGGCAAGGAGCTTCACTTTGGATGGAGAAGATGCTGGATTGTGTAAATCCAGGTGTTTTTCTTCTCAGGGGGGATAAAAACTAACATTGGCAAGAGCACCTCCAGCTCCCACAGGACTCGCACACCCTGCTCAGCCACGGCTGTGCCAACACTCCCCCATCCCAACATCAGCCCCCTCACCTCCCCCAGCATTTATTGCCCCCTCCCTGTGCTCCTGCAGCTGATTGAAGCCTCTCTGCACTCCCAGCTTCCCTTTGCTTTATGTCTCTCCTGGCTCTTCTCACCCATTTTAGATATTGCATTCACATAAAGCAATAGACTCGCAGGTAATGAGAGACCTCCACGTTTTATTGCACGGAGCATTAAGGAAAAAAAAAAAAAAAAAGGAGAAGAAGGCAGAAAGAAGCAATTTTAGAACACAACAGGAAACTGGGAAGACTAGATAGAAAACTCATCCCAGTGGGATTAAACTCTGTGAATGAATTTTAATAGGGTTTTTTTTTTTTTGATTGCAAAGTCTAAAGTCCCACTTTTCAAGCACCGCAAGAAACGCTGCAGCATTAGACAGAGTTGGGTCCCCAGTGCTGATCCCCCATCTGCACACAAACCACAGCTCTCCTGCACATCTGCAGCGAGCTGCCCCCTTCCTGCCCCCACTCAGCTTCCCTCTGCAGGCAGATATTGCTGGGATTATTGTGCTGGTTTGTCACAAGTGTTTCATAAGAGTCTCCTATTACCAGGAATACAAGCATCCAGGGAAGGAGGATGGTTCTGTGGCTGCATATGTGCTGGGAAAATATAGGATTTTCAAAGCCCAGCTCTGCTGGAGCAATTTGAGACAAAACTGAACCTGCAGCACAGTTCTCCAGCAGCACAGTGATGCTGCTGCTCTGCAGAGGGGAACCTCTGAGAGCTGGGGGGTGTGCCACGACCCTGCTGCGTCACACAAACTGCTACCAGAAGGCACAGGCTGTTATCTTCCTGCCTTTAATTATAGCAAATGCTGAACGCTCTCAAAACGGGTGTGAAAAGCCCAAGTGACTCTGTATGTACAAAATTAATTGCAGCAGGGAACAGAGAAGGGAAACTCGAGCCCTGACTCCTGCCACAAGAGCCAGATGCTGTAACTTCTGCTCTGACTCCCGACAATGGCAAATCCTTCTCATTTCTTAGCCAGCCAATATAACTGCAGCTGCTCTTCAGAGTTACAGACAGGCCAGAATCTACACAAATGCAGAATTGAAGCCATGAAGATGTTGGAAGTGCTCACTTAGGTTCCAGCAGCAGCATTAACCTGAGCTGCTGTGCTGCCTGCAGTGCAATGCAGTTTATTACATTAAATGTAGTGTATTAAGGGGGACCAGGGGAAGAATATTCAGTCCAGCAGCATCTCTGTCCTCTTGAGCTTCCTCATGATGGATAACAAACACCTCAGAGATTCATTTATTTCCTTCTAACACCCAGACACTCAGTTCCTGGAGGTGAGATATGCCATATTAAATGAGGCTTGGGTCTGCCCAGGACTGGGTTGCCACAATAACATATGCTCCTACTGCCAGTCTCCATTTAATCCTGGTAACAGCAGGGATTCAGGCCATCACAAACACTTCCTTCCCTCCCAAAACATATAACCCCAAGTGGTAAACCAAGAGTAAAACATAACCCCATTAAAGACTTGATTTTTTCCCCTGGGATTACATGCCGGCACTGGGGAGCTCGATCAATTGAGCCTTGAGGTTTAATCAATAAGTGCCAACAACAACATTACAGCATTCCAGCCATGCTCTCCATTCATCAACTTAAGTAACTCCAGTCACCCAGAAGACAGAGGCACTAAAGCAGCAATTAAGGTCTTTGGGGAAGTCTGAATGCAGCTGGTGGCTCCTGGGACAGCCCTGGGTGTCCCACGCTCCCCAAGGAGCTCCCACCTCCGGCTCAGGCACATCCCCCTCGGTGCCAGGCTGTTGATTAGTCAGATATGGCAGGACTCAAATGCAACAGAAAACATTTCAATTAAGAATCTGATCATTATTTTGTCTTGCACATCGTGTCACCAAAACATTTTGGATGGCGCACCACGCTCGGCGCCGTGTTTGCATCTCCATCTGATCAGACACCGAGGACACGTGCCAGGCTCGTGTTTACATTCCAGATCAAGTCACATATCCCAGCCATCTCATTAACCTGCTGCCCTGGAATTAAACAAAACCACCTGGAAAGGAAGTGCTTTCCTCCCCGACGTGCACCTTCGGAGCTTCCCAGACAAGCTTTGAGCATGGGTGGCTTCACGGAGGTGTAAGGATTTATGTTCCTTGGAATACTTCCCAGGTTTTTTCTGGCCTGGGAGTTTCAGCACAAGTGTTGGGGTTCTGCAAGAGCTACAACAGTGTCTGTACATACAAACAGGCTTCAGGCACAACCAGCAAGGTGAAGGGATGGCTCAGGGGGAGCAGGTGGAGGGGAAAGCACAAACAATGTTCACCCTTTCTAAAGGCTGAGCATCAACTGACGAGGAGCTCAGGCCTCTCTGCTGTTGAGGAAATTGCTGTCCCCTTGTTACCCGAGGTCAAAGCTGGCATTGCTGTTGTCATTGCAGCCCCAGCCTCTCAAAGGCACAGGGCTGGTGCCCTCCTTGCCCTCGATATGGACAGATAGCAGGGACTCTTCAGCCCCTGTCCTATAGGCAAAAGGGCCAATCTCCCCCAGAAAAACCTCTTTAGAAACTTGCCAAATAGAGACAAAACCATCCCTGCTCTGCTCTGAAGAATGTAGCAATCTCAGCTCGAACTCTGGGGTTTACACTTGTTATCTACACACATTCTCCTTTCTGAAACAAAACCCTAAAGCTGCTTATAGGAGACGACTGCCAAAAACTTTCATCACTTTCACAGACTTGTTTGCCAGGAGCAGACAATATTGCCCAAGTAGCCACGAGTGTATCAGAGAGGAGGCACAGCAGCACATAGATGTGGGAGAAGCTCCAGCAGGATTCTTGGATCCAGCTCGGAGGAAGGGATTTGATCTCACTGGTCTCAGCTACCCCAGATGGAAATGGAAAAAAGGAATTGCTCCAGACCTGAGATGGGCAGGTGTAAATGCTGTGTCATGATAGATGAGATTTGCAAAAATTAAGCCATTCCATATTTGCAATTCTCTCTTCTTGAGATGCAGATGATGAAGAAGAGGCAAATATATTATCTGGGAAGAAAGGGTTACTTTTCAATCGAAAATTAATGCACTGAATTCTGAATTAACATGTGGGATAATTAAAACCATCTTTCCAATGAATTTATTATAGGATATACAAAGCTAATTATAAATTCTCTGTTGCTTAATCCCTTGCAGTTTGCTAATGCAGCGTTGAAATCTCTTTGGCCACACTTGTTTAAATTATTCATTAGACACAGCAACAGTTGTGAACTGTAATTTAAATTGGCATCTCATGAATATTCAATCAATACAATAAACACTGGAATGTTTTACTGCACACTGCTCGATAGTTTGTGCTGGAGCTTGTGTTGACACATTTTTATTAACTCTTTATAAAGGTGTTACCTATTTATGTCACTGATTACAATGAGAATAAAAAGTCCCCCTCATAAATATTTGTGTCGCTGTCTTAAGAGAGACAATGCAATTAGGCAAAGCTTCAAAAGTCATAATTAATATTGGGCTGCTCTCCTTTCCCTCCTGGTTGCCTTGAACATGTGGACTGGTAGGATTTCAAAGCCTGGCACGTGTGGCCACGTCACAGCTTTGGCACCTCAGCTTTCCCAACTGCCCAGGCCAAATCCTGGGGTGACACCTGTGGGGTGGCCCCGAGTCTGAGCTGTGCCCTGCTCCCCCTGCACAGGAGATAGAAGCACGGAGATAACTGGAGATGCTGTGAATATTTGCTCTCTGCTCTCCAGCTTTTGCCCCGTCAAAATTAGGAAATGAAATGCAGCCACCATAAACTCCATTCGTGTGGCAGCCTGATGGCTCTGCAGCACCTTATAGTCTTTTATTGGGGCTTTTTTAGCAGCAGCCCTAAAAAGTCATTCTCACGAGGCTGTGCAATTCCGTGTGTGTTTCTATTTTAAGCCTGAACGTTTTCATTTCAAAGCGAGATCCCGCTCTGACCAGAGACTGTAAAAATGACATCGTGGGACTCGGTGGCTGTGGCTTCTCAGCAGCACCACATAACACACAGGGTCAGTTTAGAAATTAAAATATTCCCTCTCCTGCAAGCAGGGTTGGTGATGTGATAGCGAAGGTATCGGAGGTTCAGGCTCTCCCAGGGCTGCAGACTGTTCCCAGCAGTGCGGTCAGGTCCAGGAAAATCCCCCCCACTCAAATGTTCCCTCCTGTGCACTGACTGCCACCCTCTCAGCTCGGAGCTGCCAGGTGGGAAACAACAGCAGCTGCTGCTTTATTTCCAGAAAAACCAGGATTTTTTTTTTCCGGAGTGAACTCCAGCCAGGACTTCCTCACGGACACAGCAAACCCTGCTGGCTTGCCCCGGGGATAATATCGCTGTCCCTGAGTCGTGTGGGTTAATCTCATTAGCACGTGGATGAAGGGAAAGACCAAAGGCCAAGCAGTTTATCCCAGCAGGAGCTTTGGCTGATGGCTGCGGTGCCCAGGAGCTGCTCTGCGGCTCCCGTGTCCCCAGGTGAGCGTGGGGAGAGACAGCAGAGCGTCCCCAGCTCCCTCCAGAGACATCCCTGCCCAGAGCCTTGACCCCCCCACCCCTGCTGGATGCCAGGAGCGATTTTCCTCTGCCAGGAGGGCTGGCAAAGCTGATGAATATTCACGGAGTGTTTAAACGCTAATTACCGATGGCTCAGCTGAGCCAACACGCAGAAGTTTAATGAAACAATGTTTTTGTAAAGTTCTTTCTGGCCGAGGCATTTTTTTTTGTGGCTTGGGATTGTTTGAAGGATTTCAGACCCATTTTCAAGGAAAGTGAGGTCCACACTTAGAGTGCTTCTCCTACAGCACTGTGTTTGGGTGTTCCTCACCCTGAAATGCATTTGTGGTACCTCCTCCAGACACCTACAAGTGTTTTACACACAGTTTTACTTCCACCAGAGGAGGCAGTGGATTGTTGCTAACTCACCCTGTCAAGCTTCACACTCGGCCACTGATCCTACTAAAGGATTTCAGGCATTAAGGCAATTTTGTATCCCCTCCTTTATCCACGATGTGCCTCCGCCACAGGACTCAGCGTTCTGTGCAGCGTTTGCTTGCTGGAATCTGAATGTGGCTCCTCATGGGGAAGATTATTCCCTCCTCTATTCCCCCGTGTGCACGGCAGGAACCACCATCTCCTCTGTGATCTCTGCCTTCTCTTTTTCCCCCCCTGAAGGACAAAAAGCTGTTTTGGCATCTCTTAATTACAGCTTTGTGGCTGGCAGATCATCTGTTCACCTTGGCCTTTATTTCCAGTGACAGAAAGCATCCGACTGTTCCACTGCTGTGTTGTGATCCCTCTTGTTCCAGATCACCCTCCTGTGAGTCAGCTCAGGGCTCTGCACCCGCTCTACTTCCCCATAAATTAGTAAGTGATACCTTGGCTTCAGTTGTGAGGGTCTTTCAAGACTAACCTGTGCTTTTTTGTTGGTGTTTCTTCCAGCTGTTTCTCATGTCCCACAGCTGGCATCTTGTTTCAGCCCCGTGGTGGAACACAGACAATCCTGACACTTTGTACAGCTAAGGCTTCTCTTTTTTTTGATCCATGAATAATTTTCTCTGCCACAGCAGCAGCTCTCCCAGAATACTAAGAGCCACGCTCTCTCCTGTAACCATATCAATCCAGCTCTGACGTGAGTCAGAGAGCTGCAGTGCTCCTGGTGATGTCAATGCATGATTCAGACATGTTTTCCTTTATGCTCCCAGATCCAGAGCTCATTCTGCTTCCCTTAGAAAGGGAGAGGTGGCTGAGCTCCTACAGACTCTGCTGTAATTCACCCAGCCTTGCAATTTGCACTCACATACACTGGGAAAAGCCATTTTCCTCAGCTTGAGGCCCTGAGGATTGGGAGTGGGTAAATCCTTGTATCCAGCAGCCTAAATAGGGTGGGTCATTACTGGTGTCCCATTTGGATCTCCTCATCTCGTGGCCCAAGTGAGACTGATGGCTCCAAGAGCTGCCTCCCCCCCCCAGAAACAGAATCTGCAGAGGCAGGAGGGACAGTTCATTGAAAGCAAAATTCAGCAGGCTTTAAATGCAGGAGAAAGCTGGGAGGAAACTCCAGATCCATGGAAGAATTTTGTTATCGAAATTTTAGCGAGCACCGGTGCCAACGTTTCCCTTTAAAATCCTCCCTCAGGGATTGCAGTGCAGTCTCAGGCACACCTGGAACACACAGCTCACCCTGGGCTGCAGCTCTGGGGTGTCCCAGCCCTTCAGAAACACGAGGTGAAGACAGGGGGTGAGGCACCAAGGAATGTCCCTTGGTGTGACACCAGCAGGAATGCTGCCGAGATTCTTCAAATTCATTAATGGCAAAAGGCAGCGTAGAGAAATAACATCAGTGGGTCCCAGGCTGGGGGTGATGATGTCCCCTCACAAACAGGGACATGGACAAGGCAGAGGTGCTTAATGCATTCTTTGCCTCTGTCTTCAACACAGATGATGGAGCAAGGGTGTCTCAGTGCCCGCAGCTGGAGGATCAGGACTGTGGAATGATCAACTCCCAGGTGATCCCGAATTGTGCAGGATCTGCTGCTCCAGCTTGATCCCTACAAATCCATGGGGCCTGGTGAAATTCGTGGGAGAATCCTCAGCTCATCAGAGCTGCTGATGTCATCACAAAACCTCTCTCAATGATTTTTGAGCAGTCTTAGGAACCCAGGGAGGTGCCAGCTGACTGGAAGCTGGCAAATGTTGTCCTGATTTTCCATGATTTTCTATGATTCTATGAAGTTATTTTCTTGAATATCAGGTGAAGAGGTTGCATATCACATCCATCCCCTGTCCCTTCAGCTCCTTCCCTGCTGCACCTCAGCCCCTGCTCATCCCACCCCATCACTGCCTTGCCCTCTGAGGGTCAGGATTTCACTCCCAACTCCATCTGCTCCTTGCCATGTTCATGTCTCCTCATGTCTCCTCAGCATGTTGCAAAGACAGAATGAATTTTTTTACTAAGCTTTACTTCCAACATGAAAGTCTTCCTAGAAAAATTACCATGTGTGCAACCACAGGCACCCAAAATGTGTCTGGGCTGAGGGTCTGGTCCTTCCTGAATCGTTGCAGAGACATTTGCTTCCTCCCAGGGAAGGTATTTCAGACAGTTCCATGAATCATGCTCCAAGAGAGATTCTTACTCTGAAAGAAGCCTGGGGGACTCATGCAGGCCCACCCTGGGTATCACTCCACAAAGCTGGCTTATTAATGTGGTGTTTTACACCTTTGGAATGATTCTAACAAAATACCCAGGCTCAGTAGTCATTATTTTTATAGTCCACAATCAACACTGACACTGCCCTGCTCTTGGGAATCTTATTCTTGACTTTGGCTGAAAAACTTGTTTTTTTCAGTGAGAATTTTTTTCTAAGGACTCTGTAAGCTGCTGTGTCTTAGAGAGTTTCCATAACTCAAGAAGGGCTGTGTCTGTACTCAGTGCCTCTGGACCAACCTCCATCAGGGCAGAGGATTTCTCCTTCTTTCTTCTATGTTCCTAGTTTTTTTGGCACTGAAGGAGTCACCTAAATGTACAGTGACCAGGGGTCTCAGTTTCCCCATGGTGAAGAGATATCCTCAAGCACTAGGGGAGGTACAGGTTGGACAGTAGGAAGAATTTCTTCACTGAAAGGGTGGTCAAGCATCAGAACAAGCTGTCCAGGGAAATGCTGGAATCACTATCCCTAAAAGTGTTCAAAAACTATGCAGATGTGGTTCTTTGGGACATGGGTTAGTGGTGGGCATGGCAGTGTGAGGTTAACAATTGCACCTGATGATCTTAGAGGTCTTTTCCAACCTAAATGATTCTATGATTGCATTAAATACTTGCATTCCTGTTCTGTGATAAACACAGGAAAGAAGTGAAGTAGGAAAAGGTTTCTTAGAGCAAAGAGTAAGTCCAAGCTTGCCTGAGCTAATGCTGTGTCCTGTAACTTTGGCTCCCAGCTTTGACACGACTGACACGCCTCTGTGAGGGAGAATCAAGCTCCCAAACTCTGCTTGCAATACATATTGATTTTAATGATCCACCTTTTTAAATTACTGTAGATGATGGACTACAAAGAAGCCATCTTGCTACAGCCATAATTGCAGTTATTCCTCTAATGTGTCCCTGGTGAACCTTCAATGTGAGCTATAACTGAGGTCCAGTTATTATAATTCATGGTGTACACGGCATCAGAGCGTGCCAAGTGATCGATCAGGTGCTAGAAATGCTACTGGATGTTTCCTCACACCTATTTATAGTGATCATGTGGCAACAACAGCAACACAAGCAACTGCAGGGATGTAAATACAATGGAACATGATTTAAAACCACTGCAAGAACTCCACTCCCAGATCCACCTCCACCCGTCCATCCTCCAAGGGACAGATGTTAACTGAGTTCAGCATCACCCAGGAAACACCACCGAAAAAAGTCTGGTTGTGATAGCTAAAAACTTTGGCTGCTCAAGTGTTGGAGTCAAGGGAGGCCAGGAAACCTCTCCTGCTCCCCTGGGGGTTTCATTTATCCCCAGAGCACCCCAAAATAGCTTGGTTGTTGATCTAAGCCCATGGGAAAAACTCCCCTCAGTCCTGGATGAACTGGAAACACCAAAGAAGTGAGAAAGGTTTGTTTAGTGTAGCTGTAGTTTTAGTTTTTGCTATATATATAATATAGAGATAACATGGAGATTTCAGGGTGTCAGCTTTTCTTCTTCATCTTCTTTTTTCTTCTCCTTCTTCTTCCTTTCTTCTCTGACCTAAGTTCATGTGATTTGTTAATTGGTAGAAAGAACTTAGTGTAGAAGAGGCATATCAATAAAATTGATATTCACTGGTTTTAAAGACAAAATAGGGTACGTAGAACTTGCTAACTGGCTGATAAAAGATATAAAGCTACCTGTTTTGGGTAGTCATTGCTTTTTTGCCATTGTACTCCTGGAAGCCACAGCACAGCCTGTGCTTCTGAAATTTTGATAAGAAAAAAATAACCAATCCTTGAATCAGCAGAGAGAAGCCTTGCTTCATTTTGCTAACAAGAAAAATTAAAAAAGAAGATCTCTGGGGCAGGAACCAGAGACAGGGACCACCCAGGCCCCGACACTCAAGGGCAACAGTAAAAATCCACATGAAATTCACAGGGCACCAGCACTTCTGGAGCAGGGCAGGACTTCTCAGTGAATGGCTCAAATAAATGGGCATGGCTGAATGGCTGCTGACTGCACTAAAATCATTGTACTGCACATGACTTTTCTACTTCAGCGAGAAAGCAAAGCAAAAGGGAATGAAGCAAACTGTCACTCAGGAGAATTCCAGCTCCCATCAACCATTATGGATCAGGAAATCCAAATGGTCCAAGGGGCCTCAATTTAGCCCTGGATTTTTGAGGCGTAAGATGCAAAGCATGAAATCAAAAGGCAGCATTGGCACAGAGAGAAGTTCTCCTGTGAAGGCCTGAAATCAGTGCACAGCAGCCATGTGTACAGACAGGCACACACAAACCATCCCTTGCATGTGCAAGGAGCTCAGGAGCGCAGCTCTGTGCCATCCTAGCAGATCCAGGCTCCTTTCCATCAAATTCTTTGGAAATCCACATCAGGGAGGCTCTATCAGGTCACATTTCATCACTGCTCTGCCACGGCGAGAAGCCAGAGAAAAACCATGTTTGAAAGAAGTGCCACTTGCTGGACTTGCTGGCAGAATTCCACACGGGAGCCCTTCCACAACCAGCTTAGTGTTACAGATCTTGACTGTAAAACGAGTGCCCACGGGGTTAGCAGGGGAAATGTTCACCTCATGCTGCTGAGCTGCACACACACATCCTGGGAATCAGCAGTGGAATTGCTCTTCCACTTGGCATCAGCACAATCTCCTCACCAGGGCAGAATACTCCGTGCTGAACTTCGGCTTCCAGCCCTCCAGGAACTGGATTTCTGCCTTGGAAACCAGCGTGGCCATGGCAGAAATACATATGCTTGATTATAAAAGAAGGACTTTCAAAATCAGCGGGGACAGGGATGTCTAATCCACCTTGTGATAATCTTGGAAGAGGTTGTAGGGATTCCTGGCACAACCAGGACTCTGCCAGTTCAGTGTTTGCTTTGGTGGAAGAATTTAACCTCCTTTTTTTTTCTGTCTTGGTCTCTGCTGTTTGGGTTTAATTCTTAGGACAACTCTCAGATTCTCTGTAGATGCTGTAGAGCATCTCCTGACCTCCATGGTGGGGCTGAAATTCTGGTGGAACAGGCAGGTGATGAAGAAGAAATTAATCCCCTGAGGAGTCAAAGCTGAGCAAGAAGTGCTGGTTCCTCTCAGTGAGCTGATGGGATGGAGGCAATATGAGGACCCAAAAGTACAGATCTTTCTACCCTTCAGCCTGCAGTGTGGAGGCCTTAAAATTAACCTTTTTCTCCACTTACAAATTCCTGGCATCTAAGACACCCCAGGAGAGCCCTGGAGTAACTTCTTGGGCCATGAAGACAATTCTGTCACCAGCAAATATTTGCTCAATATCCACAGAAACTCTGAGCTCCCCAATGTGGGTTCATTTCTGGACCTTTCACCTCCCACATCCCTCACAGAGGCCTAACTGTACCCTCAGCCCTGTTAAGAGGAAAAACAACCCCAAATGCATCTTCTTATGGGGCAGCTGTAAGAGGAGTGAGGCTGTGGTAGCCACACATCCTATCACAGAATATCCTGAGCCAGAAGGGAGCCACGAGGATCACTGAAGTCCAACTCCTGGCACTGCACAGAAGAATCCCACCCTGTGTCACCACGAAACATAAGCTTTAAAAGGAATGGATTTCCCAAAAGAGAGAATTAGCCTACACTCCCAACCCAGCCGAGCCCAGCTGGCTGTGGAGGCTGAGCACTGACCTGCCTTGCCATCCTGGGTGAGGGGTCAGGTACCTTCCACCTCATCCAGGTGCCAAGACATGGAATTCAAAGCAAAACTCAACTTCAGTTGCCAATCCCAGCTTTTGATTGTGTGTGGGGCAGCAGGGCAGGGACTATGCCCCAGCAATCCCATTTCCTTCTCCCACCAGAACTGGGTGTTCTCAGTTCAGCTCAACAGGAACACGAAAGCTGACAGGACTCGTTCTGCAAGGGGAGTGATTTTCCTGCAGGTAAACGTGCCTCCTCCTCCCCCAGATGAATGCCCACCAGATGGCCAAATGTCTGTAGGCTGCTGCTAAAAAGCACAGGCTGAAATAATCCAAGAGTCTCTAGGACAGACACAGAGAACGGATTCAGACCTGGAAATGTGCCACGAGAAAGCCCAACCAGTGTGAAACTTGGAGCTGTGTGTGGGATTGCCTCCAGCACTGGGCAGAAACCTTCTGTGGTGGAGCAGGTGGGTTGGCAGTGGCAGGTGGAGGTTTTGCACCAAGAGCACAAAACCTGTGCTGACAGCTGGAGCTGGGCTCTTCCAGAGATCAGTCCTGCACGTGCACACCAGGCCCATGTGGAAAGTGCACGTTCCAAGAGGTGGTTTGCAAAGGCTGCTCTGTCCCGAGGGGTTGGCTGCAGTAGGGATTGGAATAAAAGTGCTGGGACAGACTGTGGTGGTGACTCGGTAGTGGGTTTTTGAGAAATTGCAGAGAAAGACTGGAGAAATGCAAGTTTTGTTAGCTTCCCAGGAGAAAGCTTGGATGAAAGAATGTAAATATGAGAAATGTTTATGGTTAGGTGATTGCCTTGACCAATGGAAGTTCTCCTCTCTGTTCTTGTTGTGGATTCCTGGCTGGGACACAGTCAGGCACACACACACACACAGATGATCTCTCCAACCTAATGTGTCTGGAGGGAGAAAGAGTTGTTCTGTTTTCTTGATATTAATAAATAAACCTTCTGAGAAAATCCATGGCCATGAATGGTTTGTGGAAAGGCCCTGGGGAACCAGGGCTGCCTCCTTTCTACAGGACAGACTTTCTCTTTATGTTAGAGAAGGTGATGTTGATGAGATGTATTGAAAATGTTTTGAGTGATAAGGAGTTATTAATACTATGAGGTTTAATTTGGGAATGTGCTCGAATCTCCATCCCTACCCCTCAAGGAAAAGATGTAGAGGGAAATGACACACTGCTTGAATTTCTATGTAACAGTGGAGTCAGAGTGGATTCAGTCACTGGTTTTTAACCAGGGAAAATCAGGATGTGTAAACTGCTCCCAGGAGCCCAAAGCAGAGATGCTCCCATTCCACCACAACTTCCCTTCTGGAATGAGGCACAATACAGGTGAGATGGGACCTGCTTCTCCCAGCTTCAGATTAATTCCAGCCAGAAATAAGCTTTGAATTTACCACATGTAACAGCTACCTCCACCTCTCCACCAACACACATTTTAACGTCTACTACAGCAACTCCTCATGTTTTTGGTAGATCCATAAGCATTTTAAAAATATCTTTTTGGCATTTTCATTTTCACCCTCACTCTCAGCAAGTCCCAGAGTTTATCCTTTCCTGTGCGGATGAAAGTATCTCCTTTTATTGTTCTGAAATTCCAAATCTCAATTCCCATGATGTTTCCTGATGTAGCTGCTCCCATTTGTGTATTCCACGCACTGTTATACTTTCAATCAATTTATTTGCCTCCTTCCTAAACTCTGCCATCACAGAGGATCTTTTCATACCCACGATCATTTCTGTTTCTATTCTTTGAGCCTCTTTTTTTTGCCCCTCTTGCCTGAGGCAGGATGACCAGCACAGAACAGGGTGTACAACTCTCCAAACCACCCCTCCATGAGTTTATTCTCTAACCACTTGTCCCTGCACAAGGTTTTCTGAGGTGCTTTCTGGCAGTCAATCCAGAGCACTGCAAGCTTTACGAATAGTGAATATTTTTCTCCTCAACATGCATCAATTCCACATTTATCAACGCTGAACAAACTGCCTTTGCAATCTTGCAGTCCATTTCCCTCCTATGCTTACATCTCTGTGAATTTCCTTTCTTCTGTCCCAAATATGTCCAATTTCTTTGTGTCACCCTCCAGTTTTATCCCTCACTGCCTACATTCAGCATTGTTAACACAAAGGCATAAACAACAGAGCATCCAGGGTAACAACAAAACCTTGAGAGACCCCCACAAATCATGAGGTTCCTGAGTCTTTAGTCACTGCTTTTTCTAGAGTTTGACAAATAACATCAAGAATGAAGAGATTGGCCAAAAACGCTGCTTCTCTACAGAAAGTGTCCCAGGTCAGGGCAGCCACTCCCTGAGACTTTGCTAGTCCCTTTTTTTCTTTGTGGCAACACCTCAAATTGCCCTGATTTCATCCACCTCTGCCTCAGGAGGTGCACAAGGAGAAGGAATGTTTGCCACTCCCATCAGCTCCACTTGCCCTGCTGCCCATTTCCACAGGGACCAGACAGGTATCCATGGGGGGCAACCATGTCCAGCCCAGCCCTGGTGGGGTGGCACTGCCCGTGTTGGCCACTACATACCCACCTTTGGACTCTTTTAACTCCAAATTGATACCCAGGCTTTGGACAGAAAGACATGGGGGTCAGCTGTCGTGGTGCTGGAGACCCTGATAGCCTCTAGCTCAGCTGTCTTCCTTATCTCAGTGTCTCATGTCCCAAAAAGATGAAACTAAGCTTCTTTCTGCTTTTTCAGTGTTTATTTATTTTTTCTTATCAAAGCCCCAGAGGCACAGGCTGTGCTGTGGCCTCCCAGAACACAAGGGCAGAATGCAATGGCTACCCCTAGCAGGTAGCTTTTATATCTACTATCAACCAGTTAGGAAGTTTTATGTATCTTATTTTGTTCCCAACACCAGTGAATATCAATTTCATTGATATGTGTCTTCTACTTTAAATTCCCTCCACCAACCAACAAACCACAGGAACTTGTGTCAGAGAAGAAAGGAAGAGAAGGAGAAGAAAGAAGGAGAAGAAGGAGAAGCCAACACCCTGAAACCTCCACGTTGCCTCTATATCATATGTAGAGCAAAATCCAAACTACAGCTAAACTCTCTGTGGTACACTAAACAAAAATCTCTTCACTTCTCTGGTGCATTCAAGTTCTCCCTAAAGTGAAGGGAGCTTCTCCCACAAGCTTAGGTCGCAGGCTAAGCCATTTTTTGAGGAGCTCTTGGGATAAAAACACCCCCAGAGGGGCAGGAGAAGCTCTCAGGCTTCGCTGGACTCCAACAGTCAGCCCTGGGAAAGGGAGCAGCTCCCACTCCCTCCAACAGCACCCTGGTGTCCTCCAGCTGCCTGCTGCAAGTTCCAGGAGGCCTCAATCCCTGCTGAGGAATGCCCAGAGCAGCAGAGGTGAGTGAGGAACACGATTCCCACTGATGCTGAAGGATTGCAGCCATACCCAACTCCCTCCCTCGCGCCGCCCTCAGCGCAGACCACACAATTCCCACGGTGTAAAAGGGAGGCTCCTAATGGGATTCTGCAGGGCTGGGAGACAAATGTAACAGCCAGGCAGAGCATTAAGGAATGCTTTCCAGCCAGCAGAGCCCGAGTGAAACACTCGGACATATAACATTACCAACTGGCTCGCTGCCATGCATCGCATGCAGAAACATTTTTCTCTTTCTGTGACAAGCTGCATCTGTAGCAATCATTATAATTTCTCTTGACATTGCATCCCACACCTCTTCACAGAGGCAGGACTCAAGTAGCACTCTTCATTTAAATGGTAACTTTGATTTCTCGGGGCTACGGGGATGTGAAGTGGTTCAGCCTGTACCACTCAGAAGCAGGGGCTGCCAGAGCTTTTCCCAGGGTGTGCTTCTCACATTCAGAGCTTTCAGCCTTCTGGGGTGGGGTCTGAATTTGGTGGCTGGACCTTCCCAGATTCACACCCAAAATGCAGGTAGAGATTGGGAGTGTTTGTTGAAGAAAGGGAAATCTGCCTCAGGACTGCTGTTTGTGTTCTCCCTTGCTCTGCACCATCACTCACACTCACAGCAAACCCCGCCGAGGCCACTGGCAGGGGAAAACTCCTCTGAAAGGGCTGGGATTACCATTTCTATTTACCAGCTGAGGAAATCTTACCTACCAATTAGGGACCATTCCTCCTGTCACTCCAGCGCTCAGCCGAGTGGCTGATGTGGCTCTTTGATCTCCTCATTGCCTAACAAAGCCTGTTACAGCCCATTATTTTTATTGTAAGCACTTTCTGTTATTTGCCTCTAAAAACGGCTCCCATTTAAATAATACAAAAAAGACTCGCTCAACGTGCACACACCTACAGCAGCGAGCAGTCGTCATAACTTCTACAGCTGAAACAAAAGCCGTGGAAATTTCCATCCTTTTGTGCTCTCCTGCCCCGGGCGGGACAGGAACGGCACCGACACCAATCACTGCCAGGCCGTGTGGGGCTGAAACTTCTGGAAAAACAATGGAAAGCAAAGCATGGGTGTGATTGGGGATGAACCTCGAAGTTACACAACCCCTCCTTGTCCGGGGCAGTGAGTAGTTGTTGGAGCAGGCTAATGCACCCTGGTAATGCACAAAGGGGAGGCTGGTGACAGCTACGAGACAAATATGATTGAATTAAGGGGTAAGGGCAATTAAAGATGGGCTGCAACATTGATCAAAATGTGTAAGATGGATGGTAAAGAGTTGCCAGACACGCTGCTTTGGTTTTTCTTGTATCAGAGATGATGCTGGTTAAAAAGTGGCAGAAAATTGTTCTATTTACAGCTGCCTGCTGCACTTCAAAGAAGACTTTATGTTGTATTATGATGTGGGGTGTGAACACACATGGGAACGTGAACACTTGATGGTGTGGCAAAGGCTATGATGAAAATTAAAGCCCTTCACTGGTCTTTTGGAGGCTCTTTGCATTGGCACAGGCCCACAGCCACCACGTCTCTTTATTCCCGTGGAAATGAGAAAAGAGGGGAGAAGCACAGGGCAGAAGGAACAGCAAACAAGGTGGGCATATGGTGGAGGTCCAGGAGGGTGCAGGGAGCTTCATCTTTTTGGCAAAACCACCTTCCTTTCCTCACATTCGGCCCTTGCTGTCAGTCCCGAGGTGGCAATGAAAGCTCAGCTTTGTTGGCACGGTCAGGGAGCAGGAGTGTGATGCAGGAGAAGGTGCACAGACACGTGCCTTGGGGATTATTCCTGCCTGGAAATGCCTCTGTTTTCCTGTGTGTGACCCAAACAAAAACAAGCCCTCTCACCATTGGGTCACATGCACAAAAGAAGGCACAAAGGCAGCATTTTAGGGAGGGTGAAGCAGCTTCTGGTTAATCAGCTGAGGGAAGCCTGAGCACATTCAGCAAGAAGCAAAGGAATCACAGAATGGTTTGGGTTGCAAGGGACATTAAAGCTCATCTAGTTCCACTCTCCTGACATGAGCAGGGACACCTCCCCCCAGCCCAGGTGCTCCAAGCCCTGTCCAACACTTCAAGGAAGGAGGAAGATCCTGCCTGCTGCTCTCACATGAAACTTTTACATTGCTGGCACACACACACAGCCCTGGCTCCTGAATAAACCCAGTCCTTGGGTAGCAGAGAGACCCTGGAAATGCATCACTCTTGACTTTACCCACTGTTCCCAGAGGGACTGGGATCCCTGGGGTTCAAAGACACCTAAAACTGTTGCACCAAACACAACCAATCTTTAAGCAGAGATGATCTGGCATCATTTATCTCATGCCACAGCTAAAGGCAAGACATTTCACAGTGCCCCAGATTAGTCAGCATGGGCAAGGGTAATCCCAGCACTTCCTGACCATTATCTATCTGTTTGATTTTTTTTATCTTTCTTCATGCCAATTTTGACATAATTTCCTGTGTTTTTAAAGACTGTGATAAGGAGGAAGAAGACGGCAGAGATGATCCCACAGTACAACAGAGCCCAAGAAGCCGAGGAAGGCCCATCCAGGCACCATCCCCAGCTGAGGTGACAAATCCTCCACCAGGAAATGGGGAATTGCTCATGCTGGGACACTCTTTCCCTAAAGCTACATCCCAGACTGCAAAAAGCTCTCTTCCAAATCTCTAGTTCATTTTGCAAGGCATGGTCTCATTTGCAGGATTTCTTTGATGCAGGCAAAATGGATTTTTAACCTCAGCTGATTAACCTGGGGGACACAATTCCCCCAGGAAAATTGCTGAAGTGGGATTTTTTGCTAAGAAGGACACAAAAATTTCACCCCAAAGATGGACACAGCCTAAATCTAAAGGGTTAAAAACGGGCTCAGAACAGGCATCCACCTACATGTCTCCACACTAGAGACAAAAACATTTGAGATCAGTATCAGGCCTTAAAAAAGATCCATCCCATCCCTCGAATATATTTACTGGAGTTATTTGATTTTGTTCTGAAAACCTCCTTCATGCTGCATTCATCTCATCTGCTCCCGTAATTCAGAGATTTTATTTTCCACTATATTTTTAATTTACATCATGTTTTATTTATACCCCTGCCTTTTATGAAACCCCAAATTTCAAAACTGACACAGGCATTACGCACATAAAGTAGACTTCTTATTATCAACGTGGCAGGGGAGACAAAAAAATGACAGGAATAAATCTCGGGCTCCGTGCCTGCGAGAGACGTTCCGCAAAGTAAGTGACATTTCTCAGCAATACAAATTCGTACATTCGCAGATAATTTCCAGGACATGATACCAGCTCTGGAGCGCGGCACCATCACACACACACGGAGTAATAGCTCAGCCGCGCCTTGGCGAGCGCCGGGCTCGCCTTGTGCTCGGCACCACGAGCCCGTCAGGGCTGGCGAGGAGGCTGCCGAGTGATTAAGTTTCGAGAGGCAGTCCTTTGGCACGCTGACAACACGGCGTAATTGATATTTTAATTACACCGCTGATAGGCGCGCGCTGCTCGCTGCGAGCCTCCTCCTCCTCCTCCTCCTCCTCCTCACACCCACAAACAAACAAACTCTCAAAGGAAAAGTGCTTTTCTTGAAAAGGCAGCTTATTTTTGTTGACGTTGCACCTTTGTTATTATCCTCTTGAATATTTTTCTACATGTATTATGTGTTGTTTATAAAAGTGGCAATGGTTTGTTAATCTTCTTTCCGTACCGGGAGTAGTTTGTTATCCTGAGANCTCCTTCTCCTTCTCCTTCTCCTTCTCCTTCTCCTTCTCCTTCTCTTCCTCCTCCTCCTTCTCCTTCTCCTTTTCCTCCTCCTCCTCCTCCTCCTTCTCCTTCTCCTTCTCCTTCTCCTTCTCCTTCTCCTTCTCCTTCTCCTTCTCCTTCTCCTTCTCCTTCTCCTTCTCCTTCTCCTTCTCCTCCTCCTCCTCCTCCTTCTCCTTCTCCTCCTCCTCCCCGCCCTTACCGCTGGTTAGAGCTCCGCGCGAGTTTGCTTAAGCGCGGGCTTAAGGGCAGTCGGTGCTTATCTGAAAGTGCTGTCAAAGCAAAGCAAATTGTGCCACCGGCGCTCGATGGCAGCTGAGGCAGGCACGGCACAAACAGGAGGGACCCTCTCAATTCGTGGCCTCCCCAAGGGTTGCAGGGCTGATGAGGAGACTTTCACTACTCTGGTTTGTCAGAGAGAGAGTGACCAGCTCAAGGAGAGGAAAGGAACGCTTGGGAGGATGAATTTCCATGGAATAGTTAGAAGGGGGAACGCAAAGAGTGAAGCAGAGATGCTGGCTCACTGAGAGCAGCAGGCACACCTCGGGATGGGACCTGCTGGCTTCTGGACTAGTGGGAGATAAAGACCCAGTCTGCAGCCTAAAACCAAACGAGGCACAGGCAGCAGAGGCAATTCTGCAGCCAGACTTACACACACACCCACACCCACACCCAGAGGTTCACTGTGCAGAGCCCTTCCAGTGCAGCATGATGTGGTGCTGTGGGTAAGAGCACATCTGAATGCTCTCCTGCATGCCCTTGCTCTGGGACATGGACTCCTCGAATGGTTTGGGTTGGAAGTGATCTCTTGCTGAGGAGCAGTTCTCCTGCAGGGAGGTGGCTATGACAGGTTTTCAGGGAAAAAGGCAGATTCCCGTGTGAGATTCCCACCCTGGCAGGTGACAGTCACCCTCTCCCAGGCCTGGCAGACCAAGTGACACCTTGTCTCCTTCCTTTCCCTTGTTCAGGGAGAAATTCTTTCATTATCAAGCAAAGCCCACATCTGCTTTGCTTCTCAGCTGTCACAACAGCTCCCTTGTGTGAAAAGGGTGTGGTGACACCCTAGTTACTCATAGCTCAGAAATGGGATACCCATGGGTGAGCCATTCTGGGTTTCCTCAGGTCCACTCCTCTAATGCACAGCCCAGTCCTCTTGAGCTCTGCTGTTCTCTGACCCACATCACCCCAACTCTCTCACAGCAGGGACTACTCAGAAGCTGCCTCAGCCATGTGAAAAGAGGGGGCTGCTGCTCCACAGAGAGCTTCTGCTGGTGTTCAGGATGACTGGGAAACTCAGGGAGGATCTTTCCCACAGAAAATGGACCTGTATTCATAGAATTGTAGAATTGTTTGGGTTGAGATGGACCTTTAAAGGCCATCTAGGCCAACCTCCTGGCCATGGGCAAGGACGTTTTCCACTATCCCAGGCTGCTCCAAGCCCCATCCAACCTGGCCTTGGACACTCCTGGGGATGGGGAAGCCACAGCTTCTCTGGGCACCCTGTGCCAGGGTTCTACCACCCTCACTGTAAAATACTTCTTCCTTATAACGAATTTAAACCAACTCTCTGTTAGTTTGAAACCGTTCCCACATGTCCTGTTGTTACAATCCCTGCTAAAAATTCTGTTCCCATCTTTCTTATAGGTCCTGGAAGGGGCTCTGAGCTCTCCCTGGATCCTTCTCTTCTCCAGGTGAACACCCCCAGCTCTCCCAGAGGGGTTCCAGGTTTGGAGCATCTCTGTGGCCTCCCCTGGACTGTCTCCAGCACCTCCAGGTCCTGCCTGTGCTGGTCCCAGGGCTGGGGCAGCTCTGCAGGTGGGGTCTCACCTGAGCACAGGGACACAATCCCCCCTCCCCTGCTGCCCACACTGGGGGATCAGCCCAGGGGGCTTTCTGGGCACACATGGCCGAGGCATGTCTAGCTCCCATCCACCAGCACCCCCAAGCCCTTCTCCCAGGGCCGTTTTTGATCTGTTCACCCTCGGCCTTAGCATTCCCAGAGGGATCCATCCACAGGCAGCAGCTCTGCACTCACACCCTCCAGCAGCAGCTCCTGCTCTCCCTGCGCACAGACAGCAGGGCCATGACACCTAAAACTTCACAAAACACCTCTCCACACGAGCCCCTTCCTCTGAGCAAGCAAGTTTTGAACACACACGAGAACAATTTGCTCTTTGATTGGGAATCTTGTCTCCCAGGTTCCGACCTGGAGGGAAATTTTATGGCCGAGCCCCCCAGCTCGGGGAGAGGCACGGAGGGAAGGGGCTTGCAAGTGAAAATGCCAACAGATACTTAAAGCCAGAAGAGTGTGTGGGTGTTGCTAAATTAAGCTCTCAAGTAGGTGGGGCAAATGCCTTAAACGAGTTTGTGAAGGTAAAATAATGTTCATTAAAAATAGAAAAACAACCGAAAAAATATCCTTTGTATTCAACTTCACACTCGTACATCATAATGTTCCAGTAAAAGCCCATTTTCCCTTGAGATAATAAAAGAATTGAATTTTTCCTTATCGGTCATCTATTTTTCTAGCTAAAGCTATTACTCCCTCTCTGTGGTTGCCAGGCAACAAGAAATATTAATAGCAGCTTTTATTAGCTTAGCTTTAGCAGTGGAGTACCAGAATGAGAAAATGGAAAACATAAATGTGTTACATAAATCTTTCAACCTTTCAGGGTTTGTGTTAGTCTCTGTTTTCATAATGATTTATTGAAGTGATGGTTCATTTATGAGAAAAAGGAGTGTGAAATAAGAAAACGGAACATTACCCTGAAGGACTGTTTGAAAATAAATAATTATAGGAGGTGAAGAAAAGCTGTTTAAAACCATTTTTCTGAGTTTTATAAAATTTAAAAAGACATATTTCTTTCATTTATTGCCTCTGAGAAAAACACTAGCAGGGAATTGCAAACAGGGCTCTGCTTAATACAAAGAACCCTTCATGTAGGGTTGTGTTATTACTATTTTCCACCTCATGTTTGGGAGTTTAGTTTTTAAATACTGAACCATTAATAAGCAGAAAGCCAAATTAGTCAAAATCTTAATGCTCACAACACAGAATTGCCAGTGAAAACTTATTCAGGACTGAAACAAGGGAAACTCAGGGAAGTTTTTGCTGCTGGTGACCCAACCAATGCTCTTGTTGGTTTATTTATTTATAAAGGCTTTTCTGACGAATATGAACTTGCTTTGAAGGGCAATGCTGCCTGTACACTGCACTGGGATATGGATTATTTTAAGTAACTTATTTTAACAGGCAGCGATTCAAAATTATTGAAATATTGATGCATCGGAAGTATCTGCCCACAGCACATAAACTGTTCTGCCTGCCGGGGTCATGGATTTCTAGAGGCCTGCAGGAAAGACTGGCACAGCTTACTTGGCTCTTTTGGGACAGTATTTAATTGACATCATGAGTTTTTTTACAACAAGGATGGTAAAAACTGCCACAGGTTGGCCAGAGCAGCAATCCCTGGAAGTGTCCCAGGCCAGGTTGGATGAGGTTTGGAGCAATCTGGGTTCTGGCCTTGCAGCCTCCCTGCAGGACAGCCTCTCTCGAGGCCTGGGGAGCACCAGAGGGGAAGGTTGTCCTCAGAGCCCTGCAGCATCCCAGGAATGCACATCCCAGCTCTGGAAAAGGGAGGCTTTTCCATTTTTCACGTGGGACACAGCTGGGTTACTGCTGGTTGGTTTTCCTGCTCTCCTCTCTCTCCACACCAAAGCCCTGTTGTGCTGGGAAAGAGCCATTCAAAGCCAACTGAAAACCTCTGGAATTTCAGGGTGGCACTCACCTTGCTTCTACAATTCACCCCCATTTACCATTTTACTCCCTCACCTCTATCCAAACAGCTTCCATGGCTCCCTGGAAATGTGACATTTTACACCTTTTTGCCTCGGAGGATTTAAAATGTTTTTCAGATAATTTCGTTCCACTCGACAAGCTGAAACGAAACCTTTCAGGCTGTGGCTGAAGCCTTCCTGCCCTTGCACCAGCTTGCTGTGAGCAGGAAAAAGTTATCCCAGTGGGCTGAAGGAAATGTTAGTGCCTTCAAAGATCTCCCACAGTGAGAAGCCATGGGAAGATGCAGACACAGGGAGAGGTTTCAGTCTCTCCAAGCAGCTCTGCACACCTACAAAGCTCATGTTGGCCCACGAGAGCAGCCACGTGCCCAAAGTGATACTGCCCATATGCAGAAATGCCTGGCTGTGCCCACACTGCCCTGCCTGTGGTACTGACTTGTCTGAGTTTTTCAGAAATCTCAGAAAAAGGCTTGAGAAAAGCAAGTTCTTTTTAACTTGTCTTGAAATCCATTTCTAAGGGAAAGTTCTGTAGATTCCCAGGAGAAGTCCTTGACAAAAAACGTAAATAAGATGAAATGTTTTGGTAAGGTGCTTTCCTTGACCAATGAAAGGTTTTTCTCTCTGTTTGTTGATCATTCCTTTGGACTGTGCTGGACAGACACAGACACAGTCAGACAGACAATCCCCCCAGCTGAACCTGGCTGGAGGGAGAAAACTTGATCTCTCTTTCTTTTTCTTAATAATATCTATAAATAAAGCCTTCTGATCTTCAATCTATGAGCACAGAGTCTTTGTGGAAAAGGCCCTGGAAACAGAGCCAAGCCATTCCTACCCCTGCCCACAGCAGAGCACGAGGGAGCAGGGTGGCTGCTTTTTTGGAGTGTGTAGCTGCATCCTGTGGCCAGGCTGGGGGGGAGCACAGTTTTGGGGTCCTGGAGCAGTGCTGGGGGCTGTGGGCAGTGCTGTCCCCCCTGACAGGGGCTCCTGGCTCCCCCCATCCCAGCATTGTGCCACCTGAGAAGCAGAGGCAGCCCCAGCCCTCCTGGCTGCTCTGCAGTATTTACAGAAACACGTTTGTGCTGCGTTGGTGATTCCTGGGCTCTGACCTTGATCGCCCTTTGTTTCTGTCAAAAATGTTCTGCCAAATCCACTCTGAAATCTCATTTATTCCCAGCAGCTCCCTAACCCAGCGGGCACCCACCTCACCACTGACCCACAGCACATCTCTGCCCCCTCCCCTGCTTTCCCCATGTCCCCAGAGCCCAGCCCCAGTGTGATCCCAGCCCAGCAGGGCTCCCTGCGGATCCCTGGAAGGCTCAGCTGCTGCTTGTCCACTGCAGCACTGCTGGGATGCTCACAGTGAGATAAGTTATTCTCTTCCCAAGGAAAACATGGCTTTTCCCTCTTTGATTACTTTTCCCTAATTACTCCCATTTCTCAGTGACAGTCACATCTCTCCTATTTTCTTTCCCTCCTGCCATTCCTCCTCTTTCCCTTCTCTTCCCTTCCTTTTTTCCCATAGGAAAAGAGAGATCAGTAGAGGAAAAAAAATCCTTGGCTGTAAGAATTGTCTGTTTATTTCTTGTCAACAACACAAAAAATATAAAAATACCTTCCCCAGGTGTGCCAGCCCTGCCTCCTCCCTAACCCTCCCACACCTCCCTCCATCAGTCCTTCACACATCACATCCTGTGCCATGCCTTTGCCTACTCTTGTCCACCCATCCCTGCTCCCCTGCTCTGCACCCCATTCAGGGATTGAAAACCCTCTTGACTTTTAAAAACTCATGGGTGGGGGGGAAGAAAAAGGGAAATAAAGTGTCAGAGACAGCACTGGAGAGCTGTGACATGGGAATGTGGAGCTGGTCCCTGGGCAGATCTTGGTGTGCAGAGTGGTGGTGGGGAGGGTGCTCTGGATGATGCTGCTGAAGGGATAAGGAAGCAGAAGTGATGCTGGATTTGGGGTTTCCCCATCAGGGCACAGCTGCTCTGCTCAAACAAGGGTCTCCATCTGACAGCCCAGGGGTTGGCACACAGCAAATCCACCTTCAGTGCCCAGCCCCCGGCCTGCCATGGGAATTTCTGATTAAACTCCCTCTGAGTTGGTCACCTGCACTATGGGAGCAGCAGGCTATCCCTTGGGAGGCACTAGGAGGTTTAATGCAATCTGAGGGTAATGTTGGAACATCCCAGGGACAAGAGACACACACAGGGGACAGCAACCTCCACCTGGATTTTCTTTATTCCCTTCTGAGCTCTCAAGAAAAAATACCAATCCTATGGCTCTTGGCGAGTCCTGGCTCATGTCTGACCAGCAGTCAGAGATTTGTTCAATTTTTTTTCCTTTTGTAACTTAAAAAAAAAAATCCTAAGGCTCAAGTTACATTTTGAGAGCAAAAGCCTGACCAATGTCTAAACATTTTACCATGAATTGCTTGTTGTTTGTCACTGTATTCAAACCAACAGACATGGCAACCAAGGCAGGAAATAGCTGCGTGTGCAGAAACCTGTGTGAGCTACAGCAACGAGCAGCAGCGAGGAGAGAGGCTCCAGCTCCAGCATTTGCATGAGCAACACTGGTCCTGGAACAAACCCAAAACCTCTGCACAATGAGCCACCTCCTCCTGCTCTGTGCAGGCCAGGTTCACTCCCAGACTGGCCTCCCATCACTGCCTGGGGGGAATCATCCCTCTCTTTCTCTAAGTGTTGGCAAACCAGCCCCAGAATGGTTTGTGTTGGAAGGGACCTTAAAGATCATCCCATCCCACCCCTGCCATGGGCAGGGACACCTTCCACTGCCCCAGGCTGCTCCAAGCCCCAATGTCCAGCCTGGCCTTGGGCACTGCCAGGGATCCAGGGGCAGCCACAGCTTCTCTGGGCACCCTGTGCCAGGGTCTGCCCACCCTCCCAGGGAACAATTCCTTCCCAATATCCCATCCAGCCCTGCCCTCTGTCCATTTGAAGCCATTCCCTGTGTCCTGTCCCTCCATCCCTTGTCCCCAGTCCCTCTGCAGCTCTCCTGGAGCCCCTTTAGGCTCTTGAAAGTTCTATTAGTTATTAACCATATTGAGTTTCAAATGTGCTTTCTCCGCAGGATTTTTCCGTGCCCTTCCGTGCTGCTCCCCTCAGCACTAACAGGAGCTGTAGGTGTGCTCGGGGACCAACGCTGCCATCCTGGGCTGCTGCTGGAGGAAAGGGAGACTCAATTCCCCACCAAAAGGGACAGAAGCTGTTGCTTTTCAGTGGCATAAAGGCAGGATTTAATTCTGTCCTAAAACAGCATCACAGCTCCCTCCCTGACCCCTTTTCTGCCAGGACCTCTGCAGATGTATCACAGCTCCGAGGGTTTCCAAAACGGAACAGTCTCAGCTCACTCTCAGCTGGGAAATTCAGGGTTCACTGGACTTTTCTTTATTTTCGTGGTAAGGGGCAAACAAATCTTAATCTCTCTATTCCACGTTTACAGCCCACTAAGTCCCCTTCTTATCTTCTGTGGCTCAGCCCTGATTTATCATCACCACGCTGCATTTGTAAAACAGTACCATAAAGTAAGAAAGAGAACATTTCCCAAGGACTACTCCAAAATAAATTATTTCAGATGCAGAGAAGCTGCTTAATAAATCCCCCTCTTCTTTTTTTTTCTTTAGGTATTTTAGAAAGTGATTTATAAGTGCAATATCACCTCTCAAAAATGAGACAATCAACACAGGATAAAATTATCGTGTTATGAAAATAGGGGTCAGGCAAAGGGGCTGTGCTTTAAATTAAACCAGGGAAAAATATTTCATCTGAAATTGACTCTTTCTGTCTCAGAAATGAATGTTTTAATCACCTAAGAACCTAAAAGGTAACACAGAGCCCTAAGTAATATTTAATTCCATAGAAATATGCCTCTCTTCAATACTGATGGGCAGAACATGATATTTCTCTTAAACACACTAACAATGAAACTCAGAGACTCATCAGGACTTCAGAAAGCCTTGGGATTTTCCTAGACTAAGAGATAATATCCCATTTAAATATTTAAATATCACTACTTTTCAGACCCTTATCTATTCAAGCAATCAACACCAAGCGTTCCCCAGCTAGGCAGGGCCAGGCTCCCAGCCATGCTCTTTAAGTAAAATTAACTCTGTTTGATATCAGTGTAATTCAAAATCAATGATCTTAGAGAGAAACAATGTGGAAAGCCAACCACGGGGCTAAAGCTGCTAAAGAGGAAAATGGTATCAAACAGCAGCAGAATTAATTCAATATCACTGCCAAAATCAAGTCACAACCTTTCCTTGGTGCTGCTGATGCAGAAGCATTGTAAGGTTTAATTAGGCCAGGAGTTTCTTCCCAGAGCTTCACTTTACTTCATTATCCCAGCCTTGTTTGTCCCTGCAGGTGAGTCATTTGAACCTTCCAAGGTATCCCCTTCCCACGGGCTGAGCCAGGGGGCAGTTTGAGTTTGTGAGTGCCAGGAGGGATCCTGTTCCCCCTGGACTCAATAGGAACAGCTTTCCCTTCAGGGAGCACCCCTGCTCCTCCAGCTGCTGCCACCCAGGCTGCCCTGGCAGCAGGACAGGGGTGACAGGGAGGGAGAGAAGGGGCACAGGGCTTTGGCATGGGGAATGGGGCACGAGCACTTTGCTTGGTTCAGGGAGGATGTTCCTCAAAGGGGGGAGAGGATCCTTGCCCTGATCCTGCCACGAAGAGGGGAAAAATCCCTGGCCCTGATCCCGAGTGGTTAATGAGGCTCAGGAGGACACCAAACTGAGCATGGAACTGCCACCATGAGCACAGTGGCTGCACCCTCTGCCAGCACAGCCTGGCCTGGGTGGGCAGCAGCAGCTCCTCTGGTGCCTTAAGTTTGAGCTTTTATATTTTTCAAATCCTGTACTGCTAGTGTGACTCTGAAGTTTTCTGTAGCTCGTTAAGTGCTGTTCTCTGTGCTAAGATAGACATAACAAAACCTCTAACTTGCTCTCCAAGGACACCCAGAACAAAACTGTAAACCATCATCTTGAAAAGAAGAGAGCAAACTTAAAAAAAAAATCACTTCATTAATTAAGTTCTAGTTAATGAATTTATGTTAATATAAAAATGTAAAACACTCGTGACCTGTCATCCATTTTTAAATTCACTAAGGCAAGACCCTCTAGACCCCAAAATGTGCACCTAAAAGCCTCTCAAATAAATACCACTTTTTTTTTCCCTTTATTCCTCTCCACTCTCTGTTTCTAGCCACTTAAGGCATCACATCCCAACCCTCAGGGCAAACAGCTCATCACCAACACCCTTCTCTGCTCAGCTGCCTGGAAACACAGAGCAGCTTCGAGGGAAGGGAGAGAGAGATGGGAAAGGCACTGACCGTGGGGAGCTGGCTGGAGAGGAGGTGCCCATCCTGACTCAACATGTTGGAGACCATGATGGCTGGCAGGTCCATGTTCTGGTAGGGATACGCTGGGATCAGGCTGTTCGGAGGGAGGCTGTGGCACAGGGAGTGGTATCCAGCTTCGTGGTCCACCAAGTGCAGGAGGGACGGGTCGGGGAGGTTGGGAGGTGTTATGGGAGGGATCTCGTAGTCCTCGTTGTTCTCATTCTGACTGCTGTACGTCTGAAACGTGAAAGAGACATTTTGCAATGTGTCACTGCCGTGCTGCTCCAGCAAAGGACATCGGTTCTTTCTCTAAGAAATACAGATTCCAGTGGAAATGGGT
Source organism: Erpornis zantholeuca (assembly GCA_013400515.1). Taxonomy (NCBI): domain Eukaryota; kingdom Metazoa; phylum Chordata; class Aves; order Passeriformes; family Timaliidae; genus Erpornis; species Erpornis zantholeuca. The sequence goes on along the minus strand of VZTN01027120.1, from coordinate 730,936 downwards.
TTGCTGGAATAAAAAAAAAGGCATCTCCAGTCCTGCACGCCAGGTTGGAACGAGGTAGGAGCCAGGCTGTGAGTGAGGCAGCACTGCACCATCCATCAGGAACACACCAGGGATCCACTCGAGGCATCCCCTTGCTCCCCACTTCTACACTGCTTCCCTATTTATCTTAAAGCCCCCAAAACCTCAGCAGAAACTTCCAGAGCTGGATCACAGCCATGGAAGGGCACAGCTGCTTCCTGACCAGCTGTGGCCTTCCTAGGTCAAAGTCTCTGTCTGGGCACCCAGCTCACCTTTCAGCCTACAGCTGGTATTTTTAAGAGTTTTTCATAGAGAATTGGAGCTGTAGAAATAACAATTACTTGGGATCAAAATTCACAGAATTATGGAAGAGTTTGGGATGCAAGGGATGTTAAAGCCCATCCAGTCCCACCCCTGCCATGGGCAGGGACACCTTCCTCTATCCTGGGTTTCTCCAAGCCCTGTCCAGCCTGGCCCCAGGGTTGGGGCAGCCGCAGCTTCTCTGGGCACCCTGTGCCAGGGCCTCCCCACCCTCACAGTAAAGTGTTTTCCCCTAATATCTAACCTAACCCTGCCCTCTGTCAGGTTAAAGCCATTCTCTCTTGTCCTAACTCCTGCTGAATCCTCAAAAACCCCAGCACAGAAGCTACAACCAGGGAAGGAGATTAGGAAACACGGCCATCACTTTAAAAAATCCTTTAAAGAAAGCCTGCGTGACTTCACCACACATGGAGATTTGTCCTTCCTTATATCCTCTCCCAGATTTCATCTGGAAAAGCATTCCCTCACCTCCCTAATAAAACACCCTCGAGGTGACACGAGCATGCAGAGATGTTGGAATTCTGTCTGCTCCCCATGTTTTCTCATGGCTTGTTTACTTCTGAGCCTTCCCATTTATATTAAAAAACGTTATTGCACCTGCGCAATCATTTTCACTTCAGACAAAACCATTTATTCTCCATAATGTGTGAATCTATCCAAAATTATTAATTACCAACGCAGAATATAATGAGTCCCTGGCAGATGAGGCTTATTCTAAACATCTACTGTTTCACATATTATTAGAGCATATGAAATTCTGATTAGCTATAGTATTATACACATGCTAAAGCTAAATTTCCCAGATCACCTAGTTTCATGGTTGGATTTGGACTTAATACTTGATTTAAGAGCAAAACCCCAGATGTTAAAAAACCAGTTAAGCACTGTAGGCTTTAATAATCCATTGTCCCAGAGCTCACCCTTGGATTCGTGCTCTTCATCACCACAGACTGCGGGGAGAAAGTCCTTAATAAAATAAAATAAAGCCTGTATTTAACTGGAGTGCAGAAGTCAGTGGGAGGGGCAGCAGGGAGCGAGGAAGGATCTGTGGATTGGTGAAAGGGCACTGCCAGAGAGAACCATGGCTCTGTGGGGTGTCAGAGCAAGGGGACACTCCTGCCTTACCCCACAACTGGGGCTGGAATTGGCTCATCCTCTGCTAAGCTGAATCCTCCCTCTCCCACCTTCCATCACCCCACTGCAGAAAGAAACAAGAAGAGCAGGTGACACAGGAGGACATCCAGGAGGACCTGGACAAGCTGGAGAAGTGGGGCTCTGGGGGCTTAATGAGGTTCAACAAGCCCAAGCTCAAGGACCTGCTCCTGTGTCAGGGCTTTCCAGGCAGAAGCACAGACCAGGAGAGGCAAACACTGAGAACAGCCCTGGGAGAGAAGGACTTGGACATTCTGGAGGAGGAAAGGCTGGACATGACCCAGCCCTGTGCCCTGGCAGCCCAGAACCCCCCGTGTGCCAGGCTCACCCCACAGCGTGGGCAGCAGGGCAGAGAGGGGACCCTGCCTTTGTCCTGTCCTGTCCTGTCCTGTCCTGTCCTGTCCTGTCCTGTCCTGTCCTCTCCTCTCCTCTCCTCTCCTCTCCTCTCCTCCCTCCCGCAGGGCTGCCCCAGCTCTGGAGGCCACAGCAGGACAAGGACATGGAACTGTCAGAGCAAGTCCTGAGGAGGCCATGAAGATGCTCCAAGGGCTGGAGCCCCTCTGCTCTACAGCCAGGCTGGGAGAGCTGGGGTTTTTCAGCCTGGAGAAGGGAAGGCTCCAGGGAGAGCTCAGAGCCCCTTCCAGTGCCTAAAGGGGCTCCAGGAGAGCTGCAGAGGGACTTGGGACAAGGGATGGAGGGACAGGACACAGGGAATGGCTTCCCAGTGCCAGAGGGCAGGGCTGGATGGGATATTGGGAAGGAATTGTTCCCTGTGAGGGTGGGCAGGCCCTGGCACAGGGTGCCCAGAGAAGCTGTGGCTGTCCCTGGATCCCTGGCAGTGTCCAAGGCCAGGTTGGACATTGGGGCTTGGAGCAGCCTGGGACAGTGGAAGGTGTCCCTGCCCATGGCAGGGGTGGGATGAGCTGATCTTTAAGGTCCTTCCCAACCCAAACCATTTGATATTTCTGTGATTCAGAGCAGGTTCTGCATATGTGACCCAAACCTTCATGTTTGCCTGAGATTCCCACAGGCAGGAGGGAAACAGGAACCTGACAGAAACAAGAGAGAGCCTGGGCCCTGACAGCTCTGCACCAGCTGTTTCTGTTCAGGGGAAATCCAAGCCCAGCTCTTTTTCCAGTCAGCTTCTGTCTAACTTTATGATTCAGGGAAGGCAGGAGGCTGAGGGGATGTACACAAGGCAGAGAGATCCCACTTAATACATCTCGTAGCTGGGTTTCCATTTGGGCTGTGCTCCTCGAGGTACACTGATTCTTTCCCAGTTATTTAAGAGGATTTCACTCCATGCTTTACAGAAAGGGATTTAAATAAATCATCGCACAGCAAACTTGTTCCTCCAACTGGTTTATTTTGGTATCAGGTATATAAGCAAGTGGCTTTGCCGTACTTAACTAAATTATGTAAAACCCACTCAAAGTTTCCTAAAGCTCTCTTCAAAACTACGAGTCCCCTGTGTTGCTGCAGAGCAGCTCACCCAAGGGCTTTGAGGTGGTTTTGTACACAGTGCCAAAGCCCCAGCGCCCTGCTCACCCCCAGGCACGTTCCTGCCTCTGTTCTATTCAACCCAGGGGGAAAAAAAAAAAAGAGAAAAGAAAAAAAAAGACCTGTTTAAATCACAAAGCTTTCCGAATAGCTACAGCATTTTGCAGACGTATCAAAATTACAATCAAAGCTGTACACAATCAAAATCAGATTAGACAATATCCAATCAACATAATCAGACTCGGCGCCTGCCAGCTTTCACACCCTGTCTCTACCGAGCTTTCCAAAGCGAGCTGCCCTCACTCTACGTGTGCTTTAAATAGATGGTCAGAAAGATGAGGAAGGGGGATGAGGCACACAGGCACTCAGCAGGCTGGGAAAAGAGGTGATTTATTGTCACAGAGAGCACGTTGACATGTCCACCATGGCTCCTCCGTCCCCATGAGGAGTGGTCTCACTTGATGTGCACAGAGCTGTCCCCTCTGCAGCAGCACCCCATGCTCCTCTCCACCACCACGTGGGCTCTGTGGCAGATTATATTTCCTATTCTTATGTTAATTGGAATTAAATTAAACAGCCAATTATACGTTCTAAGGATACATTACAAATTAGATTAGTGGGCTGGTCTGAAGCCATTCATCCCACCAGGACTCCGAGCAGCTCGTGCTGCTGAATGGCTGCCCATTTACTGAGCACAAAAAAAGATCTAGGATTTTCCACTGTCAAACAGATGACAGTTGTTGTGATTACACATTATTCCTCTTCAAATTAAAACACTGAAATCAGCTGAAACAACAAGTCTCTTCTTGCAAACCCTCTCGTGGCTGGTGCTGCCGGGCAGATGCCGGGTGCTGCTTGGAGCAGGGAAGCCCAGCCTGCAGTGGGGTGGAGACACAGGATGGAGCCAGGCCCTGTCAGAGAAGGGAGACTGATCCTTCTCTGAGTCCCCCACCTCACCTTCAGCCCCACAAATATCCCTGTGCACCAGCTGTAGGGGTTCTATAGGATCTGACTGCTCTGAGCACAGCCCCCGGGTTGTCTCAGAATCATAAAATTTTCTGGGAAGACACCTCAAGGATCATCTCATTCCAACGCTTTTGCTGCGTGCAGGGACACCTTCCACCATCCCAGGTTGCTCCAAGCCCTGTCCAACCTGGCCTTGGACACTTCCAGGGATGGGGCAGCCACAGCTTCTCTGGGCACCCTGTGGCAGGGCCTCGCCACCTCATAAACCTGGTTCTGCCCCACGCTTGCACAGCGATGGCACAACCAACCTCCAACAGCAGCAAAATTGTATTTTAAAAGAATTTTTCCATCTTGAAATCCAGGTTTGAGCAGGGGTCCCTGCACCATCTCCATCCAGCTGCAGATTCATGGTCAGAAGGCAGAGGACTGGAGAGGAGGTGATGTGGGGGGCTTGTAATGGGGAGAAAGGCTCTTGTTCCTGGTAAGGTGACACCCAGGACATGTCCAGGACCAAGAGGAGTCAGAACAAGTAACTGGATGCTCCCTCCCAGCTCCCATTATTCAGAATCACTTGAGAGGAAAGCCACTCTTACTGAACACCTTGCAAGAGCAGGGGCTGACCTGCACAGCCAGGCCCCACTGCTGAGCTGCCAAAAGCACCTGCAGGTCTTGGAGAAACCCCAGTGTGGTCTCCTGCCAACACTGCTCTCCACCTCAGGGACAACGTGCCAAGATCTCCTGGGGTTGCTGTGTTCCCTGATGCTTTTCAGGAGAGGGAGACAGAGATGGACAGGAGGCATCCCAAAACCTGGGGCCTGCAGGAGAAGGCTCTCAGGCGGGAGGCAGATTTGGGCACTGCTCTGTCGATGGCAGGCAAATCAGGGCACATCTGTGGGGTACAGCCTGATGGGCACAGTGACCCTGCTCGCCCTCTGCCATGGGGCTCAGAACAGCCCTTGGTGTGGCTGCTGCTTCAGCTTCTGCTCCTGTGCTGCACCTCCTCCCGGACTGTAAATAAAGCCAAGCCCTGGCAAGGTCCTGCCAGCCGTGCCATGACAAAAGCTCCCTGAGCCCAGGGGAGCATTCCCAGCAACCACAGCCCAGAGGAGGATGGGCCAAGGGATGTCCAGATGCCTGAATGTCATAAAATCACAGAATCACAGAATGATCAGGTTGGAAGAGACCTCCAAGATCGAGTCCAACCCATGCCCTAACACCTCAACCAGACCATGGCACTGAGTGCCATGCCCAGCCTTTTTTCAAACACCTCCAGGGATGGTGACTCCACCACCCCCCAGGCAGACTGTTCAGTACTTTATTATTCTTTCTGTGAAAAACTTTTTCCTAATATCCAACCTATAGCTCCCCTGGCACAGCTCTTAGGGACCAGCCGTGGCTCAGCCAAAGCCATGACCAAGCCATGTTCTAAAAAAACACTTCAAATTCTCATGCAGGTGACTCAGCAGGGAGTGACAAGTGCTGAGCATGTCTATAAATGATGCCTTGAGCTTCCTCCTGCATTTCCCCTCCTGGAAGGGGAAGAAAGCACCATCTTCCTTTACAAAACACCTCACAGCCAGGCAGCACCATGTCTGCACTGCATGTTGGTATTAATCACAGAGGACATGACTTGACCAAGGACCTGGGAAACCATTCTCCTCCTCAGCAGCGTGGCAAATGTCCAGTGACCCCAATTCCCCACTGAGTCATGTTCTGTGTGATTATCCGTGAGGATCCAGGAGCTGCAGCCAAGCATTGATTCAGAGAAATATTCCTTGCAGTGAGAAGGATAAAGATTTGTGGTATTATTGCAGGTAAATATTTGCCCTGTCAAAAAGCATTCAACAGTAAATATGAGCCTGAGAGAGAACATTTGTTCTTGGGAAGGTACAAGGAAATAGAGAGGCTGGTGCAATCTATCTTGATGACACAAACCACCACGGGTTCTGCACCATCCCTCATCTAACTGGGTTTTTCCTGGAGCTAATGCAAAAAGCTCAGTGACCCTCCTGACACTTCAGAGATGAGATGGGTCTGAAGAGACCCAAACCAGCGTGGCAAGTCTGCAAAGTGAGGAAAACATTGATATTTGCAAGGCTGAGAGGTGCTACAGCTTGAGCTTCTGGTGTGCACGAGGAGCACGCGGGGGTTGTGGGGTGCCCACACCATCCCATGGGCAGTGGTGGCAATCACCCCAACCCAGTCCCAGCAGGACCCCAATCCCAGGGCTGAGGGCAGTGTCCCAGGGAGAGCACTCTCCCACCACTCCACACAGGGAAGGAGATACAGAGAAACAGGTGGTTTTGGTGGCATCTCGACTTTTCCAAAGCTGGATGATGTGTCAGAGGGGGTCAGGACGCAGAGCAGCACGTGGGTGGGTGTGCCACACAGACACACTCCCTGCACACACCTAAAAGATTCACCACATGCCACTGGTCACAGCAACTGCAGGGAATGCCAGGCTGAGAGAACACCTGGAGCCACAGAAAGAGTCCAAACACAAGGAAAAAGGTAAAATTGAACCTTTCTGAAGACCAGCTGCACATATTTCCACAAAAGCCTTCGATCTCGCCCACCACACCCATTACTCACACAGGCACGACCCTGTTTTCTAGAAGGGGATTTTGATACGTTTCCCCAGCACAGAAGCCAGGGGGGTTTCCTGCTCATCTCAAGGCACTGAAGCCACAGGGACAGAAATGTCACCTGAGGTGGCAGGAGAACGTGGAAGTCACTTGGCCATGGCAAACTCCAGAGAAATGCTCTGGGGCCAGCAAGGCAAAGGAATGGGTGCTCGCTGTGGGGTGCCCAGGAGGGTTGCCCCTTCCATCACCTCTCCAGGCAGGGATGGCAGAGGGCTCCTGTTCACACCTGTGGTTCCCAAAGCCCTGTGCCAAGAAGTGAAGCAGTGCTGATTTTCTGCGTCAGCAGCTCTGGGTCTCAGGAATGGAAATTGATTTGCCTCATCCTCGCACACGGAGATCTGTGTGAATACCAGGGCCAATGAATTATGTGGGGAGAGGTGGATAAATACTGGAGAGCAGTATTTATTAACAGTCAGTCACATACAATCTACAAATTGTCTTTGAAGTGTTCCCGGCCCCTGCTACATTAATTTTCACATGCTCAGGTTTTTTACTAGGGGAATGCTGTTGAAAAGGGAAAAATGAGTTCTTGCATGAACAGAAATGTGCCCTGGAAGTGTCTGCACAATATTCAGCAAGAGGTTGGGAGCACAGCAGAGGAGCAGCAGGGAAGCTGTGGGAAAGTGAGCTCTTCCTCCCTCGGTGTGTGCTTCTCTTCCACATTCAGAGCAGTGGGGTTTAAAATCCCAGAATCCCAGAATGGTTTGGGTTGGAAAGGACCTTAAAGATCATCTTATTTCAAATGCCCTGACACAGGCAGGGACACGTTCCACTGTCCCAGATTGCTCCAAACCCCATCCAGCCTGGCCTTGGGCACTGCCAGGGATCCAGGGGCAGCCACAGCTGCTCTGTGCCAGGGCCTGCCCACCCTCACAGGTAGGAATTCCTTCCTAATATCCCACCTAACTCTACCCTGTGTCAGGTTAAAGCCATCCCCCCTTGTCCTGTCATTCCATGACTTTGTCCCAGGTCCCTCTCCAGCTCTCCTGGAAGGAGCTCGGAGATCTCCCTGGAGCCTTCCCTTCTCCAGGCTGAGCCCCCCCAGCTCTCCCAGCCTGCCCCCACAGCAAAGGTGATTCTCTTCAAAAGCCCCAAGCAAGTGTTGGTTGTCCCAAAGATCAAACCCATGCCTCCCCACTCCCTGTTTCTCCTCATTTCTCCCGCTCTGTGGGCATTGCTCGGGTGCAGACTCTGCACACTCTGACAGCTGCAGCTCAAAGCCATTCCTAGCTCAGCCCCAGCTCTTCTGGGCAGCTTCACCATTCAATCAGTTGGATGTTTATGTCTTTAAACCTTACATGCATCGACCTTCTCCCATCTCCTATAGATCCCATGCAGTCCTGGAGCTAGAGCTCTTCCCAAAGCCAAGCCTGCTGGAGGGTTTCAACCAAATCTGACAGCTCAAAGAAGGTCTTTTTTCTACAAATTTCATCAAGATGTGTGTTTCATAAAACCATTTGTGCACAGAAGGTCCTAAACATCCTTGCTTGTCCTAATGACCTTCAATGTCCTTGGGAAGTTGCAGCAGAGGCAAAGGGAAGGCTGTGATGTGGTGCTGTGGAGCTCAGCAGAATGGGACTGTGGAGGGAATAATATCCACAGGGAACAGGAAATATCAGTTCACACCAAAATAATTTTTTTTTTTGGAGGCTTGCATCCTGTTCTGCATTTTGGGGGGTTGTTTTACATGCTAGCGAGGCCAGAAACAACATTCCCAGGACCCTCTGGCCTCAACCTGTCTGTTGTGTGGGTGGGGAATGAAGAACAAGGTACTGACTATTTATAATTACCTGAAGGATGAAAAATCCCTGAGATTCAGCCTGGGCATTCTGCTGCATCCCCTCCCATGGCACCACAAGCTCACAGTCAGGTTTGGTATTGTCCAAGCTGCTCTTGACCTGCATCACCACTTCACCAAAAAAAGCTAAAAATAATGGAATTCTATGAACAATTTATAGCAAAAGAAATCAGCCTTATTGTAGGCTTTTAAAAAGGCTCCCAACTCTCCCTCTGCCTCTATTTTTTTTTTTTTTAATCAGTATCTTATCCAGAACTGGAATCCTGTCAAGAATAGTGGATAGCAGAGAACTATAACTTCTTATTATGTGTATAGTGATTTTATGAATTCAGTGGGGAATGAAATGCAATTTTGTCAGACTTGTCTGTGTTCATAATGACCAAGTCAAATTAATCATCGTGGATAATACTCCTGTGTCAGCCATTCAAGAGATTTTTTAATAGAATTTTTCTGATTCATGTCTTGCAGTACATCAGATCTGTAGTAATGCAGGCACTTCTAAAAATCAGTGCAATTATGGCTTCTTGTTGGCCTGTCATTTTCCTGGAATAAAAATGTCTCCGCAGAAGCCATATACTGTACATAAACCAAAATGGAAAACAAAAATATAGTTACAATTAGGCTTGATTTTTTTCTAAAGATTTAATATCTTTTTGAGGCCATTATTTATAGGCAATACATGAAACTCCAGAGCACTACGTGAAGATGGACGGGTTTATCACAACACAGACCAATTTTATCCTGGTTGTCATTCCTCCTTTGATTGCCCTGTGAGTTAGTGGCTTTTGCAGGCATGGAAATGACTATCCCATAGAACAAACAGGGGATAGGTAATGGGTTTGCAGTCAAATTATTGTGTTTATTAAAAATGTATCCAGGAAAGCCCACTCAGATCCCAAAGGGCTCCTGCTCAGGAAAACCTCTGGTTCAAGCAAAGGTTACGGTTTCCATAAAGGCAGATATACATGGAAGGGGCAGCAGTGCAGCAGGCAGTGGTACAGAAAGGATTAGGAATGCTGTGTTTATCCTCCTGAGGAAAGAGAGACAGACAGACCCCTAATTCCCCAGTGACACAGACAAAAATGAGTTTTGGAAGTAGATACCCGCAGGAATAAAGAGGAAGAGAAATGTAATCAGATATCTCAGCCTTTCTTGCTTCCACGGCGAGGCAGCAGCTGCCTCGTAGGAGAGGGCAGGGCAGGACCCTGCCAGTGCCCCACATGTCCCAAGGGAGCTCCACACGAGCCTGTGGGACATCTGTCCCTCCAGAGCCACCTTCTCCTGCCCCCAGGTACCTCCTCTGCACGGCAACGCCGTGCCCCTGCCACAAACACCTTCAGCTCCCAAACAAGCAGATCGTGGAATCCTGGAACAGTTTGGGTTGGGAAGGACCTTAAAGCTCATCCAGTTCCACACCTTCCACCAGGCCAGGCTGCTCTGAGCCCTGTCCAGATGGGATATTAAGGCTCAATTCCTGCCGACAGCGTTTTCAGAAGGATTCAATATTGGTTTACACAAACATCAGCAATAACCAGGGCTCCTGCAAACCCTTTGTTGTATCTCCACAGGCAGGGCCAGGGCTGTGGGGCACATTTGATGCACAGTTGCTCCTGGATGACCTGGAGTAGAAGCTCACTTCACCTTTTTTTTTCCTTACCTACCCACGCTGACAAGGGAACTGTTTCCTTTCACTGCATGTTTTCATGGCTGTTCTTCCCCAGCCTCTCAGAGCAAACGTGGCAGCGCTCCAGGGAAAGCCAGGAGATGTGCAAGCTCTGCTCCACGTTGGCAAAGAACAGCCTCTGTCATCTGCCTCACAATCAGCCCCCTTAAAATTGTTTATAATGATTTTTGCCTGGTTTTAAAATGTATTAAAGGCACTGTACATCCAGAGAGACAGCAGCCAATGGGATCTAAAATTAGACTGACTAGGCCAGACAAATATAAATCCATTTCTTTTCTTTCCTAGGATCTCGCCTGGAAGTGAATACAAGGAATATCATATTCTACTCAAGAACATCATGCATTTCAGGGAATTATTTGAGTACAGGTTTTACATAATTGCCTTTTTTGTCTCATGGCATACTGAACTTGCATAATGAGCTGAGTGCACTCACAGCAATCCATTGTTGGGCTGGATGGATTTGGTGGAGGATTTTGAGCCCAGGGTATGTTACACAATGGTGTATAATGCACTGTAAGCAGGTCAAGAGATAAGGCAGCCCAAAAACAGGCACAGGCAAGAATTAGCAAAAAGCACTCTAAGAAATTAATTCAACCTGGCTTCAGCTGAGCCAGAAGAACCCAGAGCAGGAAGGAAACTGCACTCTGTACCATGCTTGTTCCCCTTCAGATTTTGTCTTAGAGTATTTCCTCTATGCTCCAAATTAAAGGAGTGGAGTTAAAGGATTAAACAAAGCCTTTGTGCCACGCTTTGCATGGATGATTTGTTTGCACCCAGTTTTCCAGAGTTTCATCTCAAAAGACATGTCCTGCTCGTGGCACGTGGCACTCACAGCCATCCTCTGCTCTGGGGCGTTGTGGTCTGCAGCAAGATCTCCCATCAAAGCCACAATGGCAACACAACCCATCTGCAATCCAGACCTTTTTTTTTCCCCCAAATATACCCTGTTTGGTTTTTTTTTTTTCTCTCATTAGCAAGGAGACATTTTCCAAAGAAGCCCAGGGCACACCAGGAGTGCTGGGAGCAAGCCACCAGAGCACAGCACCACATGCCTGTGAAACCAACACTGAGAATCACATGCTGGAGCTAAAGGGACAATTAAGACTTTCTCCTAAATGCCCCACACTACCTCTTGCACCATCTTCCCACACAGAACCAAAGCACTTAACCCCAGGCTCTGATTTAGTGTGGAGACTCCACAGCCCTTGGGACGTTGGTCCTGCTCAGGGTCCCAGTCCTAAAAAGGCAAATAGAAGTAACAGCTCTTGCTACCCTTCCCTTCAAAGTGTGGCTATCAGCCAGATTAAATCATCACCAGCTAGGCCAGACCAGGTACTTTCGCTACATTTCTTGTTATTTCCTGTACCAGCACCTTTGAAGCACAAAGCATCACCACAAATCCACTCAGATTTGAACCCTCACGCTTCCCAAGGCTGGCTTGGGACCTCAAAGCAGATTGACAAGAAAAGTGTAGATACTAAAAACATCAGAAAAGTAATAAAGCCCAGCAGAAGCAGTGCTCCCCCTTCCCATCACCCAGATTCCATGTGTGTGATTAGCACGAGGAAGGCAGGGATGTGGGGATGGCTTGCATAATGTGGTGCAATCTAGCACCTCCCCCAGGGTGCCCAGCTGCTGCAGAAGCAATTTCACAGCTCATCATCCATTATGAGATTAAAATAATTTTTTTTTTCTCCTCCCGTGAAGTATTAATAAATTGTGCAGGCAGACCAGAGTTAGTGCCATTTACACAAATGGTACTGAATCACCCACCTAGTTATTTCTTAATAGATTGAGTATCTGTGCTCCTCCTTAGCCTGTAATTCAAAAACCTAAATACATAAACCTGTTTATTTGTCTCATCAGGCCCCGAGCCAGCACTTACTGAGCCTGGGGACAGCAGGACAAAGGCAGAGCTGCTGCCTCCCCTGGACCTGCCCCAGCACTTTACAAAGGAAACAATACCAAAACAGCCACATCGATCTGTAGCAAAAGGGAAATGCACCACAAAAAAAGCCCACAGTGAAATCCCTCCCTTCTGGGGGCAAAACTCACTGAGGCATTGCTGATGTAGTGCAGGTTCTCTGGTACATGAGTGAAGATGTAAAGCTGTAGTCAGAGCACCACTAATGGCTCTTTGAGCATCCCTGCTTTATTACGGTATCAGACGAAGTAGGCATGTTTAATGTTTAAACTTCCAACAACAAATGCCTTCAGCAAATATGTTTTATGTATTTATTCAGGGCTTCTTAAGCGCCTGTCGCCTCAGCAGCTGAGGTGCTGCTTACCTTTTCTTTATATTTATTTTATTTATTAAAATTAAGAGTGTACCACAGCTTTGTAAAATGCCGAAAGTGGGAAAGGAAATTAACTGAAATCACCAGGCTGATAAATCAGCTTCCTGCATATTCCCCAAGACCCTCAGCCCCAGAATCTGGCTCCAGCACGTGGGAGATGAGCCAAAGCCAAATAACTTCTGAGTCAGCTGTGCCAAAGCAAACCCTGAGGTGGGGCAGAGAGAGCACTGACCCAATTCCAGTGGCAGTGACAGGGTTTGGTTGGCAAAGGGAGGTCTGTGACAGATTTCCCATGGGACTGGGATGTCTCACTCCTTGCAGGTCCTAAATAGGCAGAACACTGCCAGTCACAGAATCACAGGATAACAGAATCACTGAGGCTGGAAAAGACCTCCAAGATCATCAAGCCCAACCTTTGACTGACCATAGCCCCTGAACCCAGTCCTGAACCCAGTCCTGAACCCAGTCCTGAACCCAGTACTGAACCCAGTACTCCCAGTCCATGGGATGCCAAGGTAAGAGAAGCTGTGGGTGCCCCTGGATCCCTGGCAGTGCCCAAGGCCAGGCTGGATGGGGCTTGGAGCAGCCTGGGACAGTGGAAGGTGTCCCTGCCATGGCAGGGGGTTGGAAGCATTTGAACTTTAAGATCCCTTCCCACCCAAAGCATTCCATGATAATCCCACAGGATGTCTCTACCTCCTCCGCATTTACTGAGCTCCTGAGAGCCACCATTATGGCTCTTCCTCCACAACCACAGCTCCAAGAATTTTGTTCTTTTCCTCCCTTACCCAAAGCAGAAGCTGTCATGTCACAGGAGCACAAAGGTGCTGGGGCTGTTAGGGAAAGCAGGAAGCACCAAGAGACTTGTGACAGAACTGTGAGAACTGGAACATGGTGCATGGCCAAGTACCCAACTCCCCAGTGCAGGCGTGAAAATCTCAGCCTTAAGCCTCCAATATGTGAATTTTGGGAAACAAACAGATTTTATCTTTAACAATTTTAACAACTTTTTTTTTTTTTTTTAATAAAACCAGGCTTATATATGGTATCTAAAAAAAAAATCAGGAACACACACATGGCTGTGAGAGGCTCATCTATGTCCTAAATCAGACACTCATCAAATTCCTTCTAAAGCGTTAAGCAACCTGGACAAAATGAGCAGTGGGAGTAGGAACCATCCTTTCAGGAGGAAGGCAAAAAGGAAAACCACCACGTTAATAATCAAAATAGCAATGTTTCCCCAAAGTAATGACAACTGCCCATCTAGAAGGACAGCCAGGGCATCAACCTGCTGCTCACAGCCAGGAGCCTGTATCAGGGACCTACTCCAACACTGGCAGTTCTAGAGGCCATGGACAACATTTGTGGACACAGAGAATGGCTTTGCAGAGGAAAAGAAGGTGTGAGAGGGCTCACATCAACACCAGCCCAACCTTCATCACACGACCACAAGGCTCAGCCCAACACACAAGGCATGAGGTGGGAAGAGAAAACCAGCCCCAGATCTCCAGAGGCCAAAGCAACTGAAACCCTCCATTCACTGAGCAGCTGGAGAGGTTTTTCTCTTATTTTCCCTGGTTCAGACACACACCAGGTAGAACCTGAGCTGTTCCAAGGGGAACGGGCAGAAGTGGGAGAGGCAAAATGAGAGGCAGAGATGCTGATGGAGAGGAGGGGGAGGCTCTGAGCAAAACAGGGCTGCACATAACAAAGCCAAAACATCAACCCCGTGGTAAAAATTCTCGTTTTCCCAGTGTACTCAAGGGCTGCAGCTGCTATCTGTCAAATCCAAGCCCACATGAGGCCTAGATATTTCCATAAACTGGGATGACTCAGAGCCAAGTGCTTCTATTGCCAGTTCTAGCACCAAACTGGGCACCTCGAGTCCCACTCGGTGTTACCAAAAAGCATCAACCCAGTCTGACCCCAAATACAATCAAAATGGGACAGATCCTTTTGAGGAAAATTACTAGAGAAGTAATGTCTGCAAGCTAAGCTGCATCAGCTTTCTCCACTTCTCCTCCCATCCCTATTCTGGAAAGCAAATAACAAGAATCTCTTTCCAGGATGCAACATAGCGAGAAAGAACTCAGAAATCAAGGATTGCATGGACAAAAGGAGAGGAAAGCAGGGGTCTCTAACAGGGATTTTGCAGCACTCCTCGATGCAGAAGTCTGGAAATCAGGACAGGCAGAATTCCACTGCATGTTCCACTTGCGGTGTTTCAAAAATTAAACACCATCACATGAGCTGCTCAGGGCACTCCAGTCTTTCCTGCACTTTACAGAGCAGCTTTCCTTTCTTTTTTTATTATTTTTTTTCTTTTGCATCCTCAGCAGCTCAGGTCAGATAGCTCCTGAAGCTGCATTCAAGTGCCCAGTGACTGGCTCTCAACATCAGTGTGGGTTCCCTGGCTGGCAGCACCCTGACTTGTACCCAAAAAACATGACCTGCTGCTCCCTGGTGCCCCATCTACCTGCAGGAGTGATGGGCATCGTCTTCCAGCTGGATATAGGCTGGAAACCAGCACCTTTTGGGTATTTGCCTCCAAAATGCACCTGGAATTCACAAAGCCTGGGAAAAAAGGCTTCTCAAGAGAACAGCAGCTCACGTGGAGCCCTCAGCACCACGTAGGTGTGTGGTTTTTGTTTAGAAGTCATCTGGAATTCTTAAAATAAATTTGCTAAATTGTCTTCCAGAGACTGATGGCTTTTCTTTCTTTTTTTTTTTTTTTCTCTTTCCCCCTCCTTAATAAACGTTCAGGGATATCTTTATTGTTATGCCTAATTTTAGCGAAAACTAACATTTCCTGAGATTCAATTTCTCTCATAATTGTTGGAAGGAAACTAAACTGTCTGCTGTAAACATTCACTGTATTGTGTGAAAAGTATCTTTATTACAGCCCACTGGGAATACTAATAAAATTCCCAATCCTAGCCCTTCCTCACCTTTTTTTTTAGAGCTCACTCTTTTTTCTTATATACCCATTAGTGTCAGTTCAAACATTCTGCGGGCAAGATATGAGAACTTAAAATATATTATTTAACAATCAAGGGTGGAATAAAGACTTGTGAGCAGTAAGATCCTTTCTGTCTTCCCTTTCAATGCTTTCTATTATAGAAAATGAGGATGGCTATTCCATTTGTCTGCATTCGTGCTCAGAGTTGATGTAAAAATCTCATTAGTTTAGTCTGACATATATTCAATACAGCCTATGTACATATTTTTTTTCATTCTATTCTACAGCTGCAAAATGATACTAAATTTCATCAGATTGCAATGAAAACTGTGGTCTTGGAACATTTCCCTTTAAGGGTCTTATATTTATTCAGAATTCATGAATCACTTTCCAGTAATACAACTATAATTATTCTTAAAGTGTTATGTTTGAAGGTTTAATATGAAATACTTGCAAAAAGCACTTTTTCACTTTGATAGTTTGTAATCTTCATGGTAATCAGATCAGTTAGCTCCTTCCCACAGCAGCCAGGAAAATACAATTTAATATGAATCTCGTACTCTTCACTCATGTTTTAATTAAAGTAATAAAAGCCAAGTCATATTTTGCCCTTTCCAGTGTACACAGATGTATATACCTGAGCTAGACAGCATCAGAGCCAGCACTTATGATGGCAGCTGATGGATTTGCTGGTTTGAGATAAATTTAATTCAGGCTGGCTCAGAGGCTGCTGATCACAGATGTGGTGTCAGTGATGGGTGAGGCCAGCACAGTCCTTGGCAGAGGTGCCCAGCAGGTGATGGGAGCACGGAGCAAACGTGGAGCTGGTGGAGCTGCTGTGACAAGCATCCTTCAGCTGGGTCCTGTGCCAGAGCTCACCTCCCTGGAAAAGCTTCCCACCTGCCTCTGACTTGTGGTTCCCACCAGGGCTCTGAGCAGCTTGGCTTGGTGTGTCACCTGAGAGGGAGAGATCTAAGCCTTCCCCAAAGGAGCAGAACCACAAGGGACTGGTGGCATTGCCCTCCCAGCCAGCTCAGGTGCCCTGCTCTGCCCAACCTCGCGAGCGAGGAGAGCTCAGCGTGAACGCCTGGCTCTGGGCAAAAGGAGCTGGGTGCCTGCACTGGGGATACACAGCCCTCATCATCCCCCAGAGCCTGCAGAGCCCTGATATCATGGAATCATTCAGGTTGGAAAAGCCCTCCAATATCATCAAGTCCAACCTGCGACCTATTGCCACCTTGTCACCCAGCCCAGAGCACTGAGTGCCATGGCCAGGTGTTCCTTGGACACCTTCAGTGATGGGGACTCCAATGTCTCTCTGAGCAGCCCACTCCAACATCTGACAACCCTTTCAGTGAAGAAATTCCTCCTGATATCCAATCTAAATCTCCCATGGCACAATATGAGGCCATTTTCCCTTGTTCTATTGACATTTACCTGGAAGAGCCCAATTTCCCCCGGCTGCCCCCTCCTGTCAGGGACTTGTGCAGAGCCACAGGGTCCCCCCTGAGCCTCCTTTTCTCCAGCCTGAGCTCCTTTCCCAGCTCCCTCAGCCCCTCCTGGAGCTCCAGCCCCTCCTCAGCTCTGTCCCCTGCCCTGGACACTCCAGCCCCTCAGTGCCTTTGTTGTCGTGAGTGGCCCAGAACTGGACACAGCACTCAAGGTGCCTCAGCAGTGCCAGCACAGAGGACAATCACTCCTCTAACCCTGCTGGCCACTCTGTTTTGGATACAGATGCTCTGCTGATGGTCCTGCCCTCATGGGGCTGGAATGGAGCCCAGCCCTGCACGTGCCCAGGGCAGCCTCAGAGCTGGCACAGAGCGAAGGGCTCCTTCTGTTATCAGCCAAGGCAACAGAGGGGCTTTCCTTTCTGCCCAGGCCTGCATCCAAATGCTGAAGTGGAAAATAACATTTTCCTGCTGGAAGCAAGTGGCTCCTCAGTTAATCACTGTGTTGTGACAGCAGAACCAAACACCAGCTCGGGCTGGGTATCCGATGAGGAGGGAAGAAGTAATCAATCAGTTGGGAAAGGAAATCCCAAGAGCAATGGGCTGGCTATTTTCTTCCACACTGCTGTGGCCCACGGAGCTGCATTTCCACAGATAAACAGAGTTTTCCAGAGAGACTCCCCAGAGGTCCATTAGAGAAGCAAACAAGCCTTGGCAGGAGCCAAACCCAGCCCCTCACAACAGGACACAGGAAGGAATCCTTGCCCATCACAGCTCCCCCAGAGCAATGGGGCTGCACTGTCAGAGCTCAACATCAACCTTGGCGTGGGCAGACAGAATCACAGAATCACAGAGTGACCAGGTTGGAAGAGACCTTCAAGATCATCGAGTCCAACCCATGCCCTAACACCTCAACCAGACCATGGCACTGAGTGCCAGATTGAGTCATGTTGTGAACACCTCCAGGGATGGTGACTCCACCACCTCCCTGGGCAGACCTTTCCAGTGCCTTATCACTCCTTCTGTGAAAAACTTCTTCCTAATATCCAACTTGTATTTCCCTTGATGCAGCTTGAGTCTGTGCCCTCTTGTTCTGTCACCTGGAGAGAGAGACCGACCCCCACCTGACTCCAACCACCTTTCAGGGAGCTGTAGAGAGCAATAAGGTCACCTCTGAGTCTCCTTTTCTCCAGGCTGAACAACCCCAGCTCCCTCAGCCGTTCCTCATAGGGCTTGTGTTCCAAGCCCCTCACCAGCCTTGTTGCCCTCCTCTGGACACACCCAAGCATCTCCATGTCCTTCCTGACCTGAGGGGCCCAGAGCTGGACACAGTTCTCTGGCAGGGAGATGTGGCTCCCTGTCACACTGTGCCACAGCAGGGGACTCAGGAGACATGTGCTGAGGAACTAGCTCAGCACAAGGAGCTGGGGGAGGCACAAACAGCTTGTGGATAAAAGCTCTGCCTTTGGCTGAAGCGACTGCCACCACTCAAGGGCAGCCCGGGAACAGCAGGAGCTGAGCAGAGGGGCCCTGGTGAGGGTTTAAAGCACACACAAGCACTGTGTTAACCTGAGTGCTGTGCTTTAAAGGGGATCTTCTCCTTCCAGAGCTGCTCCAGGCTGTCCCCTGTGCAGGTCTCCACCTTGCCCTGGGCCATGCTGACCACCAAAGACAGTGGCTCTCTTTACACCATGTGCAGTCCCTCTACAGCAGTGCTGAGCACAAGGGAAATCCTCGATAAAGTGACAATTTCTGGGCTAAAGCACACCACCTTCCTCTATCATTTGCTGCTCTTTTATGAGCCATAGGCTTTACAAGCCCAGCAGCATAACTGGACAGCCAGGCCATGTTTCTTCATGCCCCTGGAGTCACCCTGCACACCAGCAGATCCTGTTCAGTCTGACTGGACCTCAGCTGTGCCCTGTGGTGCCCTGAAGCTGCCCCAGTTACTCCATCTCCTTCACCCTCCAGCACACAGGGAGCATTTCTGGGATCTGGGATACACCTTTCCTTCAGCCCCACTGGTGGGCATGATGGCATTTGGGCACCAAGGACCAGCCATGTCCAATCCCCTATCAGAACTCATCTTGGTATCAGTATTTTCTATATGCAAACCCTCAGATCAAGATGCAGCAGCAGCCAAGGCTGTTTCTCAGGGGGATGGGCACTGTCCTGCTGTTCCTTCTCTGCCAGCCCCCAGGTTCCCACCACCTCCCCAACTGCAGCTCTGCTGCCTCCAGCCCTGGGCCAATCTTCTGTACAGATTGGATTTTTATCATTAATTTTTAAGTGTTTCACTGTTTATAGACTTTTTCACTGCAAAAGAAATCCAAGTTCTGGCTGGAGACCCTCAGGCAGATTTTGATCCCACACCTCACAGAACAAGGGCTACAACCAGATGTGCTGCTTAATACAAACACTCTTTAGCACTGGGTCAAAGACATTCTCTGAGCTGATTCATACCCTGGAAAAGCTTGGAAAGACATGGGAAAGACAAGAAAAGGTAACTGTTGGGACTGGCCAGAGCTGGCTGTGGTCTCCAGGGAGACCTTGGGGAGAGGTGGGTGCTGTTCCCAGCCCTCAGGCTGTCAAAGTGTGGTGCATGTCTCCAGTGCACCTGAGGATCTCCTTCTCCCTCCTGCCTTTGCCCCTAAACCTAAACCTATCAGCAATCTCCTTGATGAAATATCTACACATGAAATTCAACCACCACAACCCCAGTGTTTCCCATCCCTACCAGATGCTCAGTGCCATCTGACAGGTGTCTTCAGCTGTTTAAGATGCTATTTCTTTTTCCCTTTTTTCCCCAGAGTGAATGCAGTAGAAGCAGAGATCATCCATTTTGGTCTAGGAAGGGCTCAGTTGCATTAGTTTTTCACTCTGGGATGCTTGGTGGCTGTTTTTCAAACACCATATTGCTAAAGACTTAGGATGCCCTTGAGACCAAGGGATAAAGATGATGTTCATACTGCTTGTAACACCAAGGGGTTTTTTATTATTATTTTATGTAAACACAATAGCCAGCCTTGCACCAGCAGTAAAACCTTCTCTCGCTATGACTAAGCTGCAGGAATCGCTTCCTGACTGCACCTTTCAAAAATTTCACTGTCGCACAGGAGTTCATGCAAAATTCACAAGCCTGGATCATCAGTTGTAGTTGTGCTCAGCTCCCAAACCCCGCCTGGAAGGGTTTCCATTAGCTGCTGATTATAATAAATGACATGTAACACTCTATTGTTCATTCTAAAATAGTACACGAGGTTCTTCCTGAATCGTCTGCTGAGAAAGGCATTTAGTATCTATCAATGTCTCCCCTCTATTTTTTCTTCTCCAGCACAACATATGAAATTATTCAGTATTACTCAAAGAACAGCAGGGAAAGAGCAAAATCTGTATCTTAGCATGGGGGCCTGCAGTGCACACTCCCAAACTCTGTGTAATCCTCTTTCAACTCTGAGTCTATACAAACCTCTCTCTTCTCTTCACTAGGGGTCTTTTATACACATATATCTGTATGTTCTTACACTATTTGCAATATATCGTTGGAAAGGCATTGGGGAGCCATCAGCTATTTACTTTCAGGTGTGCTCTGCCTCTGTTGGGGCCAATTCCAGACTTCAAAAATACAGATTATTTGCAGATTGGAAGAGACCAAGATCCTGCACAGGCACAAGAGAGTAAAGACCACAAGGCTGCTGGAGATTTAGGAGCACCAGAGCTCTCCACATCCCCCTTAAAAAAGGAGGCCATATTGACCCTTTTTAAAACCCTTCAGTTAATATAAGTGACTTTCTTTAACTCTGATATCATCTGTTCCTGTGATCCACAGATCAAACCAAAAATCAGCAGAATATGGAGACCTCAAACTCTGTCTCCTCAGTTATTTGCTCAGAGGGTGGTGAAACCCTGGCAGAGGTTGCCCAGAGAAGCTGTGGATGTCCCATCCCTGGGAACATCCAAGGTCAGCTTGGACAGGGCCCTGAGTGACCTGATCTGGTGGGAGATGTCCCTGCTCCTTGCAGAGGGTTTGAATTAGATGACTTTTAAGGGTGCCTTCCATCCCAATCCATTCTGTGACTCCGTGAAAGTTAAAACAAGTTTCTTCACCTGCAAAGGATTAATTAGAAACACCAAAGTTCATTAGGGGACTTGAGTGGAAATTGCACAGAGCATAACCTCACCATGGGCTCTAATTCCCTGTGCAGACCTCGCCACAGGACTCAAGAGAAGGATCACCCTAAGGAATTGCTCAGCCACCTGTGTGATCTCCTGGGTTCTTCCTGCCTTTCTTCTGGAGCAATCCTGGGTTCAAGGCTGTGGCTGTGGTGACCATGAGCAACTTTCTGCACTTCTTGGGACAAACCAAGTGCTGGAAACTCCTCCACATTCACTCATCTGGTAGGTCAGGGACCAGCTGCCATAAGAACATCTCACAACTGTGTGTTGTTCCTGCACTGTCAGCGACAGAGCAGCCCCACCACTGATGCAGAACAAACCAGAGTCCACCTTGGTTCCACATTAGAGCCTCCTGCTCTGGAGGAAGGAGCAAGAATGAGGGCAGGGGTGACCCACACCTTCATTAGCAGCACCTAATTACCCTCACTTTGCCCAGGGCTCCACGGCCACTTCAGTCAGTGTGTTCTGGCCCCTGTGATCCCCAGCAGGGATGGGGAACCCCTGCACTCACAGGGATCTGCCCCAGCCCCAGGTTTATTTTATCAAGTGTTGACATTCTGCTGCGATTCAGTCGAGATTGGTGGGAGGACAACACGTCTGCCAGTATTGTGACAAGGTTTGCAGGCAAATTTATAGCAGAGGCTGCCAAGACGAGCTCTGTCTCGTCTGGAACGTTAGCAGAACATGAGGAAGGTATCCATAGCTTCCCACACATCATTAATTTCTAATTATCCTATCCTTGCTTTCTGCATTATCACTTATTTACCAAACACAGCTTTATTGGATCGCCCAGTTCCTTATAACCAGCAAAGCCATTGTTATGTTAAAACCAATGTTCTAAATGTTATTTATTATTTGATAAACCTCGTGTAACCCTGAATGAGGACATTAAACGGCAAGAACACTACTTCAAAATCCCATTTTAAATAAGTCACCAAGACAGCTGTGCCTTTATAAAACACATTAGAGTGGCACTCAGAGCACATATGGCTCAGGGATATATACAAATTATACAATTTCTGTCATTGGATCAAATAAGAGGGACGTTTTGACCCCAGAAATGAGTCAAATGTAAGTTGTAATTCCAGCCCCACCGGAGGCCCCAGTAGTAATGGATCCTGACGGCTGATCAAAGAGCCCTGACCATTTGACCCACCAGATCAGCGACTCACTGTATCTATTATGGCTAATACAGACCCCAGCTCAGAGATATATGGAGGCAGAGAGATAAAGGGCAATAGATACAGTAGATAAATGTTGATTTATACACATCCAGGCACGCGGGGGCACCCGCAGATGGATCCCACGTGTGCGGGAAGGGCTGGCGGTGGCTGACCCCACACGGGTTCCTACAGAGACAGATGCTGTGGGGGTGTGTGCCCGTGACAAATATCATCTCTCTGGACTGCCTCTCCCTCGGGGTGTCAGCAAAACCCCTGTCCCCAGGGGGGCTCCCTGATTCACACACACACACACAGGGAAAAGCCACCTTCTATCTTACACAGAAACACATCCCTGCCCATGGATCTGCTCTCTGGGCAGTGTAGGTGTAAACAGCCCCAGCCACAAGTTACCCAGTCTCACCCTAATGCCCAGAGCCCAGATT
Organism: Erpornis zantholeuca; assembly: GCA_013400515.1. Lineage (NCBI taxonomy): Eukaryota > Metazoa > Chordata > Aves > Passeriformes > Timaliidae > Erpornis > Erpornis zantholeuca. Next base: position 708,366 of record VZTN01027120.1, on the reverse strand, counting down.
AAAGCCTCTTGTGCTGCTCTACATATCAGGTGAGACACCTGATGTCATCTGCAGCAGTTGTCTCACCAGCATTGGGTGAAATCCTGTCTTTTTCAGTCATAGAATCCCAGAATGGATGGATGGGAAGGGACCTTAAAGCTCATCCCATCCCACCCCTGCCATGGGCAGGGACACCTTCCACTGTCCCAGGCTGCTCCAAGCCCTGTCCAACCTGGCCTTGGACACTGCCAGGGATCCAGGGGCAGCCACAGCTTCTCCAGGCATCCCACTTTTTCAGCTGTAGAATCCTGGAATGGTTGGGGTTGGATCTTAAAGGCCAGAGCAGCCCTCCCTGGACTGAACAAACCACACTGGTGCTGGACAGCCTTTCCATGAGGAGTCACACAAACAAACTTGCTGGGACAGGAAGGGCCTGCTTGCTCAGCTGGAAGAAGCTGTGAACTGAAATCTCCTGGGATCAGGCAGAGCACAGGATCCAAACTGTCCAGTGATAAATAATCAGCTCTTTCCTCCTTCAAGCTGCCTGTTGCCCTGCTGGCAGGCAGAGATACTCCTGGAGGGAGGGGAAATGCAGCAAACACCCCTCCCTAAGGCTTTCCATAATGTCCCCACACTGACCAGGCACAGAGCCACATCCCTGCTCCCAAAAGCCAAGGGACAGTGGTTCCCAAAGCCATGCCAGGGCCTGGCAATCCCCACAACCTCACCACATCACCCCCAGCTCCCTGACATGGCAGCTCCTGCATTTCTTCACCCAGGATGTGGGATGAGGACTCCTTCTCACAGGGGATTCCCAGTTGTAGTTAATCCATGTTTCTAAAGCACCAGTGGATTCTTCCCGCAAGGGCAAAAGTCCCAGTGCCAAATAAAACCAAACTCATTCCTGTCCTGGAATTTCCCAAACTTTCCCTTTCCTAGTGTTATTCTCCTTATCACAAAGACCTTAATAAATATCTTTTCCTACTGATTTTGCAGGTGTTTTTATTTATTTTACCAGCACCATTACATTTTTACTCATCTTTCAGAGCACTTTGTATCCATGTATTCCATGGGATTTTTTGCATTACTTAATTCCTTGCCTTTGTTTGGGGAGGGGGGTGGGAAAGAAAGAAGGAAAATTGACAGGAGTGAGGAATGATGCTCTGCTGACTCCATGAGACACAAGAGATACCTCACTCATCTCGGGGGTCAAATGTCCGTGGTGGTTTGATCAGATGTCAGCTTGCATTTATACTCTGGCCTCTGCTGGAGGTTGAATTACATTTCACATTTGACTCACTTCTGGGGTCAAATGTCCCTCCTATTTGATGGAACAAGAGGAATTATTTTCCCCAAGCAGGTTGTGCTGGCGTGAGCTGTCAGTGCTCTCATTATGTTTTAGGCTCCTTTATTTCTGCATTTTGTCCTCAGATGAGTCCAACCCCTCCAGGATGACAAGAGCTGCATCCAGGGCACAAAAGCCATCCCAGCGAGGAAGATGAAGGGAAGGAGCAGCTCACCTGGCTTCCACATGTTTTGGATGGTGTTTTGTGGGGGGTTTTATAAGGGTTTTATTGTGGGGGTTTGTTTCTTCTTTCCCCCCCGGCAGCTGTACAGGGAATAATGAAGGAGAGGCAAGCGCACCCTGATCCTGGCTTTACCACACTTCTTGCCATGAGAAACTGCAGAAACCTAGAAAAGTTTGGGTCGGAAGGGACCTTAAAGATCATCTTATTCCAAACCCCTGCCATGGGCAGGGACACCTTCCACTGTCCCAGGCTGCTCCAAGCCCCATCCAGCGTGGCCTTGGGCACTGCCAGGGATCCAGGGGCAGCCCCAGCTTCTCTGGGCACCCTGTGCCAGGGCCTGCCCACCCTCCCAGGGAACAATTCCTTCCCAATATCCCATCCAGCCCTGCCCTCTGGCACTGGGAAGCCATTCCCCCTGGTTGGGGCACCCCGGGATCACCCCGTTCCTTCCCATATTTACTCACCCTCTGGCAATTCCTGGCTCTAATGATCAACCCCACGCCGTTGTTGGCTGAACACCTATTTGTTTCTGCTGAATCACTCAACAGCACAAAGTTTGCTGTTCCTTCCCCACCCTGGAAATCCTCCTCACACAGGAATGACCTCTCCCCACGCCGTGGTGGGGGTGGCTTCCAGTGCCAGCTTCCAGAGCCAAAGCAGGAACAGCTCTCCTGAGCAATGAGCCAATGCACTGCCAGGCTCCAGGGAGGCAAACTACAGGATTTCATCCCATTCCCAGTGCAATATGGATAGAGTTTAACCCCTGCTGCTCTTGGAGCACCATGACTAGCCTTGTAATCCACAGTGATGTCCCAAATCCCAGGGGCACTCTGTGGCCTGTGGGGTTGTGTCTGGGGTCAACAGAACAGCCAAACACAACCGAAAATGGGATGCTGGAATGTGTCAGCAAGGAGCTGCCACCTTCCCACACAAGGGTGCATGGGATGAGATGCATCCTGCCGAGGGTGCAGCACCCCTAACCATGGCAGGGCACCCCTGAGGGTTGCACAGGGCACCATCTCTCATCTCCAGGGAAGGGGGACAGAAAGGCATGTGCTGAAGTCCTCCTGTCCCAGCAGGACCTAAGCATGAGCTTAACTTTCTATAATCACAGGGCTGGGTTGGAAGATCACTTTAGAGATTGTGTTCCAATCCATATATAGGTTCAGGGCCCCACTCCATGTCTTTTCCATGTGTATCCAAGCCCTAAGAGAAGGCTCAAGCACCTGCAAGACATGAGCACTTCTATTCTGGTCCCCCACACGTGGCTTTCTAGCTCCAAGACAGGAACCCTTTGATTCCTTTCTCTCCCCTAACTCATAATCTATTTAGCCACAGGAAAAACTCCACACGAGGGAATGAGACACCAGAACTGCACACAATACTTGGAAACTTCACTTTGGTGTCCAGAAACACCAAATGCACCTTCATTTTGAGTGAGGGTGCTGAGGCTAAGCTTTTGAGCAAAGCTTTTGAGCAAAGCTTTTGAGCAGAGCCAGGCTCCAGCATCCAGATGGAAGTGCATCCCACTCCCCCTACCAAGTGCATCCACTGCTCCTCAGCAGCAGCTGGGCTCTGACCTCCTCCACGGACACTCCTGATATCCTAGGAGGACAGAGTCACAGAGAGCTCCTAGACTTGTGTTTGGGCATAGCCTAAGTCCCCTAAAAACCTCACCCCAGCAAAACAACGCTTACCTGGTTGGCTGATAGGAACTCCTGGGCGTTGTCGTTCATCCCCATGTACATGTTCTCCCCATCAAACTGGAAAGGCAAAAGAAAGAGTTAATGAAATGCCATCTGCACACCATGCTCCTGTGCATCCCAAATGCCTTCCCAGCTCTTCATGTCGAGAGCCAGAATTCCCAGAGGAAAATCCTGAGCTGCTGTTTTAACACTTTTGAGTGTGTATGAGCACGCCTTTGTCCTGGTTATTGCAATGGGACATGCTAGCATAGAGTGGATATGGGATTTTTTCAGTGAAATGAAGAATGAACCACTCCAATTCAAACAAGCCAAAAGTGTGAAGCCACAGATGCACCCTGTAGCAAAGATCACCCAAAAGAAGCTGTTGCTAAAATTCCTACTAGACCATCAGTCAGATATAAAAAGCCAACTTCCGTCCATGGAAATGTCTAGGACTTGGGCAAGTCCCGTTCAATCCTCCTACAGACCTCTACATTACCCTCAACACCAAAGCAAAGCTACTGCAGCAGTGCAGCATCACTCTGGAGCATTCAGGAGGAGTCTCTGTGCAAGGCCTCCTGACACATCCATCCCCTCATCTCCTGCTCTCCTGCCTGCCCTGCCAGGACCCTGCTCCATGGCTGGGCCAGGCAGCCCGAGCACAGCTCATCCTCCTGTGTCCCCACAGCCAGTTCCCAGCTGCTAATCCACTTACCAGGCCACCAAACCCCCATGGAGAACTACGACTCTTCCCACTAATTAGCTGCAACAGGAGCATTTCACTCGCTCTGGCTCCAAAGGAAGGGAAAAAAAAAGCCCTCCAGGATTGTCTCCGGCTCGAAGTACGGCTGGGGCAGGCCTCGAGGCTGAGTTCACAAATTAATTATGGCAATAAAAATGGGCTGTGCCGTAAAACACTCCCGAGAGGAGGATGGAGGTACCAGCTGTGAGTGACACCTTGCACTTAACAAGGAGCAGAGCCAACCCTCCTGCCCTTACCAGCCAGATGATGAATTGGAGATCGCTCACCCCTCGCCTGTTCTCTCCCTCTCTGATATGAAGCTGATTCCAGTTATGCCTTAACAGAGATTGGCCATATTAAGAGCAATAAAAGTGAAATCTAAATAAAACCAGGTGAAGATTTTCAGCCTAGACAATTAATTACACTTCCATTTCTCGGAGTGCTGCAGGATTAGCTATTAAATTCGGCAGAGTTAGTAAAGCCAAGCGGGGGTAACACGGCTCTGCTTGGCCTCAGACACCCTCTAATTGCCAAACTGTCCTCTGGCACAGCAGAGCAAACCAATTAAGATCTGCAGAATTGGAGCAGGTACTGTGGCACTCATTAAGTGATACCAGCAGCTGCAGCAGGGTGGGAGAGGATTCCTGTGCAGCTGCTGGATTCTGTGGAATCCATCGGTGAGGAGGGAGCTGTGGGATGCAATCAGCACTGGGACAACTTCCCCAGAAGGCAGCCAGGTACCATCCACTTTAAACTGGATTTCCCTCCACCTGTGGGATGGTCACTGTGATGTCTTAGGTTTTAACTTTTCTATGTTCCCAGCCCTGCCCTGCCCAGTGTCACTCTGCAGTTCCCTGGAGCTCGTTCAGTGCTGTTCTCTCATGCTCACACACACACAACAAAGCCTCTCCAGCTCTCCAAGGACACCCAGACCCTCCTAGGCCCAACAACTGCAAACCACAATCTTGGGGACAGGGGGGCAAGCTTGGGCAAATTCCATCCTTGCCTGGCTTCTGCTTGGGGAATTGATGCTGAGATCCAAGTGGGAAGAACTCGGGAGCTGTCCTTGTCCATGTTGGGATGCACTGAGGCAGGAGCCTCTGGAGCCCAGAGTGTACCTCTGAAGGCCTTTCCAATCAAACCCTCCTTGATTCCTTTATTCCTGTCTGCTCTCTGTTTCTAGGGAGACATTTAAGGCATCAACTGGCACAGGCAGCTCCTGGCAGCACAGCTCCAGCTGGAGCTGCTGTGCTTCCAGGCACAGAGACCCAACCAAGCCTAAACAGCCTCTGGCAACCCAACCAACCCCACCTGGGGCACCTGGGCTGGCAGCAGAGGTGCCAGAAGTTGGTGGACAACCACAGAATCTCTGGGTTTGGAAAAGCCCTCTAAGACCCCAGAGTCTCCCAGCACTGCCAAGGCCACCATTTACTGGTGTCCCCAAGTGCCACATCACCTCTCATAAATACCTCCGGGGAGGGTGACTTCACCACTGCCCTGGGCCACCTGTTCCAGTGCCTGACCACAGTTTCAGAGAAGAAATTTTCCCTAATATCCCATCTAAACCTGCCCTGGTGCCCATGAGGCTGATTCCTCTCATTCTACTCCTTATTACCCATGAGAAGACACAGACCCACAGCTGGCTAGACCTTTTTCTCTGAGAAAAAAAATTACCTTGAAAGCTACACTTAGCAATCCAAAAATATCCTTCACTGGGGAGGCCCAGAGCAGGACAAACACTCTCCTTTCTCCATATCCTTCTGTTTGTCAGAATGTATTTTTTCATGGCTTTCTACTGTTCCTGTACCTCTATTCCACGATTCCTTCTGCCCTTGATGCCTTCATAACAACTGTAATGAATCCTGCCTTCAAAATTACTGCTCCTCTGATTGCCAGGCTGAGCAGTGAGCCTGAAAATCAAGACTCGAAATGCAATGGAAACTTTGGAATTTCCCTGATGCTGATTGGATTTTTCCCCTCTCCTCCAGGCTATGAGGGTGCAAACAAATTTATTAGAAATTCTCCCATGAGGATATTTTTTCAATTAGATGTTTGCCAGTTATGCAGCAGCCAGGTAGAGCAGATAAGTAATGTGCTCTCCCTCTTCTCATTATTGTTTTGCTACAGAATGCACTTCAAAACAATCAACCCCATCATTCCAGGTAGATTTATGGTAGAAACAGGAATTTTAATATTTCCCTTTGGTTATAAATGCTTCCTCCTTTTTTTTTTTTCCTTCACTCTAGCTCCTGTTGCAGACCTGGATAGAGCCATTCATCACACTCCTTACCCCAAAATCCAACCTGCACTGAATGATGTGGCAGGGATCATTTTCAAGTCCTAATTCAAAAGGAGCATCCTCTTGTGGAGCTGTCTTGATCGTCCCTTTGCTCGGGTGTAATTACTTAATTTTATTATTCTTTGATTAATAGGAGCAGCCTAGTAAAGAAATCAGTGGCTGTGGCTGATTCTCACCCTCTCCTGCATGAAATGAGCACGAAGCCGAGGAGGGAAGGGAAAAGAAAAGAGGGAAAGAAAAAGGGAAGGCGAAGGAAAAAGGGGAAGGGGGAGAGAGAAAGGAAAAGGGAAGGGAAAGTGCCCCAAATTCCACCAATTCTGGCAACAAAGTCAAATGAACACCACTGATCTGCCTTGGTCTGCAGGTGGCAAGAGCTCCAGCCCAAAGGACAGGCAAGATTCCATCTCGTGCCATAGGAGGTGGCTTTGCCTGGCACTGGTGGGTAAGGACATGGATGCTCCCAACCCCACTCAGAGAGGGAGTTCCAAGGACAGCAGGGGATGGAGACCAAGCCACAAGAGCTCCCCTCCATGGGACAGCCTACTGAGTATTTTGTGTCCGAGCAAAAAATAAAAGGACAGTTCTATTCTGTGAGAAAACACCCTCTGAAATTCAGTTTCTCATGAAAAATTTAATTAAAAATATAATTCTTTCACTACAGCTCTTCCAGGGGAGCTGCAGCTGGCACTGCTGCTCTCTCAGCCCATACATGGAGCTCCATTCAGATGCTGTTGTACAAAGCACCTTTAAAATTTTTATTGCTTTTCTAGACTCACTTTGGTTTGTTATTTTTGCTGCACAGCATTATTTTCAAACCTGTAAATGTGCCCAGAGGTCACACGGGGCCCCATGTTAGCAGGATGAACATGAATAAGAAAAACAAATGCAGGCAGCAGGCTGGGACAGACCCCAAAGTGCAGCAGCTGTGGGATCTCCAGCTCTGTGCAAACAGGGAGAACAAATGTTTGCTAACTGGGAAGGACCCAGTGGAAAGAAACACAACCTCCTGCCAAGATTCCGAGAAGGTGTTACTTTTTCCTGGGTGGCACTGCCAGCTTGTACAATTTTATTATGAATCTCATCACATCCTTTTTATTTCCTGAGAGCCACGAACTGAGATGGAAATTTCAGCTCTGTTAGAAATCATGGAATCACAGATTGGTTTGGGTTGGAAGGGACCTTAAAGGTACTCCAGTTCTACTCTCCTGACATGGGCAGGGACACCTCCCACCAGACCAGAATATGCTGGCAAAATACCAGTAACACTTTCTGTGATACCTGCAAGATCTCAAAAGCCTTCAACACTTTTTATTTAATTTTGTTTTATGTGTGGTGGGGTTGGGGTTTGGTTTTGGTTTGGGTTTTTTGATTTTGGAGGGGTCTTACCTAAATTTTGACACTAATTTTTGGCAATGCTAGACCAGGGCACCTTAACTGCAAGTCCACTGAGGTTCTGGAGCTTGAGAATGTGTCCTGTCGATACAAATCCAGCAGTAATTAAGAGCCATCGTCATCAAGGAGTTACTAAATGACAAGTTAAGAAGAAATTGGATGACTCCAGGTGTTCCTGCTGGTCAGAGCTACAAACACTTGCCTCAGGTTTGCCTCCCTGAACCAGGACACAGGAGATGGGCAGCACAACAACCTCATTCCCAAACTGGGTGCACTGGGGATGTGCAGAGAGATGTTCACCAGAGATCCTTGGAAAGCAGCTGGGTTTGTTTCCCAGCAAGCTTCACCTCAGCTTCCAGCAGCAGCAAGGCAGAGCCACCCAAAATAAGGCCAGGCAAGGGATGCCTTTAGGTTTCTAGTCAATGGAAGTTAGGACCCAAGAAAATTTGTAAAACACAGTTAATCTGTATTGAATGCTCCTCATTAAAATAAATAAATAAATAAAAATAAACAAATAAATAATTGCAGCCCATGTGTTGTTGGGCTTTATTCAGCTGCTTCCATTGGCACCGTTCCCACCATGGGGAAACGTAACTCTTCTCTAGAAAGTGCTAGAAACCTGTTAGAAACATCTTGTTTAGAAAGTGTCTTTAGAAAGAAATAGTTTTATCCACAATTCACTTTTATCAGCACTGTTTGGTCGGCACATTCTGCTGTGAGTGCACTTTGGCCTTGGTACTTCCATGCCCTGTGTCCCTGTGATGCTGTTCCTGCCCACCAGGCTCAGCCCTCGGAGGGATCCAGACCCAAGGCTGATGGTCCTGGTGAGGATCCTCCCTGTACACCTCTCTGGGATGTCAAATCCTCACCCCAAATGTCAAATTCTGCTTCTGGCTGAGCTGCCCCTGCAAATTCCTGCAGGAGTAATTTAGCATCCCACCTCTTCGGGGAATACATGGCTGAGGTTAGCTTAATCTCTTTAACTGCAGCTCCCCCATTAAGGTCTTTACACAACCTCTGGCCTGGAGTGATCTACTTAGCTTTATTTATTTGTGCACTGCAATGCTTGGATAGCCCCTCAGTGGATCCTGTTGGGGAGGGTCAGCAGTTCAGCAGGAGATTTACAGCTGCCCCCAGGAGTGCCCTGAGAGGGAAGCTCGGCACCTCCAGCCCAGCCATGCAGCACCATTTGTTTGGGGACAAATGGCATTAACAGGGAGCACGACCCCACAGCAGGTGTCAGAACACAAACCCAGCATCCCCTGGAGCTGCTGGGGCTTCCAGGGTCTGGGTTTTCCACAAACAGTCAATATTCTCATACATTGCCCCAGGGGAAATTCAGATTGATAGAGTTGAAGTCTCGAGGTCTAAAGCCTTACAAAAGTGGCTTGTTTGGTGGATTTGTTTTAAGGACAATTTACAAGTAGGATAAAAACCCGGTAGAAGTTTTTTCTCAACTACACCAGGAGCAGGAAACCTGCAGAGCTGGTGGGGTCAAGGTATGGTAGAGGCTGTAAAGAAACTACAACCAGGTGGGAAAGAAAGGAATGACCTGCACCAGCCTGGACACTGATGGAGTGAGTACTCAGAAATTCCTAAACTGGAGCATCTCCCTTGAAAGACCCATCTGAGAAGCTCTCACTCTGGGATGGCCAGAAGGAAAACATCGAACCAACCAAGGAAATCCTAAGGAACCCCCATGGCCAAGTGACATTCATCGACCTGCTCTAAAACAATGTGAGGGAACTTTGGGCCCCTCATGACAACAAAGCCATGGAGGGGCTTGAGCATGTCCAGAGATGTGAATGGAGCTGGGAAGGAGCCCCAGGAATGGCTGAGGGAGCTGGAAAGGAGCTCAGGCTGGAGAAAAGGAGGCTCAGGGGGGACCTTGTGGCTCTGCACAAGTCCCTGACAGGAGGGGGCAGCCGGGGGGGGTCAGGCTCTGCTCGCAGGGAACAGGGACAGGAGGAGAGGGAACAGCCTCAAGTTGCACCAGGAGAGGCTCAGGTTGGGTATCAGGGAAAAATTCATCACTTTAAGAGTAGTTAAACATTGGCACAGCAGCCCAGGGCAGGGATGGAGCCACCATCCCTGGAGAGATTTAAAAGACATGTGAATGTGACACCTTGGGACATGGCTTAGGGGTGACCTTGGCAGTGCTGGCTTAATGGTTGGGCCCAACAAACCCAGAGGTCTTTCCCAACCTAAATGATTCAATGATTTTAAATGTCTCATCTTCTGTCTCTGCTCCCAAGCAGACTGGAGTGGGAAGAGGAAGGTTCCAGCATGTCCAGCTCCCTCAGTGGGAACCCATCACACTCCAACACACCCTGAGGTCCCAACAGAGGGACCTTGTGCCTCACAGTCCATTTAGATCTTGCTGGAGGGTCAGCAAGCCCCTGGGGAAGGTGAGCTGATCTCTCTGGTTGGACTTCTCACAAGGTTCCTCAAAAACCAGCTCTAAACCCCCAAACCCAACATGTCACGGGACCCAGGGGAAGGTTCTCTTGCTCACAGCAAGACCCTCAGTAGGTTTTAGCAAGCAGAAGATCATGGTGTGTGATCCATCTGCACTAAAACCTATCCAGCTCATCATATAACTGATCTGGGATGGTTCAGTTTATTAATGAGACAGAAATTATTCAGGCCAGACGAAACGAAAAGCGACTTTGAATAGCTTTGCATTAGGACTCTCGCTGCACTAAGTGGCACTGAGGAAATGGAAGATTAAATTTAATGTCAATAAATGCAAAGTAATGCACTGAAGAAAAGCAATCCCAGTGACAGACATGACAATGGGCCTTAAAATAGCTGCTGCTGTCCAGAAGAGAAACTGTTCTGGACAGTTCACTTCCAACTTCTGCTCAGACCTCAGCAGCTGCCAAAAATGCCATTCGGGTATTAGAAGCAACTGGGGAAAGAGCAAAGAATGAGACATAAAATATTATTTTGCCATCTGTACCATTAGAAGAAGGAGAGAGGGCAAGTGCAAGGAGGATCCAAGGTGTGGAATGGCACAGGTGGATGAGGAGAGAGGAAAAGGGGGTGGTGGAGGGATAAAAGGGTGTTAGATGGACTCTGCTAGCAAAGATGTACATGAAAAAATGAAATGAGAGTGGGGTTCTAACAGCCTAAAATCAAGGAGACTGAAATTATTAGCAAGTGAAATTAAACCCTTCCAGAGAAGTTCTTCATTCTGGGCCCACCAACAAAACCTCTTGCTGCAGGACACTGTGGCTTAGCAGGATCCAGAAGAGCAACAGAACAAATGAGAGATGAGTAACAAACCCTGACCTGTGGGCTCCTGGGAGCTCTTGGGCAGATATAATCTCATTTTTTAGCACGTGGGTGGTCAAATATCATTGTGGGATCTCCATGCCTGGAGATACTCAGAGCTCAGCTGGAGCAGGAGGTGCACAGCCCCATGTGGGTGGCCCAGCTTTGCTTGGGGGGCTCAGGACACACAGTGTCCCTCAGGACTGGCAATATTTGGTGTTTGGGGGCTTCTATGACAACTGATCACATGATACACACACAGACCTCCACCCCAAAAGCATCTCCAGCATCCCCTTTGATTCTCCTGAAATGTCAGCACTATTCCAGTGACAGCATTCATTTATCTAAGAGGCTTGGCTGGTTTCTGTCAACGCTGCACACAAAATTATTGCTATTACATTATTTGGGGGGGAATGAGGCCTTAAACTCATTTACCTGGATCTTTCAGAGCCTGCAAAGGAGTTCATGCTCTTCACATACAAACACAAAAAACCTGTCCACTGAAAGCTACAGGGAGCAGCAGAATTTAGTCTTAAGACTGACATGGAAATAGATTAATTTTTTTTCCCATTTCATATTCTAATTACAATTCTTCTCCCCCTACTATTTTCTGTTCTCATTACAGTCTTAAAATTGCTCTGCAAATTCTGTACCTTATTCTGCTCTTCCTACCATCTTTGTCATGGAAATGAGAAACAGAATGTATAAGCATGAAAATATTGCAGAGATCAAAATTCTGCTTAACCCTTTCTCGTGCGACTCCAAAAAGAAGCGAGAGCAGCACAGAGCAGCTAATCCTGCACCCATCCAGCCTCCTCTTCTCCTCCCAGCTGCACTGAGGAGAAGGATGCTCAGAGAAAGGGTGATTAATTTAAAGCCCAAAGTTGCTCACGGTTACACCTCGCCGTGCACAGAGGAGGGGTTGGGGTTTCAGCTTAGCAGGTTTTGCCCCTGAGGGCAGATGTTGATCTAATACATTTGGACTGTGTTCAGATGATTGTGTTTAGCTTTCAGCCTGGTGTAATGCTGCTGGGGAGAGCTGCTGCTGGTGCACTGAGCTGCCCCGGTGCACTGAGCGCTCAGCAGATCTCCATCCTTCTCCACGGCACCGAGAGCTCACCAGAGCTGCAGCCAAAAACCAAATCCTTCCTGATTCCTCCCCCAAGTCTGGGCATGGATAAGGACATCAGACTGCTGGGAGGTGAGCAGCACCTGCTGCTCTCACCCAGGACCTCCCCAGCCCTTCGCTGAGCAGCTCAATGCTGTTTGTTCTGCAGTGCTGTGGCTGCAAGGCTCGGGCATGTACATCACCTCCTTCTCGAAACCAAACAACAGCACATCCGGAGCTGTTTGTCACAGGTGCTCGAGGAGTTTATCTGCAAAAGAATATAAATACCAGGCCCTTGCTGAGCTGGTCCTTCACCTGTCAGCAGCTGAGTGAGTGGGAGAGCTGAGGGAACCTGGTGAGGGGAGGGAGGAGGGTACAGCATCATCCTGGCACTGGCCTGGTGTGTAATAAGTAAATACAATAAGTGCTAATGAGCAATAACTGCACTGCCTGCTCCTCCAGCAACACTTGTAATTCACAGGAAGCTGAGAGAGGCAGAAAGCACGCAAAGATCTAAAAGAAGCTGTGGAGACTCTGTGCTAGCACAGTGCCGGCGTCAAAGGCACCGAGAAATGTTGTTTTCTGCAAGATAAAACCTCGGGGCTGAGATAAAAATAGAGCTGATACCTGTGTGCCTGGGAAGCAGCTACCAGCCTGGCTCTGCTCTGGGAGTCTTTTATGGAGATGCTGATTTCAACAGCAGAACAGCAGCCCTGGCTGCAGCCAGGGGCACCACTGGAGAGGTGGTGGCTCCACATGGCGCTGGAGTAGCCAAGGAGGCAAGGGAGCAGCTGGGAATGAAGAAATCTTAAGCAGGGAAGCTTTCCCACCCTATAATTTGGTCCCCTTTGCCCAGGGAGTGTGCAGCATGCGATGCTCAGCTGCACTCCTGAAGTGAATTCCTGGATGGAATCAAAGCAATTCCTCGGGGAGCGAAGCAGCTCCAGCACAAGCAGTGCCTGGATGACGCTGGGTTTGACGTACACGGAGCAGGAATGGGTTTGGAAACCTCTATTTATCTTTTCTCGACTGCACAGCGAGTAAATAACGAAGTGAGGAGCTGAGCTGTCAGAGGAGTGAGGAGGAGATGCCTCAGAGCTGGGCACTTTTTTTAAGACCACGGATTTTCCTTCTAATCCCAGCACCTTGCTGGGAGCTGCACAGGTAAAGAGCCTGGATCCCAACTACCTCCTAACTCACTCCAAGAGTTCCCAAAATCACATGGTGCTACTCAGTTGATATTCACAAAGGAAAATAGTAGCTTTCATTCACTTCACAGCCCCTGTTCTTTGAGCACAGAATAAATACTACAAGGAGATTTTTTACTCAGGCTATGGTGAGGTCCTGGTGTAGATTTCCCAGAGCACCTGTGGCTGCCCCATCCCTGGAAGTGTCCAAGGCCAGGTTGGAACAACCTGGTCTGCTGGAAGGTGTCCCTGCCCAAGGCAGGGAGTGGAACGAGATGAGCTTTAAGGTCCCTTCCAACAAAACTTTTTCCAAGCAAAAGCACATTTCTGCCCTCCAGAATGCAAGATCTTGTCTATTTTCTTCTCTTGCAAAGCATAAGGGAAAAGAATAATTGATTTTTCAAGACCATGGGGAACATTATGCAAAACCAGCTAGTTGGGATGGAAAAAAAAATATCAGAGATCTTCCCTGCCAGTCATTTAGAAAATAGTTTCCAACACACAGATATTTGGCACCAGCAAAAATCTGCTTTCTGTGGTTCTGCACTCCACTTTGTATGCAAATATACTCTTGCAGTGGTACATAGAATGACTTGCAAAAAAAAAAAAAGGGCTGACAAAGTACAAATACAACTCATTTCACAATATTCAGACATGTTCCTGACTCAAAAAAAAAACAAAAACTAATGTAAAGTGAGGTCTTTAAAGACAAAATAAAACCCAACTCCTGAACAAGGACGATAGGAAGGTAATTTCTGAAATTGCAAGGTCAGGCTGGACAGGGCAACCTGATCCAGAGGAACTGATGCCTTAAATGGCACTTAGAAGCAGACACTAGACAGGAATAAAGGAAAAAAAAAGTGGTATTTATTTGAAAGGCTTTCAGAAGTACACTCTGGGCTCCAGAGGCTCCTGCCTCAGTGCATCCTGAAGTGGATGACAGGTCATGAGTTCTTCACACTTTGATATCAACATAAATTTACTAACCATAACACAGCCTAGGATGGAATTTCCTCAATCTTGCCCCCTTCTCTCCAAGATGAAGGTTTACAATTCTTGTTCTGGGTGTCCTTGGAGAGCAAGTTACAGAGGTTTGTTATGTCTGTCTTAGCACAGAGAACAGCACTTAACGAGCTACAGGGAACTTCAGAGTTATACTGGGCAGTGCAGGATTTAAAAAATATATATAAAAGTGAAAACCTAAGGCAGCAGAACCATGTGGTTCCGTGTCCCTGAGGAGGGCAAAACCCTGGGAAGCAGTGGGTGCAGAGGGTCAGGAGCAGGGCTGGGAAGGTGCAGACATGTGAGATGCACAGGCTCCCATCACCGCTGGCGAGGCTGAGGCTGGAGCTGCACCAGAGGAGCTGCAAAGGCAGCGCCAGGGCTGGAGCTGCACGTGCCAGGGAGCAGAGAGGTGCAAAGGCAGGTTTGCACAGAAGTTGGAGCTCAGCAGCATTTCCCACGGGCCATAACATGACATGGGAGAGGTGCCTCCCCAGGCAGCACCACCACATCCTTGTGGCCCTGCCTCACCAAGTGCTGAGGTAGGCTGGTCACACAAAGCTGCTGAGCTGTGTTTCCAGGGGGTTGTGCATGTCACAGCCCCACAGCCTNCTGTCTGCTCTCTGTTTCCAGGGAGCCATTTAAGGCATCACCATGGCCTTCATTCCCTTGGTCCATGCGTCGCACACAAAGCTCCATTCCCACCCTCAGCTATCAAATGTGAAAAAACACCCCAACCATCTCCCCCAAGCACTTCTAATTTCAGATTTTCTCTCTGTTTTTGCTACTTCTCTGTTCACTTTATTAATCTTTCTGTAGAAATGACGTGGCCCTGTTCTAGGGCCTTTTCCACAAAGACTCTGTGTTCATAGATTTTTCAGAACGCTTTATTTTATAGATATTATTAAGAAGAAAGAGATCAAGCTTTCTCCCTCCAGCCAGGCTCAGCTGGAGGGGTGGTCTGTGTCTAACTGTGTCTGTGTCTCTGCAGCACAGTCCAAAAGGTATGAACAACAAACAGAGAGAAACTCTTTCACTGGTCAAGGAAAACACCTTACCAAAACATTTCATCTTATTTACATTCTTTGTCAAGGATTTCTCCTGGGAAGCTACAAAACTTCCCTTAGAAATGGATTTAACTATTTAATTCAAGACAAGTTAAAAAGAACTTGCTTTTCTCAAGCCTTTTTCTGAGATTTCTGAAAAACTCACTGACAAGTCAGTACCACATCTTTCCACCAGGTTTTACTGCCCTCTAACTTTTTCATGAGGGCTAAAGGTATTCTGTGCTTACTGCAGTCAAGCTGGCCTCAGGTTTACTTGTTGACTATCTCCCTTAGTGCTGAAAATTGTCAACATCTTGAAAAGGCAGTTAAAAGCTCATTAAAATTAATGAAACTGATCAGAAAAAAGCACCTCTGATTATTATTATTATGCCCCTGCCTCACTGTAAATAATTGAATAAAGATACTATTATGACTATTATTATTATTATTACTATTATTAACCCTAATAAGAAGTTTAAAGCATGTTGATGAGAATGAGAAAAGAGCAGCTTTGCCTGACTAATTAATGACTTAAATAAAAATAAACAAAGGGAGTCTTCCTGATTTTAGCAAAGTCCTGCCTTATTCCAAGCAGTTAAAAGCAAGACTGACAGCTTTATAGATAGGGAAATGGGCAGATAAGATAAACACGCACAATACAAACTTGTCCAAAGCTTTTACAGTCTTTCTCTGTGCCACTTCCAGCTCATTAAATTACAGTATTACTCTAGATTTGCAGCAAAATTATCTTTTATCTCGTCTTCTTTTAAAGCTATTTGGCATTTGCTGGTATTTTCTATTATAAATCTAATTGCAGATTCCAAACAGACAAGGGCTCATTAAGCCTTAATTATGCACATGTTGTTTTCAACAAACATTTTCATTTGGACTGCTGTGAGCTGTAATTGTTCCGAAGGCACTGCAGCCTCCCATTACCCACTTCCCTGGGATGGCAAAGGCTACTTTTCAAGTAGGTCAGGGCCAGGCTGAAAAATCTGTTTGGAACCTTTGGAGTTTGGGTGGTGCTGTTCCAGTGGGAATATCAGCAGGGAGCCTGTGGGATGCCCATGGTGATGGCACCCACCTGCACCCAGCCCTGCTGTGGGGTTAACCATGGGTTCATGGAATGGGTTGGCTTGGGAGGCCTTTAAAGCTCATTTATTTCCAACACCCCCACCTTGGGCAGGTGGAGGGGAGCAGGGAGGAGCTCTGGGAATGGGATGGATGCCCACTCTTCACAAGGAGTAAAGCCAGCGGGGGTGATGTGCCAGCAGTTGGCATGAATTCTGCTTGGGAGCTCCTGCTGGGAACAGGTGCCCGGGGCAGGATCACCTTCCTTGGAAGTGTTAAAAACACCAGAGGTGTGGCCAGTCCCAGCAGGCCTTAGTGGGCACGGTGGTATTCAGTGGAAGTTTGCATTCGATGATCTCAGAGATCTTTTCCAACCCTAATGATTCCATGATTCGGGCACCTCCGAGGATGCTGCCAGCTCAGCTCAACATCTGCCAACAGCTGGGCTCCAGCCCAACCCCAGATCCTCAGGCAGACACATCTCACAGAATGGCCACGAGCACCACAGGACAAAAAGCTTTCAGCCCACCCCAAACCAAACGAGGGTGGTGGGGAGCCCTCTGTGCTCCTTGTTGGAGCTCTGGCTCTGTTATGTTTGCACTCTGAAATAAGCTACCCACAAGAAGAGCTCAGCATTTGTTAGCAGCTCAGGCTTCCTCCTAACAGCATTAAAGCTCCATTTGCTCACACTCAGGAGTCACCAGAGCAGGAAGGAAGTTCAGGATGACAACTTCGAGGTCCTGGGTCCTTCCAACCTCACCCACCCCTGTGGCTCCTGGGCTGGAGTTTCCAGGGCAGCAGAGTGTGTCTGTGCCCCTTCCCAATGCTACAGGGAGGAGCCATCACATGCAAAGCCTCCCTTCTGAACCTCTTCAGAGGAGAAAAAACTCCTAATAAATATTTTCCCATCTTATTAAGGGTTAGGGCTCCAAAGGCAGCCTGGACGTGCTGGTTGCTGCTGGACCCAGGAGTTTGAAAGGTTTTAGCACCACTGGAAACAGCACAGTGTGAATACAATCAGTGTTGCAACTTCTGCCCTAGATTGCTGCCAGCCAGGTATCCAGCATTCTATCTCAGGACAACAGAGGCAGCCAGAAAAGGCCTTCATTAAGTAATTAGTATCCCCCTTCTTCATGTTTCTTTCTCTCTTCTACATGACAAATCCTGTCCTGAAGACCTCTGTTGCACTGTTGGAAGGAAAATGTGTCAGAGTAAGCATGAAAACTTATGGCCTTGCCTTTGAAAAAAAGAAGTTTTCAAGCAATAATTTGACCTAGAAAGGTTTTCTAGGTCATTTTGACTTGGCATGTATATGTCTGACCTACTAAATCTACCACAATAAAATTAGGGAGTTTGTTCCAGCCTGTTGGTGTCAAATCATTCATAAATTCAGATGCACTGTTTACCCAACTGCTATTCATATATTCACAGGGAAGGTCTGGCCAGGCTCCTTCTGGGGGGAAGGATTTGCCCTGTTCAACATTAGCTCGTGCTGACAAAGGGAAAATACAGAAGCTGCCCTGACAAGCTGAGCTCCCATCTCCCTCCCACAGCCCTCACCCTCGGATCATGCAGGATTCATGGCTGTGCCACCCCTTCCAGGGCTGGTGACACTCCCCAGACTGGCCTGCTCTGGGTTTGCCATGGGGAGGGAATGCCAAGGCCTGGCTGCTCTCACTTGTGTGGGGGCAGGCACTGATCAACACAGCCACACTAATGAAGAAGCATTAACTGCTGAAATCCTTGTGCTCCAGAACTCTGTACCTGCCTGGGAAACCACAAAGGTGACACTGAACTGCCACCAGCATGGCCCTGAGGAGCCCAGCATGGGCTTTACAAGAAAAGAAGCTCACGTTCAGCCTGCCAAGACACACAGAGGAGCTGGGCTTGGTGGTGCCAGCTGCCAGACACAATTCCCAACACCAAAGGGTTTTCTTAAATCTACTTTCTTAAATCCACTCTAATATTTATTAATTCTTATACCTAATCCAAGCAATGCCTGTTAAAGGAACAATTCTGAGGGGTATTATGGAATACTGCTGTTCATGACTGTGGGCTCTGGGCTGTCAGAGCAGTCACCTGCACGGGCTTCATCCTCTCTCCAGAGGGGAAAACATCACCTGACAAGCCAAAGGGACTCCAGGGCCAGGTCCTCGCAAGCAGCCCTCCCCACCATGGAGCACTTCCCACCAGCACACGTGAGGGATGCCATGTATGGACTTGCTGGGTCTGGTTTTTATCCACATAAGCAGAGTTTTGTCCTCAGGATGGATCCTGGCCCTGAGCACACTTGTGGCCAACACCTCCAAAGAGGGCATGCAAGGCCAGGTGCCATGGGAAGCCTGAGGAGATGGGTGCCCAGCCTCACTGCCCACATCCCAGGATGTCCACCCCATTTGTGCCAGCGAGGTTAAGCAGTAGGGACTGTCCCATAACCAGTGTGCCCATGGCACTGCCCCACTGTCCCATAACCAGTGTGCCCATGGCACTGCCCCACTGTCCCATAATTGATGAGTCCATGGCACTGCCCCACTGTCCCATAATTGATGTGTCCATGGCACTGCCCCACTGTCCCATAATTGATGAGTCCATGGCACTGCCCCACTGTCCCATAATTGATGAGTCCATGGCACTGCCCCACTCCAGCCAGGCACCAGGAAGAGTTTGCCAGGCGCTGCACAAAGGGACAAACCCTCCTGCACAGAGCTCATGCTCTCAGCCTTAAGACTCATTCTGCTGCTCAAACCCAGGACACCCCAGGTGATCAGGCAGGCTGGCACAGGGCACCACCAGCAGCTTTTCCCTCTTCCTTGGTTGCACTTTCTTCCTGAGCCTCAGGACCAGGAGTGTATCTCCAAAGGCACTTCCAGCTCAAGAAGGATGGATCCACTGACCAAAGAGCTCACAAAGGATCACTTATCTGCACAGTGCCACCAGGAAGCATGGCCTTGGGCAAGAAGTTGCCCACAAGGTCAAGGCACAGGTAGGAGAAGCCATTTTTCCTCCCTTACCACAGCAGAGGGAGGGCAGGGAACCTCCTTCTGCACCCCACAGGAGTGTGGACATAGAGGTAGGAGAGTGCCAACAGCGACCACCAGAGGAGCTGCACCCAGTCCTGCTGCTTCCCAAACTGGTGTGGTGCCACCAAGGGCACACAGGGGACAGGCATCACCTCATGGCATGGGTACCACCTCATGGCATGGGTACCACCTCATGGCATGGGTACCACCTCATGGAATGGGTGTCACCTCATGGGATGGGTACAACTTCATGGGATGGGTACAACTTCATGGGATGGGTGTCACTTGATGGGATGGGTGTCACCTCAGGGGATGGGTGTCACCTCATGGCATGGGTGTCACCTCATGGGATGGGTGTCACCTCATGGGATGGGTGTCACTTGATGGGATGGGTGTCACCTCATGGGATGGGTGTCACCTCATGGAATGGGTACCACCTCATGGGATGGGTACCACCCCATGGGATGGGTACCACCTCAGGGGATGGGTGTCACCTCATGGGATGGGTGTCACCACCCCATGGCTGGACTGCTCGAATCATTCTGAGGGGTTCATGTTTTTCTGTAAAAACACATCAAGACACAACACCCCCAAACCCAGGGTTTAATGAGATGATACTTGAGTCAGCTTTGGTGTCTCATGAGATCATTTGGATCTCCATTTTTCCAGAGAAGAGGACTCTCTGCTCAGCTTTCCACCATTCCTAAGTCAGACATCTAAGAAGATCCCATTTACCAGCTAAGGATTAGTATCCCACACTTTCTCCAAAACCATTTAGTGGGGGAAAGTGATTTCCACCAATACTCCCCATCCTGATTCGGGAGGTCTCACCAGGATTTCAGGCCCTCCAGTGAATGTGTTCCATTTTGTATTTCAGCTGCACCTCTATAAAGATACCTTTTTTCCCCTCTTCCAAAACTTTCCTAACTGTTAAGAGAAAGTATCCTCCTTGCTCTGACAGAGAGCAGCAGGAATTATGTCAGTGCTGCCTGTTATGCGGCACAACAGCCCCAGACTCTGTTTCAGTTGAACTCTTTCACATCAATGAAGGTTTTCTTTATTTGAGTTTCTATTACAGAGATTTAAGCATCCTGGAGAGATGAAAACACTTAATTTGTTACTGCCTGGGCCTAATCTTTTGTTTCCCTTGGTTGCCCTGTAACCTGTCCCTCTGTGATCCTCTAATGCTCCATGTGCAGCATCTTCTCCACCTGCTAATTACAGGCTCCATTGTGCCAGATAATTCAGCCCCAGCGAGGCTGCAGGGTGGTTCTGCATCTCTAGACCATGTTTCGCTGCTGCCTCCAAAACCAGAGGAATTAATCACCTTCTCCACTCGGTAAGTGGGACCAGACACTTGTGTGCTCATTGGAAAGGAAAACAACTCTGGTTCCTTTAAGCAAAACATAATGAATCTCCCAGAGAGCAGGAAGCTCATAGTTTATATTTCTTGGAAAAGAGTGTATTAATATATTAAGTCTAAAAATATATCTATAAATCTTTTCGAGTCAGAGCGGAAACGAGAGGCAACGCGGCTGGCTCTGAAGGAGCTGCAAGTGCTGACAGATGAGCCCCCAGCAAACACTTGCTGTGCAAATCACATTTACCTTTGCTGCCTGCCAGGGCTGTAGTTTCAGCCTGCATGGAGATATTTACTGCAGGCAGCCCAGAGACCATCATTTTGGTACATGATTTCAATGCATGCATCCATCCCTCCCTCCCTCCCTCCATCCATCCATCCATGCATCCATGCATCCATCCATCCATGGCCCTTGGCTCTCAGAGCAGCCTGGGCCATGGCACCTGACAGCCCCCCTGACCCAGCACAACATCTGAGGGTATTTAATTACTCTCCTCTGAATTCAGAAATCAGACTCCTTGTGCCTCTCCTGGGGAGTTTCTGCTCTCCCACGACTGCCAAGCCACGGTCCCATCGCCCAGTGAAGAGGACAGCAGCAATCACATCCCTCTGCCCTTCTCTGAGGCTTCCCAGCCAGGGTTTGCAATGATGTTGGGGGATAAGGATTCAGACCACCCACTCCATCAGGACATGCATTATATCAGCTGCTTAAACTCCAGCTTATGTCATGGTGAGAGCATTTTAAGCTTTGCCTCTCCAAGCACAACAGTCCCAAAGGAGCCTATAAAACGTGACAGGTGCAAAGTCACCAGCAGAAGCAGCTCCTCTGAAAAAGAGCTCAGGGTTGGCAAATGCCACATCTGGTCCTAAGAGAGGCTTGGAAAGCAAGCCTGAAAAAAGGGACAGCTGTGGTTGGGTGAGGAAGATTGGTGACAACAAAACAGAGCTAGAGGAGCTGTGAGAGACCGTGATGGTCCCAGAGAGTGTCCTGGGGCTCACCCTCAGCGATGAGGGTTTTGAGAGAGAACCAGTGTCTTGGTGCTTTCCAAGATTTCTTCTCAGAGCTCTCTACAAAGAAAATGTAAATCTTTGAACCCAGCTCAATTTGAGTTTCAGCCCATTTCAATAAAGGTGTGTTTTTGTTGCACCAACCTCCCCTGCCATGGATGCCCTCAACTGAAATTTCATTTCAATACAGCTGCTCTCTGGGGAACTGACTTAAGCCTAAATTATTACCAGACTGATCTCAACTGTGTGAAGATTCCCATACCAAGCTTAGCTTTGGTTTAACCAAACTGGGCTTTAGATATGAGTGACACTGAGCACAGACCTGACGCTGCTGAGAGCCTTGACAAAACTAAGCCTGGGACTCATTTTTCAAGAGGGAAATAATTAACAACACACCAGCAGAAGTATTTAACCAGGTCTCCTGTTGCTCAATATCTTTATTAATGACCTGAAAACTAGGCTGCAGACTGAAACAAAGTTTGCAGATGAAAAGAACATTATTTAGGTTAATTACAAATGACAAAGCCTTGGGAATTTCTGAGCCACCTAACCAAGCAGAAGGGAACATCAGAGCAGGAGAAACCCTGTGCTGACAAATCCAGAAGAGTCCATGCAGGAAGCAGGGGTCTGAAATCCTTCTAGACTTTAGCAGGGGGTCAATTCTCTGAGCAGTAGATGGTAAGACCAACTATTATTTCAGCTGCCCCATGCAAACCTCCACTGGAAGGACAGCAACATCGAAATGATAGAGGGCAAAAATAACAGGTCAGAAGAGAACACAGAAAAGCCTGTAATGCTGTTATCCAAACTGTCAGCACACACTTCCTCCAGGTGCTGAATTCAGTTCCACTCCCTCTCTTCTGAGCAGAGAGAGATGAGAAAACAAGGGAAGAAAGATGGGAAACCAAAGCCCTGGGGCAAGAGAGAACATTTGAAACATGGAGGTGTTTCATGGGAGAAAAAAGGAAAAGGCTTTGTTTTTGCCAAAAAGGAGGTGGCAGAGACCTATGACAACATATAAAATCATTAATTTTGGCAAACCATTGGATGCAGGGATGCAAGTCCCCAGCTAAGGGCTATTCCTGGGAAAGAGTCGCATGAGGAGCTGGTGGCACTCCCAGCACTCTGGGAAAAACTTCTCTAATCTTGCCCAAAATGGGCTCATTTAGAAACCATCAGTGTCCCCACATGTGAAATCCAGATAATTGTGCTTATCTCCAGCACAGCAGTGAATCACTTTGTGATGCTCCTGCGAGGAGCAAAGCCCATGGGTTCACTGAAAGGAGAACCCTCCTGTCCTGCCACTTCAGCCTCCTCTCTCCAGTTTTGTAATGCAGATGCAGCTCCCACTCGGGGCTGGCTCAGAGACACGATTCTCAGCGAAACAAATCAGGGCTCTGCACACTGAAAACAGAATTTCAGGCTGAAAATGTGCTTACATATCTTGAAGCAGAAGGTAATACTTATAGGAAAACAAAAGGGGACTAATTCACCTCTGACTTTAGATTTCTCTCTATGAGCAGTTTCGCTCTACCCACCTAAACAACCCAAAAACCCCCACAGTGTTTTCAAGACAGTTTCATTTCAGAGCACTAGAATCACATTCTGAGCCAAGAGGCGTGAGAAACTCAGAAGCACCATAAAACCATCCCTGCTTCAGGTTGGTTCGGGGTCTTTGTTTCCACAGCGGTTTCCTGAGCTTCAAGGAGACAAAGCTCTTTCTTCCCACCAAGGGAGGGTGCACCTCACACAGGGGAGCAAAGCCTAACTAGGAGGGAGAGGACAAGGTCCAGGTGCCCGGCAGGATGAAATCCCACCACGAGATCCAGCCTCCTGCTGCTCAGCACCGTCTGCTTCCCCCATCCCAGGTGGGCTGATAGAAAATGGAGCAGCACATGGTGATGGTTGAGATGATGTGGCCCCAGTTTCTCAGGGCCTTTCCACAAACTGCTCATGTTCATAGATTTTTTCAGAAGGTTTATTTATTAATATCAAGAAAACAGAACAAATCTTTCTCCCTTTAGCCACGTTAGGTTGGAGAGATCATCTGTGTGTGTGTGTGTCTGACTGTGTCCTAGCCAAGAATCCACAACAAGAACAGAGAGGAGAACTTCCATTGGTCAAAGCAATCACCTTACCATAAACATTTCTCTTATTTACATTCTTTCATCCAAGCTTTCTCCTGGGAAGTTACAGAACTCCCCTTAGCAATGGATTTCAGGACAAGTGAAAAACAACTTGCATTTCTCCAGCTTTTCTCTGAAATTTCTCAAAAACTCACCACCAAGTCACCACCACAGGGGACATCAAAGAATCCCAGAGTGGAATGGTTGGAAGGGACCTTAAAGCTCAGCTCATTCCAGCTCC
Organism: Erpornis zantholeuca; assembly: GCA_013400515.1. Classification (NCBI taxonomy): domain Eukaryota; kingdom Metazoa; phylum Chordata; class Aves; order Passeriformes; family Timaliidae; genus Erpornis; species Erpornis zantholeuca. Next base: position 684,295 of record VZTN01027120.1, on the reverse strand, counting down.
TGCCATGGGTACACCTTCCACCATCCCAGGTTGCCCCAAGCCCCATCCAGCCTGGCCAATGGTCCTTGGAGACCAGGGAGCTGCTGGGCCAAGGTCAATGTGGTTGCACCAGCAGTGCTCATGGAGGTTCACCCAACATGCCAGGGTGAGGAGCAAGGGCTGGGCCCTGGCAAAGACAGAGAATGCAAGGCAAAATTCCAGGGTTTAAATGGCTTGGCCAGGTTTCCTTGTCCTCCTTCCCATAAAGACAGACTAAAAGCTGGGGTTTTTCACCCTGGAGAAGAGAAGACTTTGAGGAGACCTTAGAGCCCCTTCTGGTACCTAAAGGGGCTCCAAGAGAGCTGGAGAGGGACTTGGGACAATGGCCTGGAGTGACAGGACACAGGGAATGGCTTCCCAGTGCCAGAGGGCAGGGATGGATGGGATATTGGGAAGGAATTGTTCCCTGGGAGGGTGGGCAGGCCCTGGCACAGGGTGCCCAGAGCAGCTGTGGCTGCCCCTGGAAGTGTCCAAGGCCAGGCTGGAAGGGGCTTGGAGCAACCTGAGATAGTGGAAGGTGTCCCTGCCCATGGGGGGGGATTAAAACAAAATCTTTAAAGTCTCTTCCAACCCAAACCATGCCAGGACTTCCTCAAACAGGACAGCTCCTCCAGCATCACCCAAACACCTCTCACCACCTCTGTGGCCCCCCTGCTACCTAAAACCAGGCTGTGCCAAACCAATACACCAACCAACCCATCCCAGCCACGCTTCCTGCACGTGATTCCAGCAAACACAGAGGGCAGGAGGAAAGGAGCAGGACCAGGCAGTGCCACAGAGCCAAGGCTGCTGGTTGCTGCTGGTTGCTGCTGGTTGCAGGCTGTGCAGGCAAACCCTTCCCCTGCACCCTGCAGTTGCAGCAGGCTTCTGCCAGCTCCACGTCCAACCTTTCATCAAGCAGCAACCTGGGTATTTTTAACAGACTCTTCTGTTTGAAGCTTAAATTTGCAAAACCCAACAAAAACGACGGCAACCACAAAAAACAAAACAAAACAAAACAAAACCATAAAACAAAGCACCAGCACCCCAAGGAAGCAGCCTGGAGCTCAGAGACTGCTCAGCTCCACAGCAGGTGAAAGCAAAGCCCATGTTTCCAAAAAAACCCAAACCAGCCTCCTGTCATTCAAATGGTATTTGAAAGTGAATGAGCTGCCAACCAATCAACTCCCCGTCAGGATTCAAAGAACAGTATATCCAAACCTCAGGGCTGTGGCCAAGAATGTATTTGCAATGCAGGAACACTACAGCAGCAGCAGCAGAAGCCGTTTGCAAGAGTAAATGAGGTTATTTTGGCAGCAGAGCGGATGTAGCAAACAAGCCACTTTAACTGAATATGGTAAACAGAGATGGAGTGATTATAGGAAGAATGAATGTAATCGGGTTCCGAGTTGCTCTGAATTGCCTCGACTGACCACAATATCTGATAAAACCAATGGAAAAAGTTCTGGTTTCCTCTTGCATATAAATTGATTATCTTACTGAGATCTACTGGTTTATACACACACACACACACTCACAGCCCTCTGAAATTCAGTTACTTGGTGGTGCTGCCAGAAATAACCCAGAGCAGGAGCAGTTACATGGTATTTATTTTTATCTGGGGTCACAAACTCCAGAAGTGAGAAAGGATGCAAAGCCCTCTCCCCAAATAAGCACCTGGGAGGTTTGCCTTGAGGAGCTGAGGTGTAACTGCTCTGAGCCACGCTCAGCCAGCACCGCTCCCTGCTCGCTTCTCAGACAGGGGAACACGCTGAGTGCCATTAACCACATCTGCCTCAGGGCTCTCCTCCTTGACAAAGAAATGCTGGCTCTGATTTATAAAAAAAAAGATGGAAATGTGCCTTTGGAATTTTCCCAGTGCCATGGGTGGGCAAATAAAAGTGATGGAACAGCCTTGTGCCTGGAGAAGGATGTGGGGTACAGCCAGGGTGAGCAGTGATTTGGGATGGAGAGGGGACAGGAGCAATGGGCCATGCTCTGTCCTGCCTATTAGATTCCTCTCACACAGCTGCCTCAGGAGAGAGGAGTTTTGCTAAGACCAGTTTGGATTTTTGCAGCATCCCATGGCTGCCACCACCTCCTGCCCCAGCCACACTCAGCATCTCTTCGCCCTGGCTTCTGCCAGAAGTTAATAAAGAACAAAACCCAAACAAAAATAAGCAAAAGTAAACCTAAAGGGACCTGCAAGTGCTTCTTGCTGTGGTGACAGCGAATCCTGAAACAAAAATGTGCCAAAAAGTCAGGCAGGGAGTGGCTGGGGCTCGGCAGGGTGCTGGGAAGCACAGGGAGCTCGCCTGCTAACAGTGGGAAAGAGCCAAATATCCACAAACAAGTTTCCTGTCTGAAATTAATTTACTTACTGAAACAGCACTCAGCAAAACCTGTGATTAATGTTTTCCTCCCCAGGCTCCTAACATGACAAGACAATAATTAATGAAATATGAAACTGAACCTGAGTTAGAGTAAGTGTGAAAATATTATTGTTTCTTTTGTCTTACCTTCTCTTTATCCCTCCCACTGGTAGGAGACAGCGAGCCCTGTGCTCTGCTTTCCAGGACAATGCTCTGCACTGGCAGGAACATGGGGCTGATTTCTTGGCACCTGTCCCTGGTTACCTGGCACCCTCCTCGACAGAGGAATTCCAGCTGGGATCTCAGGGGGAGGGTGTAGGGAAAGCTGTAGGGGAAGCAGCATGGTGGGGAGTGAGCCTCTTCCTTTTGGTCATGTCCATCCCTGTGGGATAGTGATGAAATGCAATAAAACAAACAACTGGAAGGCAGCTGGAGGGTCCAATCCTGAATGCCACATGCTGTGTTATTTTGCCCCATGTTTTCAATACCCACCTTCCTTTAATCTATTCCCAGCATTGGCACATCACTCTCTGGCCCTGCTTGGGTTTCACGCTGCCTCCATCCCACGAGCACTCACAGGCAAGCAGCCTGTGGTGTTAAAGGGATCACTCACAGCTGGAATAAACCAGCAGAAGAGGGTTTTAAATAACAGCTTCAGCAGCACAAAAACTCCTCTCTGGAAAGCTGAGCAGGGACATGCTGGGAGAGGGTGCCAGCCCTAGGAGAGGGTGGTGGCAGAGTGCCCACAGCCACTCCTGTCAGGATGGATGGCAAGGCTGGGATGCTTTGTTCAAAAACCATCCTCTGTCCTTCTCAGGGCAGGGACACCTTCCATTAAATCTTGTTGCTCCAAGCCCCATCCAGCCCAGCCTTGGACACTTCCAGGGATCCAGGGGCAGCCACAACTGCTCTGGACACCCTGTGCCAGGGCCTCACCACACTCTGTGTAAAGAACTTCCTTACATCTAATCTAAATCTCCCCTCTTCTAAATCTAAATATCTCAATATAATGTAAATCTAAGTATAAGGTCACCTTGAGTCCTGTTTACAGAGCAACTATTTAAATAAAGCAATTGTTTAAGTCTTCCTGTAGACTTTGTCAAACTTTCGTTTTTGTCTGCAAAGCACAAAGACAAATGGATTGCACTCCTCCAACCAGAGAACACTGCAAGGTTGAGTTAAATACTGTGGAAATCCCACATATACTGTACACACATGCAAATTCACACACACACTTGGTATGATATACTTCTATATTTATATCCACATGCAGACATAACACCAGAGCCCCACATACATAACCATGTATGTTATGAACATGGAGACTGGGGGCTCAATGTGCTCCCATGGTGCTGCAGCAGCCTGGCTGGCACAGGGCTGGGAAACCAGGAGCTGTGGGACCAGGTGGGTGCTGCTCTGCACCCCACAACAGCCCCACTTCCCCCCACTCCCCACAGCCAAAGGCACCCAACTGTAAAACCACAAACCCCAGCTCGAAGGCAGCAGAGCAGAGCCCACTCTGCGTGGGAGTCAGCTCCAAAACCAGGGAAAGGGGAGCTATTAGGGAAAATAGACTACATTTGTGAGAGCCTTACAACTCCTCCTATATTTTTTTTTTTCCCCTCTCAGTGGTTTGGGCCAAGCCCAGCCCAGAGTGACTCAGACAAATGAAGCACCTGCTGCATGCTGTGCTCTGAGAGGGCTGTGCCAGGCGGGGCACATGTCACCGTGACACCTCGCACCTCCACTAATGACTCCAAGATCAATGGCACGGAAGATGAAGAAGAAAGTGATTTAATTTTCAGATCAACGGATTACACGAGTACACAAAGTATTCCCTGTCAGATAAACGTGTTACCTTGATTCCTTCCATCCTTCAGCTGAGGCAGCAGCAAAACGCTCTTGCACTGCCCGTTTGTCATTCCTGCATTCCTTCTGAGACCCTGGAATGTGGAAGGCTCCATCAGACTCTTATTTTATGTAGAAAAGACACAAAGCTGATGGAATATTTCCCTTGCTAATAAGGGCGCTTTGGTTGCCCTGATAAATAATTGCCCAGATTTGCAAAATGCTCAGAGCACAAAGCAAGAGGAAGACAAAAAACTTTAAGAAACTGAACCCCATAACAACTAAATCTTGGCATGTGGGTCACAGGGACTGTAAAGAGAAAACCTAAAAATGAGGTAGACATAGAAAAAAAGTTTAACTAGGGCAAGACTGCAGTGGAGAGCCCAGGAGAAGAGCTGGATGATGAGCTGGAAGCAGGGCTTCACTCCCTGCCCCTCACAGGACCTGCTCTAACTCACCTGCAGGATGGGGAGCAGCCAGGTGAAGAACAGAGTTTCCCACTACCCTGAGCTTCTACTCATTATCTGAGAGCTTTTTGGAAGCCTCATCCAGGAACTGACTCAGTTTGAAAACATCAGGTTCAGCACCCAACCCTTCCAGTCAGCCCCGACTTCTACTCAGCATTGGGTTGGGAGATTTTTTGAGCTTGGTAATTAAAGCTCACTTAAGAGAGTTTCCTCCAACATCAAGGGCCTCATGATTTACTGTAGCTCCTACTTGAACTCATACATGTCTTGTATTTCCAGACATTAGGTAATGAGGTTTTTGTGGTCCACAGAGCTTTCTCACCGATCCTCTGAGTTTGCAGCCAACAGCAATGACTACACACACAAACACTGAGAGAAAAGTGTTCAGGATTTTCCATTAGATACTCCAAAAACTGTCATATCACACACAAACCTTACCCCAATCTATCTTAATATCTAAGGTTAAAAGGATCCAGGCACAGCAGGTTGATGTTCTGGTGGACCCCAGTTGTGTGAACTGTGTTGGCCTCGCTTCTCACCCCACTGGTCACTAAATCTGACAGAGATGTGGCAGACCCCACCAAACCCCAGGAGCTGATGGGCTACCCAAAGTGCCTCTTGAAGGTCACGAGGAGCTGGGAAGGATTCACAGGATTCCTCTCCAGCAGCACAGCTCCTGTGCCTGACAGGGCCATTGCTCCAGTGTGGGCTCACAAGGAAGAACAGGAATTAATACACAGCTGCTTTTTCTCAGAGAGGATCTAATTCTTGAGAAAAGCATGTAAAACTCAAACCTTTCCTCAAGTCTACCAGGTGACAAAAGAGGAGACCACAGACACAAAAATGCAGAGTGATACTTGCAAATATCTGTTGATGCCAGAGGCTGGAATCCAGTTCGGCCAACCTTCCATGTGCAGGGAACCCTTGGTTCCCACAGATTTCCTCACGAACCCCGGGAAACTGGAATCTGGCACAAGGAGATAACTGAGCTGATTTGGTCATGCTGAAATTGCACTGAACTTCCTGAACCCATGGCACTGGAGTCCAGCAGGGAACAGGCCACACAATACAGCACACAGCTTGAGCTCCACCATCTTTTTCTTGGGAATAGGAAGGATTTAGCTTCTCAAAGTGTTAAAAGTTGAAGCTCTGCTCAGGCCAGGAAGCACAATCAGAGCTCCAAATATCGAGGAAGGAGCTTGGGATCAAAGGGCTTTCCTAAAGTATGGTCTCAACAAACTCAAACCTCCACGGACAAAGAGGAGGAGTTAATTTACAGAATTATCATAGAATGGTTTGGGCTAGAAAGGATCTTAAATATCATCTCATTCCAACCATGCCACGGACAGAGACACCTCTCATTAGACCAGGTTGTGATGTTGCCTTAGGTTTTAACTTTCCTGTGTTTCCAGCCCTGCCCTGCCCAGTGTCACTCTGCAGTTCCCTGGAGCTCGTTCAGTGCTGTTCTCTCATGCTCACACACACACAACAAAGCCTCTCCAGCTCTCCAAGGACACCCAGACCCTCCTAGGCACAACAACTGCAAACCACAATCTTGGGGACAGGGGGGCAAGCTTGGGCAAATTCCATCCTTGCCTGGCTTCTGCTTGGGGAATTGATGCTGAGATCCAAGTGGGAAGAACTCGGGAGCTGTCCTTGTCCATGTTGGGATGCACTGAGGCAGGAGCCTCTGGAGACCAGAGTGTACCTCTGAAGGCCTTTCCAACCAATCCCTCCTTGATTTTCCTTTATTCCTGTTTAGTCTCTGTTTCTAGGTAGTCATTTAAGGCATCAGTTGCTCCAAGCAATGCCCAACTTGGCCTTGGACACTTCCAAGGCTGGAGCCAACATCCTTGAGGAGCCACCAGGTCCATTGTGCCTCACCCAGCACTGACTGCTCTCCAGTGCTCCCTTTCAGCTGGGTAAAGCAGCTGTTTCTCTTCCTTTTCCTTGCCTGTTTACTGAAACAAAGCCTTTCCCCCATCTCTGTGCTGGAGCAACACCCAAGCCATGGAGATTTGGTGCCAGTGGGAACATGGTGTCTGTGCCACCCCAGCTCTAACCAGTCTGGCTGGTGTCAGGTGATAAATCAGATGCCCTTTAACTCCCCAGCTGAGCTCTGCACAGACCACAGCACTGCAAGTACAAGCTACAACCAATATTTCTACTGACAGGTGATAAATCACATGCCCTTTAACTCGTGTGCACCAGTTGCAAATTTAGTTAATTAGAAATTCACGCTGACTCCTTCCCACGTATTATTTCCAGTGTGATTTACATGGACTGTTGTTGTTGGAATGCTTGCTGGGATCAAGGCTCTTGGAAGCCAAGGGAGCACAGAGCACAGATCTTTGCTGCAGAGCACCACGACCCCTAGTGCTGTGCAGCCTGGAGAAATTATTGGCAGCAGGAAGGGCAGCAGCAGTGAGGAGGGACCAAAATGTTTTATGGACATTTGATGGCAATGTGGGTCCCTGCCAGCACAATCAGCAGGTATGGCTTGCACGTGTAAACCCTGGGCTACCACTGGGAGCCTTCCCTGAAAACACAAAAAAGAGCAGAAAATTCTCTCTCAGGCCTGTAGAATTCTACATTTTCACGCACTGCACTGCAAATAGATACAAAAGGCTCCTTTTTAGCTGCCTCTGGAGGTTTTTCTCACCCCTGGGCAGCCTCTCAGAGCAGCACTGTGACACCCAGCAAGCCCCAGTGCTCTCCCATGGGATCAGGGAAGGAATTCTGGCCAGTGCCCACCACGCTGGGAGCTGGTGAGGAAGACATGCACCCTCTCCAGCCACTCTGCTTCTGTTAGTCTCCTACTTTTGGCAAATTAAACCAACTCTCATTTCCAACTATTTTGTCCGTATTTTTCTACAGACACTCTCGTGCCACTGATAGTATTTTCAGCTCTTCTACAGAAGGGCATTTCTTAAAATATTCCATGGTTGCAGAAGACTCATAACAGATTCAGAAACTCAGCGATAATCACAATAATTTTTTAGCACTTGTCTGCCAGACAGGATTATCAGCAAAAACAGGGCCCTGTTATCTGCAGGAGAGGTATATGATATGTTCATTTCTTCCCCCCCCACCTCTATAAACTTCAATTATTAATGATGGAAATTTTCCCTTGCCTATCCTTCCCTTGGTGGGAAAAACAGCCATTACTGACATTTGCCAATTTAAATCTAATCCTCCTCATCTGCATATAGACGAGGCTCTGCTTGACTCTGCCTATTGATCCAGCCAGGAAAAGGAACTCCATAACTTAATCTGATGTCAAAGGCTGATGTGTCCTGTAGGAAATCGGCGCCGTAGATCTCCCCGCTATAAATATGTCACCAGAATTAACTGGAAGCACTAATAGGTCACTCAATGAGCTCCACGGTGCACACAGGGCACACTGAGGCTGCTGCCTTGCTACTTGTGATGGATGACACCAAAAATTAGCCAGAACAGAGAGTTGTCAGCCAGCCTGGGGACAAGGGAATCGCTGACATGCTTTGTTCTCCTGCCTGTGCTGGGTCCCAGCCCAGCCCTGTCACTTCTGAAACATTTAACACACTGTACATGAAAAGGAAAAAAAAAAAATTTAAAAAAATCTTACTACAAGGATAAAAACAATAGAAAATAAGTAGGATCTCTTCCAGCTCTTCCTTCCTGCAGTTTGTCCCACTGCAGCACTGCCTCTGGTGAGCAAATAGAGCCAAGAGAGAAATTCTGGTGTCCTGTGGCACCATGAGAACCCCATGGAGGATGGCAGGGATGGAATCAGGACCTGGAAATGCAATTCTGCAAGCTCTGGGGATCAAAGTGATCCCAGCTTGCTCGCTCTGGGCTGGTTTCTGCACACCAGGCTCTAGCCAAAACACCCCAACCCAGGAAAAAACTTCCCTGTTTAGCTGTGTCCCTTCTTCACTTGCAGTTTGTCATATAACTGTGGAAGGATTGGGTTGGAAGAGACCTTAAAGGTCATCCCATTCCACCCCCTGCCATGGGGGCAGGGACACCTCACACTACCCCAGGCTGCTCCAAACCACACTGGCCTGTCCCAGATGAAAACCACCAACCCAGGGATGGACAAGGATGGACCATGAGCTCCTCAGCATCAGGACCAATGACAGAAAATTAAACAGGAGTCAACTTCTAGGTGATAGCTAGCTCAGGTGGTCTTGCTCTCACTGGCACCCTGAAAAGCAGCAGGTTTTGTCCCAAAAATGTTCGTGTTTCCCATGGGGGTGGAGGGCAGGGCCACTGGGCTCACACACAGAGCTGCCAGCTTCCCTCACACATGAATGGGCCTCACACATGAGCCCCCAAAAGCCCCCAAAAAGCATCTGACCCTGCCCTGATCAACTCCCAGGGCATGTGGAGCAGCCTGGAATATTCTCCCCATCCAACTATGCTTTTGTTCTCCTGCCAAGAGGCAACTTGGACCAAATTATCCTTATTTTCCTGTACCAAAGGAGCTGAGAGTGCTGCTTGGTGTGTCACCAAGGATGCAGGAGGAGAGGGTGTTCTCCAAAGATCCCACATGGCCCAGTGGAATCACAAGACTGATCCACCTCCACTTATCTTCACAAAACTCAAAGCCAACCAGAAAACCTCAGAGAGTCCCCAGGACTGCCAAGCCCAAAGCCAGTGCGATGCTTCCAGTGCTCCTGGATGAGAAGGGCTCTTCTCCAGGGTTGTTTTTGGGGCTATAAATAATTTATGCTGGGTGCCTGCAAAATGGTGATGCTGCATAAGTCACTTCTCCAGCCAGCTGAGCACAAAGTTGTCTCTAGAGGGAACCTTTTAGGACTTCTTCAGCTCCTGAGCTGAGCCTCCTTGTGAAAAGCAAACAAACCCAAGACAGAGTCAAGAAAGAGCAGAGGACAAAATTTGTTCAGATTTAAAACCTGACCTGAAACAGCCAGGTTCAGATTTAAAATTTGTTCAGATTTAAAACCTGGAAAGGTGAATGAATCATAACAGAATCTAGACTTGAATTTATTGTAATCTCACCCATTTTCATAGGATCACAGAATGGTTTGGGTTGGAAGAGACCTCAGTGCTCAAGTTCCACCCCCCTGCCATGGCCAGGGACACCTCCCACTAGACCAGGTTGCTCCAAGCCTTGTCCAAGCTGGCTTTGAACAATTCCAGGGATGGGGCAGCCACAGCTGCTCTGGGCAACCTATGCCAGGGCTGACATCTAATCTAAATCTCTCCTCCTTTAGTTTAAAACCACTCCCCAGCAATCCATCATCCCTAATACGAGGGGTGGGGGTTATCCTCGGCGCTGCAGTTCATGTGGGAGCCAGGTGTTCCCTAATCCCCCAGCACAGAGAATATTATAATTGTTAGCACTGTAATGAGCACAGGAGCTTTTACCAGGCAGAGAACATTAACAGGCTCACCTCAGGCAGGGGAGCAGGCAGTGTTTCCAAACAGCAACTGGGTTCTTCCTCATTATTTACCTGAACAGATGTTCGCTGTGATACTTCCCCAATCCTGGAGCTGGATATTTGTCAGCGTTAATGGGATTTCCAGGAGCTAGTTTGCTTTAGGAGCTCGTTTCCTCATTCAAATTGTAACCATCACCATTTTCTGGTGTGTGTTGCCTCTTTCTCTCGTGATTGTCTTCCTGGGTTTTCGCTTTTCCCTGGGTCACTGAGTGTGGATCCATTCTAATTACTGTCATTTTAGCCACTGTGCTGCACGCCGTCACACCAGGCTCCGTGCTGCATAAATAAGTAATGCATGTGCTCCTGGTAGGCTTTGCTAACCGAGACAGAGCCCTGCTCATCATCTGTCTCATCGTGCCACGAGCTCACCTGAGGCCCAGCCCAGGGAGGATCCAGCAATGGGCTCCCCCTCACATGGCTTTCAGCATCATTTCATTCATCTCTGCTCAGACAGGGATGCCCTCCTTCCACTGGCACTCCTGGGGTGGATGCTGATCTGCCTGCCCGAGGGGATGTCGTTATCCTAACACGGCAGCAACCCAAGGTTTGTTAAATTAACAGGATCATGGCAAAGGCCTCACGCCTGATGGAAAAGCTTAAATCAACACCGAAACGCTGCCCAGCTTGGGGGCTGCTGCCCTCTGAGTCCCACGCTGGTCCAGAGCCACCTACCACAGACAGAAGGATCAAAGCTAATTGTCTGTAAACCCTCAAACCCTCTGTGTTTGGGGAGGCACTGCCCTTCCCCGCCGGATCTCGCGATCGGAAGAGGAAGGTGGTTACAGGACGTGACAGAAGTGCAGGATAACGATCTGCAAGTGATGACTTCAAGTGGTTGGGGTGTGTGGTGGCCAGAACAATGAGGGTGCTGCACCCTTCCCCTCTTGCAGGGTGCATCCTTCCCACTGAGAGAGAGAGAGAACACGAGGACGTGACCGCACGCTGACAGCGCGGTTCTGCGCCGCGAGCTGGAGGGGCACAGAGCTCCTGCCAGGGCTCTCACCTGAACGCCCCAGCAGGGTACAGAGAACCACACTGTGCCCCAGGAACAGCGGAACAGCCAGCACAGGTAGCTTTGAAGGAGGAGGATGAGTTGTTTGTGAGCGAGGGGATCAGAGCTGTGTCAGCCCAGGCGCAGGTCTCTGTGGCTGTGGGGGTGGTAGGACTCGCCACAAGGTAGGATGGTCGAACATTTGGTGAGCGTGACATAATGTGATGGCTAAATGTCTGTAACTCTCTTGTTTTCTGTAATAAACAGTGTTTCCACGAACAGGAATTCATGGGGCCAGCACATGCAGTCGTTGCTTCCAGGAGTGCAGGATGTCCCAAGTGGGACCTGCCAGAGCTGCCAGGGCTGACCCTGCATCCCGAGCTGAACAGCCATGACCCAGCTCGGGCACGTGGCAGCAGCACCTCTGACCAAAACAGGCAGGGCTATGGAGTGCTAATCTGTGTCAGGAGCCTTCAAATAAAGTTTAAAAATTATATACAATTGCCAATTGACTTATTAATGAGACAACAATTTTTTTCCACTCTCCTTCACAGGAAGGGACTTTGCTTTTCCCTCTGCTGGTGCAGCCCAGGACAGCTGACAGGATGCAGAGCAAGGCTGAGGCTGCTCGTTCAAGCTGGCTCTGAGCTGCTTCGTGCAAACCCTCGAAGGAACGAGCCCTCGTTTGTTCAGCTGTGCACGAGCCCCACGAAAACCAACAAATAACCACGCCAAGCTGCCTGCAGACATCCAGCAGGCTGCAAGTCAGCCTCACAGAGCTGCTCCTTAAACAACACCTCGAGGGCGTTCAGTGGAACACAACGGCACGGACACCCGATCTGTGAGTAGCCAGGAGGATCGGTGGCACAGGAGCCTCACCCTGTGAGCAGCCAGGAGGATCAGTGGCACAGAAGCCTCACCCAGGCTTGGCCAGCCCTGCTGGCACACGGGCCAAGTGTAACTCAGCACGTCCTTCAGCTGACATCTGCCACCGGGCTGACGCACAAGGACTCTCTGTCTTGCATCACGCGAGTGGTTGCAAACCTCTAAGAACAAGCTGTTTTCGGAGGCCTCGTAATTCACACAAATCTTATCTAAGGGACTTTGTCTCCGTATCTTTATCAGAAATGTTCTCCTGCTTATCTGATAAGACGTAGCAGCGTTTCTTTGTAAGGAGATGCCAGTGACGGCAGGGGCTGGCATCTCTCTGGGTGAGAGCAGAGCGAGCCAGCACAGCACACTGCCCCAGGGCCTGGCCCAGGGCAGCACAGAGAGGTCCCCATGCTGTGGGGACATGCCCACCTGCAGAGGTTTGCTCCCTGCCTCTGCTCACCACCAACAAGCCAACCAGCATCTCCTTCCTGAGCCTATTGCAATGCCAGCTACGAATTATGATCAGCCCTGAGCATGTCCCCAGCAGAACAATGCAGAAACCACAACCCAGTGCTGGAAATGTTGAGCTGTGGCTCTGTGTTCCATCAGTTGCTGGCAATATGGCTTTAAAATGAAAGAGAAGACATTTAGATTAAATATAAGGAAGAAATTCTTCCCTGGGAGGGTGGAGAGGCCCTGGCACAGGGTGCCCAGAGAGGCTGCCCAAGGAAGTGTCCAAGGCCAGGCTGGATGGGGCTGGGAGCAAGCTGGGATAGTGGAAGGTGTCCCTGCCCATGGCATGGGGTGGAACCAGATGCTCTTCAAGGTTCCTTCCAGCCCAAGCCATTCTGCAATTCTCTGAGTACCAGATTCAAGGGTTTAGACAGGACTTAGGCATTTTTAGTCCATGGTTTATTAAGCTGGTAGTTGGGTATCGTGACTTTAGGACTGTGCAAGCAAATGAAAACTAAAAACCAGGACAACCCCAGCTGGAATATCACTCCCCAAAAGCTGCTAATCAGAGTTCTCAAAAAGATCTAGGTTTGCAACCAGGTAAACATTTGTTGCATTTCCTTTGCTTCCAGTAAAGGGCATCATCTTATCATCATTTAATAGCAGAATATTGAAGAGAGCAATTATCTCCCATTTTCCACCCAGAGCAGATCTTGACTTTCATCTTCCTCCCTGCTCCAGCATTTACTCTCAATACCCACATGCCAACTTTGTGAAGCAGTCACATCAGTCTAGTTCCACAGATTCCTGCACTGTAGGATCTGCTCCAGCTGATCAGGACAATTACTTCAACACCTTTCCTCTGGAAAGAACCAGTGTTTTGGGAAAGCTTAAAAAACCCCCAAACTCCCCATATAAGAAGGTGTCTGGATAATGACAGATTAAACCCACATATTGCCTAGAACTGCAAAGAGCTGAGACAACTCTGGGGATCAGCTGTGACAAGCCCTTGCTGGGTTTTAGCAGTCCCTGGGTAGCACAGCCCATGAGTGACAAGGAACAGGAACAGCAAGTCCAAAGGAACATAGAAATGAGGGGAAAAAAAAAATAAGAAGCAGAAGCATTCACTGTAATGACCAAAAATAAACCCCAAACCCATGGATCAATTATTGGTTGTCCCTCTGAGCTGTGCACAGGTCTGTCTCTCCTTAGTACCAGGAGTGAATGAACATTTATTTAACTCCCAGCAGGCATTTAGTTGTGGCAGGTGTGTGGTGATTTAACCCCAGGGAACAACTCAGCACCAGGAAGCTGCCACCTCACTGCCCCCTCCCAGTGGGATGGGGAGGAGGATCAGAAAGAAGTAAAGCCCATGGGTTGAGTTCAGTAATTAAAATAAAGCAAAATGTAATAATAATAATAATAAGAGTGATTGTAATGAACAGGACAAGAGAGAGAAAGGAATGAAACCCAAGAAAGACAGGTGATGCCCAGTACAGTCATTTGTCACCTGCTGACCAGTGCCCAGTAGCAACTGGTTCCTCCTGGCCAACTTCCTCCCAGTTTCAATACTGGGCATGCTGGTGTGTGGTATGGAATATCCCCCTGGCCACTTTGGGTCACTTGTCCTAGCCATTCTCCCTCCTGCTCTCTGGCAGAGACCAGGAAACTGCAAAGTCCTTGATTTAGGGTAAGCACTGCTTAGCAACAGCTACAACATCGGTGTGTTATCAACATTACGGGCACAATAAACCCAAACACAGCCCTGTTTTGTGCTACTAAGAAGAAAATTAACTCTATCCCAGTCAAAACCTAGACACAGAGGAGTGGAGAATATCTCATGCCCATGTGGAGGTCCTTGACTGGCACTGGCACTTGGAAATTCCAGTGTAGCTGACCGGGCACTGCAGCCCTCACCCTGCAGCTCGTGTTGCTGCCATCAGTCAGTGCTAGCAGCAAAGCCAGGGTGTGTTCCACCTGCACTGCTGCAGAAAGGCTTTTGGAGTCATTCCATATCCTGCCTGGAGGGCACATCCAGACCTAGCACACATGTGTGGATTTGGGGCACGCTCGCTTACACCCAGGATGAACACGGCTGCTAATGGCCAAAGCTGGGAACAGCAGAGTTATAAACTGGACAGGAAAAAAAAATCAGCCTTTCTTCATGTAGGGAAAATAGAAAAAGAAAAGAAAAAAAAGCCAGAAAATAAAAGAAAGCCAACAGAAACTGTTAATCAGATAGTTTAGAAGGAGTTAGAAACAAAACCACAGCCACTTAAAGCTGGTGCACAGTGAAGTTCTGGGGCACTCACCTCCTGTTTTTGTTTCAATTAAGACAAAAGCAGGGTTTATTTTCAGATCTGTATAAAAAATAAAATACCAAAGGGCCAAGCTGCTGAGCCCTGCACTGGGTTGGAGGGAACAGCTACCCAGTGAGCTTTACTGGTCTCACTGGAGGCCACCCTGCTGTATGCAACCTTTCCACAGCTCCTCAAAACCCCTTCAGTCTTGCACTTGCTCCCATCTCCACTGCCAGAGGAAACTCTCCACCCTCACCCTTGTCTCATCTGGTTTTCTTCCCTTCATTCCTGATTTCACCAGGTTCACACTGATGTTTCTCAACACTCCAGCTCCAGAGGCTTCAGGGTTTGTTCTTTCTCAGGAAGGGAGGAGGATCATCCAACATATTATTTACAGAAAGAAACAGAAATGTGATGGAGCAAGGTCCTACCTGCCCAGCCTGCCATGTACAACACAGGGGAGGAACCCTCCTGCTTGCAGGTTACAGGTTGGTTATTAAATACTCAGCACCTCGGCCCAGGACAAAATCGCTTTACACACACTGTGCTCCACTTTTAGTTACAGCTGGGGAAGCCTCAGCCTGCTGGGGCAGAAAATCAGAACTGGCAGGAAGAGCAGGCAGGAAGAAAAGGCAGGAGAGGGTTGGGCAAGAGCACAAAAGCAGCAACGAGTCTGAAAGGAAATTAATGCAGCTCCTTGTCCCAGCCCCACGAGTCTCCCTTCACCATCAGGAGCAGGTCCTAGAGGGGTGCAAAGCAGCTCATTCCCCAAACAGGGGATGCTCCAACAGCAGCCCCTCTGCCACAGACAGGCATCCAGGCTGGACTCAGCCTGTGCCCACCACATGCCATGGGCTGGCATCACACTGGAGTCACATTGGAGAGGTCAGGAACTGTTCTGCTCATCAGTGCATTGGTTTTTAGGATGCCTTTTCAGTTTTTCTTACAGCCTGATGACACCAACAAAGACAACAAGAGCTGGAACATGCTGCATTTTGGGGCATTTGAAGACCATGTGCTGACCTCAGCTGCTGGGACATCCAGTGCAGTGGCACAGGTTGGCACACGCTGCTGAACAGCCCAAATCATCCCAGGGCACCTCGCTGCACCTGCCACCCTCTATCCATGGCCAAGCAGACCTGCCAGCAGCCAGCCCCAGCCTTGGGCAAAGACAGGCATTTAACAGAGTTATCCTGACCTCCACCAAAACCCAGTTATATTCCAATTTCATGGATTCTCCAGACTCTCCACCTTGACCTTGGTTGGTTTTGAAATCACCATGTGACCCTTTCTGTACCTCCCACCTGAAAAACAACGTGAGGTAGGGCCAGCCAGAGCACAGAGCCTTGCTTCCTCCTCCCCATCAATATTTTATCACAGCAAACACCTGCCACGAAAACAAGCCCTGGGAGAAACAGGAGGTTCGTGGAACTGCCTCAACAGCAGCACAGACACCACAGGAAACAAAACAACCTGTGCACAGAGAAGAGCACAGCCCACAGAGCAAATGTTTGTGTGCTCCAGGGACAGGACAAATTCTGCTTTTGCTTACACAGGGGTGTGACTGCTCTGTCCCCACCAGTTTTGGCTACAGCTTCTGCCAAGGGCCCTGCAGGCAGTGCAAAATCTCTTCCAAATATGCTCAGTTTTGGGGGTTTCATTGCAGCCAAAGGCAGGAAAGTGATACCCTGCATGGAGTGACCAGTTCAGGGGTTTGGCACCAGGACCGTCCCTGTGAAAGCACTGGGATTCACAGGGAGATGGTGCCTGGGGACAAGGGACACCAAAGAATAAGAAACACGGGGAATCCCTCATGTTTTCCTCTGAAGGATTCAGATTCAGCTTGCAAGAGCTGATCAGGCCCCCCTGCCCAGGTACAAACCAATCATCACTTTTACTTCTTGTCTTAACCTTCGGAGAACAGAGCCAACACCAAAATATATCCACTGCTACCAACTTCTCCAGAGTCAGGAGCTGCATGGGAAGCATCCTGACTCCTGAATTTCATCCATGAGACAAGCACTCCTCAGTGCTGGTGCTCCCGGGGTGACCCCTCCAGGGAAGCACCATTTGTTTATTACAGAGCACGCAGGGATGGCAGCAATTGGAGGTTATTATTTCTATTGGGGATGTGATTTCAGGCTGTGAGAAAATTTTAGGCTGCACAAGCCTGAAATAACTCCCTAGGCCAAATTTACAGCTAGTAACAGGCAGAACTATCACAGTCACTTGTCATTTTATTAAAGGCCTGCACGACCCCTTGACCTACACAGGCTCTGGAGCTGCCAGCCCGGGAACTGAAAGCAGAGCTGTCAGAGAGGCCAGGCCCCTTCTGACAGGATTAGTTTTGTCTCAGTATGGATTTAAGGCACTAAACACCATGGTGGGATGGCTGTTCTTACAGCCACATCTCCCCTGAGGGGGCACAAAGATGCTCCGAGGGCTGGAGCCCCTCTGCTCTGGAGCCAGGCTGGGAGAGCTGGGGGTGTTCACCTGGAGGAGACTCTGGGGAGACCTCAGAGCCCCTGGCAGTGCCCAAAGGGGCTCCAGGAGAGCTGGAGAGAGACTTTGGACAGGGGCCTGGAGCGGCAGGACGGAGGGGAATGGCTTCCCACTGCCAGAGGGTCAATTTAGATAAGAGATTAGAAGACTGGCACAGGGTGTCTAGAGGGAACAAAGATGCCCCAAGTGCTCAAGGCCAGACTGGATGGAGCTCCAAGAAGCTTGGTCTCGTGGAAGGTGCCCATGGCAGGGGGGTTGGACTAGGTGACCTTTAAAGGCCCCTTCCAAGCCAAAGCATTCAGTGATTCTATGACGCAATGCACATCCCTGCACCTCACTGGGGTGGGATCCTGCCCAGTGCCTTATTTAGTGGCAACAATCCCTCCTGCCTCTTGGCCTTCCCATTCCAGATATCCACCTTGATGGCTCCCTCTGGGCTATGGGCATATCTGGTGTATGTTGGGAAAAACCCCAAACACTTTAACAAAGTTGTATTGAAGGATGTTACAAACACCAGATCATGTTCTGTTGGTACACTACACACTCAGCAGTGCTGGTGGGAGGCTGAAAAACCACAGCATGCTTTGGGCAGAAGCCTCAGAATCTGGAATTTTACATCTCCCAGGACACAGCCTTGTGAGTGGAGCAATTCCTGCTCGGTTCTGAGGAGGCTGCAGGCCAGGACTGACACACAGGGACACCCATGGCTCACAAGGGAGCCTCTTCTTAGGCCCATCATGGAGATAAAGTCCCTTTTGGTTTACAGTGTTCACTTCTATAAAAATAAAACCAAACATGAAGCTGTGGTCATTGACTGCACCGAGCTGACCTGCAGCAGGAATTGTCCTCATGTCTGTGACACCCACCCTCCCCTGGCTGCTTGCAAGGACAGAGCCTTCTCCGTGAGCTCGCTGTGCCGTGTGGGGACAGGACTAAATATTGCTCCACAGGAAAGATTGAGAAATCCACTCTCTTTGGTGAAGTGATCCTTCCTAAGCACGAAAACCGCACGCCCATGATTGATGGAGAGGCTCCCCCTCCCAACAGTCAGCTCGTGCAGACAATCCCAAAAGCCAGAAGCAGAGCCCAGAGCGAGCACGTACAACTGCCTGCAGAGACAAGGGTTAACAATCTTATCTGGGGTCACCAGAAGAAATTCCAAGTAAAACCCACAGCACGCAGGTTTCCTGCTTTCTAACCCGGTGCCCTATTTATACCTCTCTTTCTTCACAATGCCAGTGACAGCCTTTTCCTCACTCACAGGCATGTTTCCTGCTTTCTGAATTGTGACTTTCATTTGTAGCTCATTTCCATAACCTCCGAAATAGAGTTTCAGTGGAAGTGTTAAATGTACTGATAAATTCTTCATGAATCTTAAAGTTATTGGCAGAGAGAATGGGGGCAATTTACCCTGTACCAGTCAATTGAAAATTATATATTTCAAAACCCTCTAATGGAACGCAGCAAGGTTTAACTCTGACTGATAAAGTAACACCTTTCCTGAGGATGAGGCCAATAACAGAGCCTATTTCCAAAATGCAACGTCCCCAGTGTGATGGCAAACAGGCTCATCAGTGCACAGTGACCTTCACAGTCTCACAGGGCGCAGGGACAAACTCTGTGCTCACCCAAACAGCCCTCGGGGTTCCCTTCTGCACCCCTCCATCCCCTGGGCTCATCCCACAGCGTGGGCAGCAGGGACAGGGAAGGGATTCTGCCCCTTTACATCTCTCATGAGACTCCACCTCGAGTGCTGCATCCACCAGGAAGGCCCCAAGGCAAGAAGGATGTGGAGGTGCTGGAATGAGTCCGGAGGAGTCCACGGAGATGCTCCAAGGGCTGGAGCTCCTCTGCTCTGGAGCCAGGATGGGAGAGCTGGGGGTGTTCACCTGGCGAAGACAAGGCTCCAGATTGACCTTAGAGCCTCTTCCAGAGCCTAAAGGGGCTCCAGGAGAGCTGGAGAGGGACTTTGGATAAAGGCATGGAATGACAGGACAAGGGGGGATGGCTTCCCAGTGCCAGAGGGCAGGCATAGGTGGAATATTAGGAAGAAATTCTTCCCTGGGAGAGAAGAAGCAGCTGTGGCTGCCCCTGGATCCCTGGCAGTGTCCAAGGACAGGCTGGACAGGCAGGGACAACCTGGGATAGTGGAAGGTGGCAGGGGTGGAACGAAATGAGCCTTAAAGTCCTTTTCAACCCAAACCATTCTGTGATTCTGTAATTCCATCTGATCAGGCTGCCCTTTGATTAACAAAGCATCTTCTGTGTGCTCTTTGCCAGGAGCATGGCATGGTCCAGCTGCTGCCACTCCTCTGGTTTCTCTATTTTAAAAAGCAAGAGAGAAAGAGGAAAAAAAAAAGAGAAAGAGAGAAAAACCAGTGTCATCTGATCCTTATCCCTACCAGAGCAGAAGCATCTTCAAAACCACTGGCTGAACAAGTTGCACTAAATAATTAGGACACATGGGGGGACTAAAAGTAAAGAAAGACTAAAGCACAGATTTGCTGCAACATTTCCACTTCACTGGAGTCAGAAACAAGACACAAGGTGCCTATTCTGGAAAACCAGATGTGGCTGTGACTGAACAAAACAGCATGGACAGCAGGCAAGCAGGGAAAGAAAACCCACAAAAGTCATCGTGACTTGTGTGAGAATCCGGAGGTCAGACATGGGAAGAGCAAAGGCAGAGGTGGAGTTGCCTTGCAGGAGTGCTGGGGATGCTGCAGGGTGTGAGGGCTCAACCTGAGCTGCAGGGAAGGTATGGAAAGGTGGGGTTAGAGCCACTGGCAGGAAAAGCATCCAGGTTTTCTGCTGGAAAGCCCATCAGCCTGCTGCAGCAGTGGGGGTGGGGGGTATGGGGCTGCTCCCTTCTGAAAGCATCTCCAGCAGCAGCTGCTCAGTCTGAGCCACACACTGAGCACACACTCACACACCAGAGAGCTCCTTAGGTGGGCTGGTGGCAAGGAGGTGGGAAGGGTCCTTGTATGGGGTTCTGATGCCTTAAAAGGCTCCCTGGAAACAGAGACTAGACAAGAATAAAGGAATAAAGGAGGGATTGATTGGAAAGGCCTTCAGAGGTACACTCTGGGCTCCAGAGGCTCCTGCCTCAGTGCATCCCAACATGGACAAGGACAGCTCCCGAGTTCTTCCCACTTGGATCTCAGCATCAATTCCCCAAGCAGAAGCCAGGCAAGGATGGAATTTGCCCAAGCTTGCCCCCCTGTCCCCAAGATTGTGGTTTGCAGTTGTTGGGCCTAGGAGGGTCTGGGTGTCCTTGGAGAGCTGGAGAGGCTTTGTTGTGTGTGTGTGAGCATGAGAGAACAGCACTGAACGAGCTCCAGGGAACTGCAGAGTGACACTGGGCAGGGCAGGGCTGGGAACATAGAAAAGTTAAAATCTAAGGCATCAGTTCCACGGAGAGGTTTGTTCCAGCCACGCACATGGAGGGTTCCAGAGACAAAGATGAGCATCAGGGGAAGGTCCAGGGTTAGGTGTGGGGAGGATAGGGCAGGGAGAGCATCAGGGGACAATGACCTTGGACAAATGGGGTAGAAAGGGGCAGGGAGGTCAATGGGCCAGTCAGGGAAACAGAACTGGGGTACACGTAGAGAAAGCAACAAGGGATCCTGGGAGAAGCCTGTTCCTGTCACCCTAACCTGGGGAGTGCCTCTTAGGGTCCTTTCCTCCACAGGACCCTCATGGTCCCTCAGTTAATGAGCCCACTGGCCACCACAGACTGCAGCCCACCTTCCCTGGAGGGGATGCAAGAGGGAGAAACCAGGGACTGAGGCATTTGAAATGAGACCAAGTGCCAGAGCATCCTGTAGGAGCAGCCCAGGGCAGGCTGAGGGACCCGAGGGGATTGTGCTATCCCCTCCATCACTCTGACACTGGATGCAACTCGTTCAGGATCACCCTGGAAGAGCATAGCCCCGACAGCAAAAGCCACAAGCACGAGGTGATCAGAAGAGGAACCACGTGTGACAGGTCCCCTGACAGAGCAAGGGGCACAGACCCTGCTGCAAGGCAGCTGCCTGCCCTCACCCTTCCTAGAAAGCTTCTGGAGGTCACAAACCCAAGCACACTCATCACACTCAGGTGTCACTGAGACCAAAACAGTGTCAGTTCCAAAATGGAGCTGAAAATGTTGATATGAAGCAGAGGAATGAGGGAACAGGACTGGACAGGGCAGCAGCCACCTGACCCCAGCAGAGCTGCCCCCAGCTCCTGCTCTCCTACAGAAATGCACACTGCTCCCTGCCCCATATAAAATATTTGTGCATCCTACATAATTTAGAATCCTATTAAATAACTTGACTCCCTTATTTTTCATAGCAGCAAATTCCATGAATTTTGCATGGAATAAAAATTTAGCAATCATAGCAGTTGCTAATTTCTGTGCTGTGCTCAGAGCAGCCTTTCACTTCCCCATAATGATTTTAAAACATTATCCTGCTGTTTCCTTTTTTCTATGCCTGGCATTGAAGAGCTCTGCAAACTATTTGAATTGTGCTGCTCTGAAAAAAAAAATCCTGTAGGGGAGGAAAAATTAAATTCAATCATCACTCTACCCTCTGTGAACTGTGAAAGTCTTGGGAACATGAAAAGGTGCTTTCGAAAGGATGTTAAGCATTCAAAAGATTAGACAGCAATGTGCAATTAAATGTGTTCCACAACCCTTTGTCAGAGTATCCAAAACCTTACTTCTGCATGAACTTCAAATCCTCCCACTGGGAGCTTGTTCAAGTGGTTTACTTTAAACCTGTACTTTAGATATTCCATACCTTTCACTTTTATAATTCTCCAGCATATGCTAACACTGGCAGAGTTAATAGTAACTGACTAATTTTAAACCCTGTGATTACTGGAGCTGATTTATATAGTAGCTTCACTTCACAATGCTGAGAATCAGGCACGCAGTAATTGCCAAGTTCAATTTTAGCTCTGTCACACTGAAGCATTAGTTTTTATGCCTCAGCTGTTGCCTCCTCCATGCTATAGAGGTAAGTTGATAATGCAGTAGGTTTTGCTGTTAAATATCATAATATTATGATACCCCATGTCAGATTCTTGCAAGCTTTGTGAGCTATGCATCATCTATTAACTAAATACTTTTATTAAGGGAACGCTTTGAAAAGGTTCCTATTCTAATTTAGCTCAGAACACTGAATACTGGAAAGAGTGGGGGGGGGAATGCAATGATTTAATTCACCACCAAATTGACTTGGTGGAGAGAAGCACTCATCATCATCATCATCATCAAAGAGCTGTCATAGGAAGTGTGAAGGGCTCAAACTAAGGCCAGAGAACATGAACCTTCCAGCTGAGGCCTCTCACCCTGACCTCAGGCACACGTAGGAGCAGTGCCAGGAGCTGTTTCACCCCTCAGAACCAGGAGCTTTGGGGCTGCAGGTCCATGTCCAACAACAAGTGGCATCTTGATCAATGCATGGACATCCTGGGGAAACCTCCCCTCCCATCCCCGTGGGTGCTGCTGGCAGGGCTCGTGGGGCCTGGTGAGACCAGCAGAGAGGAGAAAGAGGAGATGGGGACACCAGAGGGCCTTTGCCAAGAAGAGATGGGGCTCCACAGCTCGGGGATGGGCTGCACTTGCAAGAGGAACGAGACTGTGCTGCTGAGCTGCTGCCTTGCAGCTGAACCAATGCACACAGCTGGGCATTACTAGTAATCTCTTAATAGCACTTAAATCCACCTATCTCTTGGGCTTCATGCTACAAGATTTTCTTTTTTTCTTTTTTTTTTTTCGTTATTAAAGTCTGCTCATATCAAACGTAACAAACGTGGGTAAACTGGAACTGCTTTCCTTCCCATTCACACACTCCTTGGTGCTCAGGATCAGCAAAGGTCTGAGCTGCAGCCCCAGAGTATCAGAGAAGGCTCTAAGGACAGGACACAGGCCTGGGGATGGATCTGGGCACCTCCTCTGTGCCAGGGAGGAATGCCCAGGGACACAGGAGTGGGGTCTCTGCCCTGGTCCAGGGCTGATCTTTGCAATCCTTTGTATGGGAAGAGCACAGTGCAACAGAAAATCTCCCTGCAGAGCCAGGTGCTCCCTCCTGTTGGACACTGCACTGACCTTAACCCCTTCCTCCCCTCCACAGCTCCCTCATCCCCAGGCAGACCCAGAGACACCAATCCAAGCCAACACCCTGAGGGAGCTCCAGGGACCCTCCTGTGGTGCCACCACTCAGCAGTGACTTGGCCACTCACTGGGGAATCTCTCTCTATCAGCAGCACCCTTCCCTGATAAACCCCAGCTTGATGGACACAGGGCAGCTGTGCAATCCCTTACATTCACCAAAAACACAGATCTTATTCCAGAGCTCTGAAGTTCACTGCTTAGGAACTCAGCAAAACCCCTGGGGACAGTGGTTGCCAGTGGCCACCTCTCCCATTAACCCTCTCACCACTGGAGCATTGCAAGAGCCTGAAAATGGCCAAGTTCCTCTTCTAGAATTTTTTCCACCGTTTTACAAAAGGAAAAGAAACAGGGAACATGCTAAACAAGGAGCATCCTGCAAGCCTGGAGAGCTGGAGCTCCATTCTGTCGTGGCTCAGAGCAGTGTCCAGGGCTCCCACAGCACCTGCAGCCTCCTGCTCCCTGCAGCCCTTCGTGTGAGAAGGTGGGACACCTCACACACAGAGAAAGAGGAAGAAAAATGTGGGAATTTTGCCAAGTGTGTGGTCACTGGGAGGAAGGAATAGGATTGATGAATTTTTTGGCTTTGACAATTTTGGTAAAACCAAAGCCACGTGCCTCAGAATGCTTCAGGAACCCACTCCACAAATTAATTAACCACAGTGCCCAGGGATGCAGAGGTGGAATTGACTCTTTGATGTCTGAAGTCACATTTTTTTGCATCCCACCAGGGATGTCTGAGCAGTCCCATTTGTTTCAGAGTCTCTCCCAAGGTCAGTGCTGCTAGCAGGTTTGCCTGGTGCAAGCCACTGGTGGCTGCATCAGCCCCTGTCTAGCAGAGCTGGAGGATGCTGAAGCCATTGATGTTCTCAGAAGTCTTCTGAAGCTAAAGCTGAGCTCAAACCACACTTTCTCACTTGCATCACCCCTGTACTTTCTTATGATTATCTAATGATTGACCAGAGTGCAAACTCCTCATCAAAGCAGAGGGAGAGGTCACAGCCCAGTGCAGTCTCACCGAGCCCAGGGCTTGCAGGAACATGGCTTTCCCTGGCAGCAGGACAAGGAGGACCAGCCTGGTGCCAGACACCTCTCTCAGCACACAGGGCAGGGCCCTGCTCTGCTCTGGGTACCTTGTGCCCACACTGGTAATGCAGAACTCACTGCACTGGGGTTCTAAAAAATAACCCTGGAGAGAAATTCCCTGGCAGCAGTATGATTTCTCTCTCCCTTATTCACCCACATACCCACACTCTTTGTCCATCTTAGCTATATTTTTTAGGAACCATCCTTTCCCAAGTGCCCAGTAGATCCTTTTTCAGCTGTGGCCTCAAACCTCTGCTGGGCCACATGTCATTGCAATAATATCCAGCACCCGAGTTCCTAAGTTTAAACAGAGCTTTGTGCCCACAGGAGCCACAAAGAAAGCCAGCAGAGCTCGTCCATATCCTCTGCTCATGCAGAGCTGGGACACTCCACAGCCACCACCACACATTTCCCTGCAGAGCAGGGGTTTGCCTTCTCTGGGTACATCATCACCAGAAAAAATGGTTTGGGTTGGGAGGGACCTTAAAGCCCACCCAGTGCCAGCCCTGCCATGGGCAGGGACACCTTCCACTGTCCCAGGCTGCTCCAAGCCCTGTCCAAGCTGGCCTTGGACACTTCCAGGGATCCAGGGGCAGCCACATCATTGGACACTGCTTTGAAAGGAGCCTGTGCTGAGTTTTCAGCAGCCTCAGCTCACACCTCACGTGTGCACCCACAGCTCTGGGAGCTGGCTCTGGACGTGGGTGCACACGAGCCTCTGGTGCTCATGCAAGGCACCTCACACACCTCAGAGCTTCTGAGGCCATTCCTGACACACCCAGCACCAGCAGTGAGCACTTTCCTACTGCTTCCCATTTTTCCATCACAGTTAGGAATTGAGAAAGCCAAGAAACCTCCCCTAACTACAAGTGTCTGCTGTTGTCCAGATGAGAAAATAGAAGATATTTCACCAGAGTCTGTTTACTCACTTGCTGACACGTGGAAAGGCTTTATTTAAAGCACTGAAAAGCTTTTTGGCCCCCCTCCTCAGGCTGCCCAGTGCCCCCCACTTTCAGATGTAAATGTGAAAGCAATTTGTTGGAGTGAGATGCTGCAGCACTGAGGTGAGTGAAGGGAGGAGGGAAGATGAGGAGCATGCAGAATTACATCAAGAGCCGGCCCCCAGAGACCTGTGTGATGCACATCCCCACATCACACTGGCAGCTCCCAGCATCCAGCCCCACTGGGGTTTATTTGCTCCAGAGCAGGAATTCATTTTGCACTCAACTAATGTAAGCCCAAAGTGCTTTCAAAAAATACTCCTCTAATAGAGACATTACAAAAGCCATTATTCTCCTGTTTAGAGTCAACCTAAGCAAATACAAAGGTAACTTTATTTTTAAACAAACTACCATCATCACAAACAGTGGATACCAAATATTCTGTTCCAGTATACAAGGAATTTAATTTTCATTTTTGCTCTTCTTGAAGGAAGAACACCAGCTTGGCAAACACCAGCTTGTGCAGCAACACGATGAAGAAACTGGAAAACACTTCCCTCCAAATCCTCTTCCTTAATGAGAGTTAAGAAAGGTCTATTTAATAACACATTTAATTTCAAGATCTCTTTCCTCCTACTTTCTAGAAAAGCATATATTCCAATGACACGCTGAAAAAAAATACTTTCAAAATTATTTCTAAATGGTTCCCAGTTATGTTCTTGAAAGTATTCCCAGTTGTCTGTGACATTATCAGGCTTCCTACCCACCCCAGCAGCATCCTTAAGGGTTGGGAGGGGTCTGTGTTTGCTGCTCTCACTGGATAAATCCAAAGCAGCTCAGAGGATGCAGATTTGCTCCACAGGGAGCAAGCCTGATCCTGGTATCCTCCATGCCAAAACACTGCTTATTCTCTGATTTCAGCTCTGTTTTACAGAGCCTGGAACTCCAGGTCACACCCAGCATCAGTCCCCTGGCACCTTAACCTGCATCCAGGTCATTCCTAAATGTCAGTTTTGCTAAGCAGCACAGAGATTCCTGCAAGGCTGCTACCCCAAAGCTGCCACTGCTACCACTCTTTCCATGCAGGGAAACTCAGAGCTGAGGTGGGCACAATGCTGAGATGACCAAGCCATGCCCTCTGGAACGAGCAGTCCCAGGGGAAGACTCCAAACAGGGCAGCAGGTGGGAACTTTTCACCAAACCCACCCAAGTGGCTTTGCACAGAGCTTTTCTCCCTCTCTGCCTTGTCATGGATGCCACAGGCAGTGCAGAGCCCTGGCAGCAATGCCCTGCCCTGGTTTATAAAGCTCCTGCAGGGTGGAGGCTCCAGCACTGCCCTCCTGCCCTCCCAGCAACTCTTCCTGCACCTCAAGGACTTCATTCTACCACAGGCAACACAGGGAAGCGAAGATTATTCCTCCCACTGCCAGGACAGTCACTCAGTGCTGATGCTGAGCCTTGTTCCAAATATATCCTTGGAATCAGAATCCTCTCCTGCAGCCCCAGCACTACACCCAGCACTTGCTGCTGGTGCCAGTCCCAGCACTGGTCCTCGGCCCAAATGGCAGCACTGCAGCTTTCAGGGCCCCTCTGAGGACAATGTTCTGGATGCTGGGACACCTTACAGGAACACCCTCTGGAGTCCCACCATCCCCATTCCCGTGCTGGAGGATGCATGCAGATACACCAGAAAGTCCAAGAGCTGCTGGAGGCTGCCAGAACCTCCTCTTTAACCTCCAGTCCCACTGCAATGCCACCAGAGAACCAAAACAGTGCCAGAACACCAAGACAGCTTTGGCTGGAGTTAGCCCCTGAGCCCCAATCCACAGCTGTGTCCTTTCAATGCCACCCCCAGTCTAAGACATGGCATTTTTTACTGGGAACCCGAGTGCCACATGGAAACAGGGTCCTGCTCAGGCAGGTTGGTTGTTGCAGAGCATCTCACCAGGCCAGATTCCCCCAGCCAAGGAAATGGCCTGGGCATCCTTTAATTCTGTGGCAGTGAGGATTAACTGGACACTGCAAGAGTTGCAGATGCACAATCTTCAGCCTTCATCAGCCTTACAAAGGCTAATTTATTATCCTTTCTGCTCCAAAAACCAGCTCTGCCTTCATTTACACCTTCACCAGCTCAAAAGAGGTTTCAGGGGTAACACCTGGACAAATTTTATCAATGAGTTCAAATCTTGAGCTAAATCAGAAGGAGGAATGGATTTACCCTAATCCCCTCCAAACATTCATCAACATCACCTGCCAGCTCAGCAGGATTTAATCTCTTTTTCATCTCTCAAAAGCAGTGGAGTGGATGGGGAAGAGGTTAGGCACACAGCAATGGTGGATCTTTCTCTTTTTGAGAGAATCCTGGCTGCCAAATCACATAAAACAACACTTGGAAATTCATTAGGATTTCGCTAATATCACTTCCCAGGTAGATAACTGGTTTGGACAGATCCCTATCTGGCTGAGGAGAAGAGGTGCCAGCGCAGGAGCCTTGGAGGAGCATGGTATCTCCATGACCGTGCTCCAGGAGCTCCAGTTCCACGAGCTGGCTGGCAGCAAGCACAGGCACTGCTCAGGCAGGCTCTGCCCTGGGCCGAGGGCAGGGATGGGGTGGGAATGCACCGAGTGGTAGCAGAACCCTCCCACAGCATCCACCGATGCAGCTACAAACCCCTGGGGCAAAATCGCAGCTTTGCCCCGCAGGCACCACACCCACACAGGTCTGAGCTCTGAGCCCAGCCCCGAGTGATGCCTTCAGTTTTAACTTTTATATTTTTCCAATCCTGCACTGCCCAGTGTCACTCTGAAGTTTTCTGTAGCTCGTTCAGTGCTGTTCTCTGTGCTAAGATAGACATAACAAACCTCTCTGACTTACTCTCCAAAGACACCCAGAACAAGAACTGCAAACCTTCATCTTGGGGAGAGGGGGACAAGCTTGGGCAAATTCCATCCTTGCCTGGCTTCTGCTTGGGGAATTGATGCTGAGATCCAAGTGGGAAGAACTCGGGAGCTGTCCTTGTCCATGTTGGGATGCACTGAGGCAGGAGCCTCTGGAGCCCAGAGTGTACCTCTGAAGGCCTTTCCAATCAATCCCTCCTTGATTCCTTTATTCCTGTCTGCTCTCTGTTTCTAGGGAGCCATTTAAGGCACCACGAGTGCCTCGCAGGATCTCTCCTGCCTCCCACTGAAGCTGCCGGCGACAGCGGCGATGCTGGCTCAGATGGCTGAGGTTGCCACGGGCCAGTGGCACCCCAGCCTTGGCTCAGCAGCCCGGGGGACCCTGGCACAGCACAAGGCTGATGGCAGCGGAGCCGGCGCGGGGGCGAAGCCGATCCAGCGCCTTTGGGAGCCCCCGGATGGGAGCATTAGCGTGTGATTCGAGGTTTACATAACACCACCGAGCGCTTTTGGCAGAAACAATTGGTATTAGCGAGGAAAAGGAAGCATCAGGAACAGCCGGCAGAGCAAAGAGACACCTCTCGAAGCAGCCCCCGGGCTAGGGAGAAAATAAATAACAAACGCAACAGAAGCGACACTTGGACAGCAGAGAGGGAGAGGGGAAGCCTCCGCGGAGGGAAATCAAGCCAGAATCGTGGCTGAGACGAGCAGGGAATTAAACTTTCCGTTGTCACCTCCTTCCCACCCCCGCCGGACCGAGCTTTGCGCATCACCGAGGAGCTCCAGCCGCGCTCAAACACAACCAGGGGAAAGCTGAGGCTCACGGGGCTCCAGGGCTGCGAGGGAAGAGCAGCTCCCACTAACTGTGGGGTTCACCAGAGCCCAGGCAGGGACAGGAGGCATGGAGCTCTCTGGCCAAGCAGCCCTGCAGAGCCTGGCTCCATCGCTGGGCCGGGCAATGCACCGCACTGCAGGCACGCAAAATCCTTCGTTTTTAGCTCAGCTCAGCCTGGTGCTGATGGGTTTCACTCTGGGAGGTTCTGTTTATCGCAGAATATTCCGACTTGGAAGTGAGTCTCAAGGATCACTAAAGTCCAGCTCCTGGCCCGGCAGGGGACAGCCCCAAGGAGCCCAGATGAAATCCAGAGAAGCCCCAAAGAAGGCTGGATCACCCCACTGGCCTCATTAGTGGCTCCACAGTGGCCAAGGGCATGAGGCCCCCAGTTTCAGGTGGCCCAGCTGGCCTTATCCTGCTGTATGTCCTACACTCCCACCAGAGAATCAGAGAATCACAAAGGTGGGAAAAGACCTCCAAGATCATTGAGTCCAGCCATCAACTCAGCACTGCCCAGGCCACCACTAAGCCATGCCCCAGGCACCACATCTCCACATTTTTGGAAGCACGTTCCCACACCTGGAGAGCAGGACAGCAACCACCAGCGCTATCTCACAGCTCCTGAGGGCACCTGGTCCCTCAGCACTCTGGCCTGGGGTCCCAGTGATGGGAAGAGCCCCAGCAGCTCTCCAGGAGCCTGTGGGTCCTGCAGCCTTCCTGCTGTAACTGTGCTAAGCAAGGGAGCAGCCTGCTCAGGAGACCTTCTAGTGCCAAGCAGAGCATCCCTTCCAAGCTGGCACCATCCCCACGCTCGTGGCAAGATGACAGTGACACAAGCTCGAGCCCCAGATCCAACACCAGGCTCTTCCTGCCTCTGAGCTATCCAAGAATTCCAGCTCTGGCAGAAAATGAGAAGCTCCAGTCGAGCTTCAGAACATCCCAAGACAATTCCTCAAAATGAGAGGATGTTAAAATCCTCATTTCCTAGAGAATTCAAGCAGTGCCTTCCTGAAAAGGGGAACTATCTATCTGTGGCTTCATGTGCAGCTTCTGGAGGGCAGCTCTGGATAGCAGGGCTTAAAATCAAACTTCTTCAGGAAAGTTTCCATGATAAACTTGGATTTGCCTGCAATAAAAGGATCCTGGTTTAGAATCCAGTTTGGGTTGGAAGGAGCCTTAAAGATCATGCCCCTGCCATGCACAGCACAGGAAGGTGAAGGAGTGGGAAAAGAGGATGATAATTTTGTGCAAGGCTGCCCTCGATTCCAGCTCTTCACTAATTTCCTCTCAAACTTGCACATTGTGACCTTTACAGGCAAAAAAATAAAATTTAAAAAAATATAATAAATAAATAAATAGTAGTAATGTGTGCAGGGAAAGGATGCCAGAGCCAGCTCTGGAGCCTGCAATCCAGATCCCTGCTCCCAGGACACATTTCTAAATCTCAGTCAATACCACATGTTTTCCAAGGAACGAGGCATTTCACATTTTATTAATTCTAACTAAAGCCCTTTTTATTGCAAACTTTCTATTTAACATTTGATTGCAGCCACCACCACTGAGACTCTCACTGTATTAGAGCAGAAAATCTATTGATATTTTTCTTTCCTGCCATCTCAATCCCAGAAGGTGCTATTGAAATGAGTTCAAATACACTTCCAGAGGTCCCTTCCAACCTGAGCTCCTTTATGACTTTTAAGAGGTATTTGTTTCCTTGGTGTTTTCACACAAACTTGGTACCCCACTTCCACAGGTGATTGAAGCTCCTTGTTGTTATTCCCTCCAGGATTTGGCCTCTCCTAAAAAGAAGGCCAAATATGCCAAACAATTCACTTAAAGGCCTGCAAGTTCATGAAGCTAAAAATATTTCAATAGTTTTCCCCTTTTCAAAGCCCAACTCTAAAATGGAAAAACCAACTTAACAGAGTGTTCCAAAACACCACCATTCTGATCTGATTTAAATCAAATGGTTAAATACTCCACATGTTTGGCACAGCCAGAACTATCTGCTTTGCAAGCAGATGGCCACCCACTATTAATTTGTCACCTTGACACAGAAATGCAGGTTCTCAATTAATTAAAAAACAAACGCCAGCACTCTTCAGTTTACATGATGACCTGCAGCCTTTTCTCTTTATCTTAAGTGGAGGGAAAAAAAATAATATATATACATATAAAGCTACCACCTACTAATGCAGACTCTTGGCATGTAATAAACGCTGTTCCCAGCTTGAAGAGATTTATCAAGCACAAACCACGATGGCTCCAACATCCGCCTGGGGTGGAGGAACCCCGACCATAATTCCAGTGTCGGTCCCTAAATATCCCTGGGCTGAGGGCTGACCTCACTGTCTGCCTGCAGGGCTGGGCCCACTGCAAGGTTTTTTTCTTCAAGGGCTGTTTGATCTTCAATCAACAATGCTTATCAGCTCTAAAGTCTGCCAGCCATTCCCAAAAGTTTGATATTTTTAACAGCACATTCTTCTTCTCCTTTGAACGCTATTTAGAGACAAGATAGTGCAGCAGCAGGGGAAAAGTTGCCTCCCTGGGCTGAGCATGGACAAACAGGGCAGGATTCGATTGGGGGGGAATATTTTCCAGTGCTACAAGCCCCAGTTCCTGTGCTTTATGTCCCTACCCTCCCAGTACTTCTGCTTCTTCTTCTTATAGTATTCTAATGCTTTTTCTGGCCATTGCACAAGCTGAGACAAACCAAGATAATTCAGTTAGAATTTTTATACATTTCTAACTTCAGTTAGAAGTTTTCATACATTTTATTTCCATGCTGTCAAAGTTCCCCTTCTTTTTGTTGAAGACTCTAGGGCACACTGCCCCTCTTCTGACAGTAGGGACTACAGATCTAATTCCCTAAAAATACATCATTCTTCCACTGGCACAATGCTGTGAGATGGCTCAGTGTATAAAGCCCCTCTGTTCAAAGAAGCACACACAAAAACTAAGAAACAGGGAAGGGACCTGTCATTTGTTCACCAAAAAAAAAATATATATATGTTAGGGTTCAGTAACTGTAAGTGATGCAACAAATTCACAGAATGGTTTGGGTTGGATTTCATCCCACCCCTGCCATGGCAGGGACAC
This sequence comes from Erpornis zantholeuca, assembly GCA_013400515.1. NCBI lineage: Eukaryota > Metazoa > Chordata > Aves > Passeriformes > Timaliidae > Erpornis > Erpornis zantholeuca. The sequence goes on along the minus strand of VZTN01027120.1, from coordinate 652,002 downwards.
CTTCCACTGTCCCAGGCTGCTCCAAGCCCCAATGTCCAACCTGGCCTTGGACACTGCCAGGGATCCAGGGGCAGCCCCAGCTGCTCTGGGCACCCTGTGCCAGGGCCTGCCCACCCTCACAGGTAACAATTCCCTCCCAATATCCCATCCATCCCTGCCCTCTGGCACTGGGAAGCCATTCCCTACTGACCTGTAATCCAGACCCATATCCCCAGTGGAGCCCCTTTAGGCTCTGGAAGTGGCTCTGAGCTCTCCCTGGAGCCTTCTCCTCTCCAGGTGAGCACTCCCAGCTCTCCCAGCCTGGCTCCAGAGCAGAGGAGCTCCAGCCCTTGGAGCATCTTCATGGCCTCCTCTGGACTCGCTCCAACAGCTCCATGTCCTTCTTACACCCACCCTGTGCCCTCAAAGGTCCCTGGGAGCATCTTCCCCATGGCATAAAGGAGAGGTGGTGGTGGGGTGGAATCAAGCAGCTCATCCCTGACCAAGAGTTTGGCTCTCAGGGGAGAAAGGAGCTCAGCCTGCACTGCTGGAGGAGGACTGAGCTCCACCAGCTCCCCACATGGATCAGCACCACAGGAATCCAAGCTCTCCACCACCACAATGTCCTACCCTTCCCAGCATCATCCTTCACACTGAAACTATTCCATTTGAGGGTTTTCAAAAGGCTTGAGGACTCCCAAAGAGCCAACGCAGCCCTACCACCTTCCCAGAGAGAGAGAGATGCTCAGGAATAAACTTCTGGGTGAACCTGGCTGGAAAGGTGGAACTCTTACAAAGGTATAAATGTGGAGATCCACATCTTTGGAAGGGAGAAGCCTTTCAGACATCTCAGGCTCTGCTTGCACTTCTCCATGGGCCTGGATCTCCTGCAATGGATGCTCAGTGCACAGCATGGCTCAAATTAATCCTAAAATAACCCCCAAATGTCTGCAGGGTTCTGAAGTGAGCTGCTGCTTCTGGAGAGGGAGATCTTGGCCAGTTCCTGGAGAGGATAAAAGGCAGAGCCATGACACAGCTCTTATCTCCCTACCTTGGGCACTGGCAAGAGCAGAGATGGAGAGGAAGATGATTGTTTTTTCTAAAGTGGAGAGGAAAAGCACAGTGCACAGGCTGACAGCTGGGAAGAAAGGGCATGGAGCCTCCCTGACAAGCCCAGATGGGGATGGAAACTCTGACTCACCGGGAGGTTCTGTGGGAAGAGAAACCTGCTAATGTGATCTGATAAAAACCTGCCCCTTGCCACCGGGGGTGGAACAGGATCCATGGGGTCGAGGGGAAAACGCAACCTGGGTGACAGTGAGGAGGGTGGCACGTCACCAGAGGGGAGGGTGGTATGTGCCAGGGCTCATCCTCTGCCTCCCCTGAGCACCACAGTGCCAGGGCTGCCCCAGACCTTCCCGAGGCTGAGGGTCTCTGCTGCCTGGAAGATGATGCTCATTGGGAATGGGGAGAAGAGGCTCAGGGCACAGCTGCAGCAAGTCCTGCCACCTGCCCCACAGCTCCTCAGACTGTCAATCCCCTTTTCCTGGCACCTGCTAAGTCTTGGCATCCTTAGAAACCCAGGAAAAAACACACCATGAGAGCCAGGGTCTGAGTCCTCAAACCAACAGAAAAAAATTAAACCTTCTACATTTTAAACACTGGAGAAATTCAAACTCCTGTGTTCAGGTCCAGCCCAGAACTAGAGGTGGAGAAGCAGCCTCAGACCAAGGCTGGCCCGATTTCTGCAAGTCATGTTCCCCCAAAGCCACGTGCAGAGAGCAACACAAACCTCCAACAATCTCTCCATAGGAACAATCCCTGACCCGGGGCCCTGTTTAACACTTCCCTCCCGGCTCCCTTCCCCACGGAGCCGAGCTGCAATCTCACAGTCGTCAGGAAGAGATTTAATTATATCTGCAGAGGTCAAGCAATCCATGCAAAAGATGAGGGCGGAGGAGAGAGATTCTGTGGCACAAGGCAGAGATTTCGCCTGCAGCACGGCGGCAGCCAGGGCCATTTTTCAGGGAAGAAATGGCATCCGTCAGAACAAAACCTCCAGAGGGAAACAATAGGAAAAGGTGGGGGGGAAAGGCAGGCAATTAATGTATTTAAATCTGGTAATGTAGCTGCAAGATCAGGCAATTTAATGCTGTTTTGTATAATTTTTTTTTCCTGTTTTTTAAAAGGTGGTGTGATCAGTGCTCGTTCCAGTAAGTTTTGTTGGGAGATTTCTTCCTGCTGAAGCTGAGCTGTGTAGCCCCCAAGTAGCCTCTGTAATTATATATATGATATATAATACATCATATATAATACATTGTATAATTTAGATCATCTATTAGATAACAGCTAATTTATATACACCACAGCACGTAGCATGTGTCATATATAATTTATGTGTAATATTATAGAACATACATTATGCATTATTTAATTATATTAAAACGAGTGTAAAATCACAAAGGTGGAACATTAGAGCTCCAACCTCCAATTAGGAATTAATAATATGAAAGCTCTAATCACACTAACACTTCAGCCTGACTTGAGGAATACTGAATAAGAGCTCAAGAGGAGGCAGAGGTGCTGCTACATGACAGTTCAGACAGAAGCACTCACCGGATGGAAAATTGTCAGGAAAAACACATTAGCGACACAATAACTTATTTTTAATGTGGAGCTGTTAGGAAAACACAATTATATGCTTCATTTATACTGCAAGATATAACCCAACTTATGGCAAAAGCATTTAGAGCTCGTTTTGTGAAAAAAAAAAAACCAGAGGAGCACAAAGGTAATAGAGAAAAATTGCACCTCGAGGGGAAAATGCTCCCCCCTCCCAGTGGGGCCAGTCCGTGGTGGTGGAGCATCCTCACCTCCTGCTCCTTGTAGCCAGCAGGAAAGAGATGCAAAGTGAAGGCAGAATGAAAACAGAGATTTTTCTGCCAACGCTGCAGAAATATCGCAGTGGTAACAACAACCCCCCAGGAAAGGAGCTGGCAGCGCCCACCCTCACAACCAGGAGAAGCTGGGAGAACTCTGCAAGGTTCCAGGTGCTCTCCCAGTGCCCTGGCACGAGGATCAGCCATGAATTCTCCAGGTTATAGGATGCTCTGCTCTGTTACAAGGGAAATAGAGTTTATCAATGGAATGTTTTCTCCATGATGGATGCACAGACTGATCCTGGCGCCTGCTGCAGGCTCCGAGTTCAAGAGCAGAGCTGTTCATGGATTTACCCTGCAGTTATGGTGGTGTAACACCCACAGGGCTTTGGAACACTAATTCAGGGGACAATCATTGATATTTGAAGAATCATAAATAAACCAGAGAAACTTGTACAGTTTTGATCCTGAATTTTTTGTCTCTTGATGTCTCCTCTGCTACAAGGACTTCCACGGATCAGGCCCTGGACAAGGTTATTCAGAAGCAGCCCAAACAAACATGTTGTTATACACAAGTCAGACTGGTCTCCAAAACATCTCCCATTGTTCCCAAAACAACCAGATTAAAGCCTCCCCTCTGTGCATGCAGAGAGAACAACATTTTCTATGAATGGATGGACATTCATTACTTAGCTCCCAATCCCTGACTTAAAGCCCAAGGCATAAAATGGAGCTTCAAACACTTTTTGCTGTGCAACTCATCAAAGACCACTCTGGAGAACTCAGCCTTGTCCCACTGAGTAGCTCAACCACTTTTCAGAGGAAGCCCTTGCCCACACTCAGGGCCTAAAGGAAAAAAAATTTAAAAAATCTACATTTGCAAATCAACAGGAGCTGCCTGCCAAATGAGAATGAAATGGGCCCCAAATTAAAAATCTGCTGGACTTTGTTCTCCATCCAAAATCCTCCATCTCCAAAGAAAGATTTATGCTACTTCAAAACAGAGTTGGCTTTGAAAGTAGGAAGGGAAAGAATGCATTTTATCTTCCAGAATGGCAAAGCAGTTCTGGAACAAGGAAAAAGGGACCATGTTTATCACTGCAGTGTACAATTTATTGTAAAAATCATAACAGAACATTTCACAGAAATGCATGTGCTACATCCACTTGGGCTTGTACCAGCTCAGATCCTATTCCTGAAGGGTTCTTAAAAGAAGAAGAAAGCATTGGTTGCAGATTAATACCCATCACACGATCAGTACATTTTAATTATCCATAATTTATGATGGTGTATTGGCAAAATAATTTTTGTCAATTCATCAGCCTAAAAGGCAAGAGAGAGAATGTGTTTGGAGAGGCAAAGCTGCAGGATCCTACTAGGAAAATTCGGGAAAAGGTTTGATGGTGCTGATGGATCTTACAGAAATGCTGCAGGGTTAATAACAGGGCCCCCAGCACGGGGGCTCCCAAGGACCATGGGCACTCCCAGGGTCTCACAGCAGTGTGGATTTGGTATTCCCAGGCTGGGTCCTCCTCCTCTTCCTCCTCAATCAATTCTGCTGGCTGGAAATCGGCCATCGTGCTAACCCAGCCTGATCATTGTAACACCAGAAGCAACCAGGGAGAATTTATATTTAAATTTATTTCTGCAGGAAGAATAGAGATGATAATTCACTCCCTGAAGATGCCCCTGGGGAGCGGGATCACTCCTCCTGCATCACAGCATCCCTGCACAGCCTGCATGAAAGAGCGCAGGGCACTGTGCTCTGGCAGCATTCCTGTCACAAGCCTCCCTTGCCAAGGCAATTTTGCCTGGACTGAGAAGGAAAAACTCCCTCCTGAACTTTGTGGACCTACAGACACAGTTTGGGATCTAGGAAAAACCCTTCCATGCTGGTATAGAAGCCAGCACACCAGATCCTGTCACTGAAGCCCTGCTAAGAGGAGAATGAGCCTCGGCATTACTGAAACGCACATTTTTTTTACCATGGTTTACTTATTGCGAAATGCAGCTGCAGAATCTCCCTAGAGCTCAAGTGGGAAAAATCCCCACATTTTCTCAAAGCAGTTGGAGTGATGGGAAAATGCCCCAGCAGGGAGCAAACCTCCCTCAGGTGGTGCAGGAACATTCTGCTCTCACCCAAAACACCAGCACCACACACCAGCACCTCCAAACCCTGCAAAGGCTTTCCTGGCAAGCAAGAAGGAAGGGGTCTGCAGCAGGTACCAGTGCCCCAGGAAAAAGGCCAGAGGGGACAGAAAAAGGGGTTCAGACCCAAATTTAAATGAGGAATCCAAAACAGAGGTGGGTGTTTCCTTTAGTGGCGCTCCGGTGGCCGATGACAGGGATGGGGGTCGCAGGTTGGATGAGGGCTCCTGATGCTTTCAGCTGAAGCTCCCCAGTCCCTCGTGGTCACTGAGCAGACACCAGAGGTGTTCCTGCTGTCCCAGGGATGTAGCAGGTCCTGGATGCAGCCCATGGGATGGAGGGGCCAGCACTCCGGAGTGGGAAATGCTAGCTGCAGCTTGTCCTCTGAGGTGGCTCCTTATCACCCCACGCCTTGGGCTGAGCACTCTGCAGCCCTAAAAGTCCTGCCAAGGAGCATCAGTCCTCCGGGCTGTGAGCAGGGAAGTTTGGGGCAGCTCTCCAGCTGCCATGCAGGCTGCTCCATGCAGGATCACCAGTGACAGGGACTGGTTTACACAGGGAGCTCTTTTCTCCAGCTTCGATGCCACCAACATTCCTGGTCCATCAGAACTCCTCACCAAACGTACTCAGCAGCAGCGAGGGCTCCTTCTCACTCTGCCTGATGGGGCAAGAGGGCTCTCATTTTCCACTTGAGGGTGTCCAGCTCTCCACTACCTTGTCCATCCCTCCCAGTGGCCAGCCCTTCCAGGAAAAACAGGGGTGCTGTGGAAGCAGTTAAAGAAAGGGTGCAAATGCCTCCCTTCTGGGGAGGCCTCGGCTGAACACACACTCCCATTTCATTATTCCCCTAAACATCCCTTGTCCTTTCAGGAATGGAAATGCTGATAGGCAACAGACCCCTGTGTAGCTGCAAAGAGGAGCAGAGGCTGACTGAGGCGTGCAGGGGAGATTGGAGACCTCCTGGTAAGAGTATCATGCCCAGTAAGTGCACAAAACCATTCCATTAACATTTCAGGCTGCTTTGGGCTAAGGCAGCTCACGGTGATGGCAGAGCTCTGCTGTGCTCCCAGCAAGTTATTTATGCTCAGTGACACTGCACAGCCCAGCTTTGCTGCCTCCCCCTAAAGAAATAAATAAATAAAGGGGAAAAAAAACCCAAAACAACAACAAAAAAAACCCTGAACAAAACAAGCCTTTTAAATCAAAGGGCTTCAGAGCCCCTCCATAAATTCAGCCAAGCAGGAGGACAGCAAAGAGCCTGTAAGTGCTCCTTGCCCGGGTCCTTCCTAGAGATGGATTTTGTCTGGGATATCGGCACACCATAGTGGCAGAATTCTGATTTTTCCAGTCTGTCCTACCCTCCTCTGCAGCTTTTTTAAGTGGGAATGCTTTGAGGCAGACTCTGTCTCAGCCCAGCCCTGGGCTGAGCCACCAGCACCAGACAGGAGCAATGAGGTTGGGACCGGTATGAGGTTCTGGAGTTTCCCAGAGTATCCCATGTGGCTGCAGGAAGCAGGAGTGCTCAGGAAGTACTCTCCGTGGCAGGCACAAGAGAACAGCACACTGCTGGTGATCCTCGGCTGGATCCCACCCCGCACCTGCCGGAGTTATCCGAAGGAAAAGCAGCAGGAGACACCTCCTCCCAGTCCACGGTCTGATGCTGAAGTTACAGCCGCTATACCTGCAGTCTGTCAGGGAAACAGAGTCAGCCCATTTCATCCCTGGCTTCATTCCAGCGGCCTACATGCCACAGACAAACGTGCACGGCTGTGCATAAGCAAATGTCATTTGATAACTCAGAAAAGAAAAGAAGGGGGGGAAGGGAAGCGCCCTGAATATCAGCAAAGGGTAAGTCACTTCCTTTCTTCTGCCGCTGCCTTAAGATCCTCCGTAGCAGTGACAACAGCAGCATCTGGTGGCAGTGGTCAGTACCTGGGGTGCTCCTCTCCGGTGTCCCATCCACCCCGGCCGGCACCAGCGCCCATCGCGCCCTCTCCCCCGCCGGGGCTGAGCTCGCTGCGCACCCAGAAGAGGAGATTTCCTGCAGCCTCCCGGCCGCAGCGGCAGCGAGGACCCGCGGATCAATTGCGACCGCCTAATCCGGGACTAATCTCAGGGATTCAGGCCACGGATGAGCTGACGACGAGGGGCCCCGCGCCCCAAGGCTCGGGCGGGACCGCGCAGCCCCGAGCCTGAGACACTGCGAGCTCGGCCACGAGCCCCAGCTCCCGCACGAAACACTGGAAGGCAGAGTAAATCACGTTGACATCCAAGAACTTCTTGGTCAAACCGAGTTCCGAAAGGCAGCAGGATTTGGGGGCAGCCGCACTTGCCAGTGGCACACGCTCACATGATCCCAGATTTCTGCTTTCGCGCACTACGGGCTGATGTTTCAGCAGGACAAATGTCCTGTTCCCAGGTGAACCAGCTCTCGTCAGGGTTTTAAGAGCATATTTAGTGTTTTAAGAGCAACGGCAAAGATAATAAAGCACTTTGAAGCCAGCAGTACGCAGATACAGGGGAAAACAACGAAAGTTGTTTCCTTTCGCTTTAATCCGGCATCTTGAAAGAAACGAGAACTATTAGGTTTGCTCCAACTTAATAAAAAGAGATAAATAAACCAAATGACAGAGAACAGTTAAATAAGTATCTTGATACATAAAAATTAATTAGCCCCGTCTGAGAAGCCACACACGTTTCCCTTTGCTTATGTCTTAAGAGTTTGATCCCAAAGTATCACAACAGCGGGGAGAGCCGAGAGCATCCTGAGCTGCTGTACCGACGCAGGAGAGCATTTTCTCCTTTTATTAACCTTTTTCCAACTCAATTACCCGAATTTGTCCCGGAAGGCAGCAAGGATTAGATCTGGGATCATCCCTCTCCCTCCAAGGGGATCTGTATCCCACGGCTTTGTAGCCGAAACATCAGCGCTGTTTACCCACACCGAGCAAGACGATACTCGCAGAGAACTCCCTCCTTATGCCTGAAGTAGCATCTATCCCCTTCGCTTCGCCTTCTCTAGGATGAGGGAAATTTCCTACAGCACCTCCGCGCTCTCAAATATCCCCTGCGCATCCCTCTCCCGTTACAAGTGCAGGGTGCTTCGCCTCGCAGCTACAGCGAGCGGGGAAAATGTGAGTGAGGGAGGTCTGGGGGCACACGGACACCCCCAGCCCGGGGCTGGGTGCCCCCTCCGCTGGAGAGCCGCGCCGGGGCGCACGGGCAGGTAGGGGACAGAGGCGAGGGACGGGGCCGGACCCCGCTCGGGAGGAGCCGCCACCCGGCCCGGCGGCTCCGCGGCTCGTGAAGAAGGTGCAAAACAACAA
>VZTN01027120.1:504433-643234 GCA_013400515.1 Erpornis zantholeuca | reverse complement strand
CGGGCACGGTGGGCAGCGCCGCTGGAGCCCCTCGGAGGAGCCCGGTGCGCTCCCCCGTCCTTCATCCCCGGCCGCCCCGGCGAGGGGAAAGCTGCCACCGTCGCCCGCCGGTTCCCGCTGCCCGGTGGGGACCCTGTCGCGTCTTCCGTGCCCCGCAGCTCGCACCGTGCCCGGTGTGCCCTCTCCTGACGCGGGACGGTGCCCAGCAACTTCGTTTCCCTCTGCACCTGGTGCCCACCTGCTGATGAAGGATGCTCTCCAGCGCGCTGGTCCACCCGAAGTAGGACCCCAGTAGGAACCCCGAGCAGGTCCCCCATTTAGAATCCCTAATTGCGCCCTATTTCTGGAAGGCCTGCGCCTCCCCACGCGCTCTCCCAGCCTGGAGAGAAGAGCCAGGCTCAACCTCTGCACCCGGCGTTGGCTTCCTGCTCCCCAGGGCACAGCGAGCCCCATCCTCCCCCCACCTCGGCTTTCCACACATCCCAGGCTTTATAATTCCCGCTGCTGGCAGGCAGCTCCATCCATGACCACTCTCCGACTCCCACGGGCCGGGACTTGCAGGGCACAGCCGCACGGAAAACCCAAACGCGCCCGTGGGGAGGGAGGATGCTCGCAGTGAACCTGCTGGGCGTGCAGGGTTCCCCTCGCTGCCCCGCTGCCGCAGGCTCCACGCTCTCCCGCTCCCTTCCAGCGGCTCACAACAGATCCCTCTGGAAAAGCAGCCCAGTGGGAGAGAATATTACATACAGAGTGGTTTTGCAGTGCTTTATGCCATCCCCAGACAGAGGGAAACGCTTGAAAGTTGCAACAACAGATCCCTGTGCGGGCAGAGAGCTGGGACAGGGCTGGTAGAGTCCGTTTGCTGGCAAAGCTCCAAGAGAAATTGCTTATTTTCCTTTTTCTTTTTTTTTTTTTTTTTTAGTTTAAAGAAAAAACCCTCCTGACTCTGAAGGCTCATTTCCAACTTGCACCCTTCAGGACTCGCTGGAGCTGGAAAACGGAGCTAACTAAACGCTGCGTTCTTCCTTCAGCGTCTTGCATTGCAAGAGTGGGGCCAATTCCTGCCAAATTCAGGGAGGGGGGAGGAGGGCTGGGGTTTCAAGGGAATGCCAGCTCCAGGAATCAAGTGATTATGTAAAAATCGTAGCTCTCATTTAAATTAAAAACAAGCTTTCAGCCCTCGTGGTGGTGGAAAAAATTGATTTAAGGATAAAAATTGACTTGGGCACAAAAACTACTTCACATTTATTATTATTTTTCAAACTGTGATTTTTCTGGAGAACCAGCATCGATCCTTCTGCATTTAGCAGTGAAGCAGGTTGGCTTCAGGGGTTCTCCACCAGGAAAGCTTCTCAGAGGGCTCCCACTCAGAGGCATAATAGAGATGTCTAATATTTTGCATTAAAACTTTGAATATCTGAGCTCCACTGATCTGTGCCCCTCCTGATTTACACAGATCCCGAAAGGACTGGTTTTCCTGTCTCCCTGTTTCAGCAAATACTGAACTGACATCTCACATTATTAGAGCTTCATTATTTCTGTAAAACCTTCCCAAGTAGAGTGACTGGTATATTATGAAGTATAAATAATTAAAACTAAACAAGAGATGTCAAAATAATGGAACAAAGTGTATTTTATGATGCATTATTCTGGCTTGTTTATCCACAAAATTCAGTAATTAGTAAGCAGCCTCTGAGTCATTAGCAAGGTTTGACTGTATTATTATCTTTATTAATTATCATAATTATTATATTTCTTATATCGTGGAGTCATTGCTGGCGGCTTTGCAGTTAAGGCAGAATTGACTTTCCCACTAAAAGCAGGATTTAATTCTGTTGTTTCCTACAAAAATGAACACATTTCATCACCAAAGGTGCAGCATCTCCCCAGCAGATACAACCCAATTTATTTCCAGTGACTGAGACACCCCATGGCTCCCTTCTAGACCCTTTCAAAGCTCATTTTTTCCCCAATGAAGCCCCATTTTCTCAGGTTTACACCACTCAGCCCTGTCAAACTTTGCACATTCATCTGCCTCTGTTAGACCTCAAACAGAGACTGATCTGAGACACCCGGCGTCACAAAGTGTTATTGCTATTAAAAGCCAGAATGCTTTTATATATATATATATATTAATATGTATATATATATATACACATATATATGCCAAGGGAAGCTGGCAGAGGGAATGCTCCTCATCAGAGGAATGTTCTCCCAGCTCACCTCATGTCTCCTGTGCTTCTCCTCCTCAGACTGCCAGAAGAAGAGAGCCCAGTGGAGCTGAGCATCACCCCTGGCCAGGCCCTGGGGAGCCGTGGGTGTCTCCAGCCTCCATCCATGGTTCTCTGCCCATACCCAGGCTCCTGCCCAGCCTCACCATGTGTCCAGAAATCCTCCAGCTTGTGCCTGCTGCTAAATCCTCCTTCAGCCTGTTCTTCCCCGTGTTTCAGTGTGTTTTGTCCCCTTGGTGCTTTGCTGTCGAGCAAATGGGCTCTGCCAGGAGATGCAGATTTGTGTGAACTCCTGCTCTCCTCTAGCATCTCTCCACTACAGGGGACCACGGAGGTGGCCCCAGGGCTGGAGCACATCTGCTCTGAAGGCAGGCTGGGAGAGCTGGAGGTGTCCAGCTTGGAGAAGAGAAGGCTCCAGGGTGACCTTAGAGCTCCTTCGAGTGCTGAAGGGAGCCTGTAAGAAAGATTGGGACAGATTTGTTATCAGGGCTTGCTGTGGTACCACAAAAGGTCAAGACTTTGGGTTTTGCCCAGGTGTCCACAGGCGACAGGAGTGGTCTGGGATGGCTGAAGGGAACCAGCAATACCACTGCAGCTGCAGGATCCCTAACAGGGCTGAGCCAAGCAGCCAAACAGGCTGCAAACACTGATATCTTTGCCTTTCCTTTCCCAGCCCCGTCCCCCCAAACCCCAGAACGTTTGCAGTTGCTTTGGCTGAGCAGCTGAAAGAGGAGCTCCCAACATGACAACTCACATTTCATGCCTAACGTTAGCCCTGGAACAGAAACAGCAGAGTGTGATTATCTCAGCAATCCCATTTAAGCCACACGGACTCCTCACAAAGAAGGGAAAACTCTACAGTGAGTATTTCTAAATATTAGACTAAACCTGAACAATCATCATTTCAAAGGCACCTTTCAGGAGCAGGAAAAAGCCTCTGAATCTATCAGTTTCATTATTTGTTTCAATGTAGTCCTCCTCCTCTCAACAAACCATCTAAAAAGCCTGCTGAAATGATTTTAAAAATAATTCAGTGCAGTGCAGTTTATTACTTTAAAATACTGATATCATTTCCCCCACTGTATTATGCAGCTATATTTTGACATTTTAGTCTTATCCCCAGTTTATGTCTGAGAATGATTTAATTCAGAGCTACACTCCTCGTTCCCACTTGGAAGTAGAGGGGATTCTAAATATTCAGTAGTTTCAGTGGTCACAAAAAATGCTGAACAAATGGATAAAGCCAATTGCCAATAAACACAATGCAAATGTGTACATTTAAATGCAGTGAAATTGGATTAATTAAATCCACATTGCATCTGGATTTACATGTAACACAAAACAAAATTAAATGCAGCTCAAGAGCTTCCTGTGGCTTTAAAATGGGGATGATTGAAAATATCTTTGTTTACCTGTGCAGCCTCTGGGTCAGGAACTGTGCTGGTAAATAGAAACATTCACAATCTAGATAAGCTAGATTTGACCCACAAAACAAGGTTATGAATTTGGCATTTAGTGTCATTTAAAATCTAATGTAAAACTGCATCTCTCTGCTAACAAAGCAGATGGTATTAGGCCTTCTTTTTGGCATTGGGTTTTGGTACCTGTCCAAAAAATCTTCTTGACATCCTTTAAATGCAGCTATTTAACCACCTGTCACTTTGCTTTAGATGCCCATTGAATTTCTGACAGGAAAAACATTATTTTGTCTACATGTTATTTCATGACACAAGAAATGTAGCACATATACAGCAAAGTTTACACATTGTGTGAAAATCTCTTTAAAAAAAAAATAGAAGAGAGTTGTTACATGCTACTAAGGCAATTACTCCGTAATTAATGTCATTGACAGGATAAAACATTCCAGAAACCCAAATAGAACAAAACAAAACAAGCTCAAATATGACAGGGAAGTATTAAGGACAAAACATTGACTTCAAATTTTCTTCTGCCCAAGTGAAAACATCTCACCTTTGGTGAAACACCAACCAGGCTGATATAAGCAAATAATTTCCCCCAAAAAAGTCTTCATTAATGTGAATATGCTGAAGATGAAAGGTCCCAATAATGTAAAATATATCAACAAGTCTCTTCTTGTGTTCAAGATGATACAAGTGCTTGGATAACTTGATGCATCAAACTGTAGAACCATCCTTCATAGAATCATAGAATCATTGGAAAGAACATTAAAAATCATCTCATTTCACACCCTGCCAAGGGCAGGGACACCTTCCACCATCCCAGGTTGCTCCAAGCCACAGCCAACCTGGCCTTGGACACTGTCAGGGATGGGGCAACCACAGATTCTTTGGGCAACCTTCCTCCTCGCCTTCAGGATCTTCTCAAAGGTCATGTGTATCTGCTTCTGCTGGCCAGGGGTTTCAACACAGGAGACAAGAGAGAACCTTGTCCTTAACCTCACCTCCTCAAACCCATACCCAAAGCCACTCCTGATTTTTCAAAGCATCAAAGCCTCCAAGATGTGTAGAAAACAAATTTACTTCCCAAAAGCAGACTTGGGAGGCAAACCCTGACCAAGGGCTCTGTACTCACATCTGTCCTGAGTTTGCATTTGACTTTGGTCATTATTTTCCTGTTTGGCTGCCTGGGATCCTCATTTCCCAGGGAAGTGTAACAGCTTCCCTCCTTCCTCGTGCTGCTCCGTGGGAAGAAATGGCTCTGAATGCTTGGTGCTTGTTAAACATCACCTGCCCTGGGATGCTCCTGCAAATTTGGGGCAGCGAGATAAGGGTGGCTCAGAGGAGAGAGGAACCTGGGCTCTGGGGAGGAGAGAGGAGCCAGGACTGTTTGGAGACGAAGGCCTGATCCATCTTTGGGGAGTTTGGGACAGTGCTGCCCCAGTGCTCACCTCAGCACACTGAGCTCCAGCACGCCACGCTGCCGTTCAGAATTCCTCCAGGAAAATATAAGTTTTCCACAGGAAAACTGTGAGCAAAGAATGGGAATGTATGTTCAGGAGCAGAAATACATCTCACAGAGAACTGGCAAGGTCTACCCCAAAGTCAAACAGAAGGATTGCAGGAATAGAGACGTGAGCAAGCTCTGTCACACTTTGGGATAACCCAGGAGTTTGGGGCAAGGGCAACAATCCAGCCCACAGGTCCAGTCAAAGACTCCCTTCACCAAGGCAGACATGCCAAGGTCCACATTCACTCCTGGATCTCCTGCTCCCCAATGGAAGCATTTTGTCTACATGAGAAATCAGTAAATTCACGTTCACGTGAAGGGGGTGGGAGCTGCAAGCAGCCCCAGCTCCCATCCTCAGCCAGGCAAATTCGGAGCCACTCCATGTCCCAGGTGTGGGACACTTAGTGAATAAGGTTTCTGTTAACTTAGTGCTGCAAAAAACATCCCAAACAATTTGTCAGGGTCGTGTGCCACTTGTATAACAGAGGAAATTAATCCCAGGTGCCTCCCCAGCCACTGGCAAGAGAATTGCGCCAGAGATGAATTTGGCTTCGTATCTTTAATTTTACTGTGCACTCGCTGAGAAGAAGTATTGCTTTTGATTTCAAGGATGTCACATACTGTGACCAAGTTTAACAGTTTCTTCAGTTTCTTCCTCGTGAAGTAAAGGAGTCATTTCTTATAACCACGCTGCGAGTGAGTGTCTTGGAAAGTGAAGCAATTGAATCATCTCGGTTCATTTTGAGGGGTGAAGCCAACACCCCCCTCCTCTACCCAGAAAATTAATCTTTCTCAGAGCAGCTCTCAGACTCCTCAATGCAGAAGAGAGTGAGTTTTGTTTTATAAATGATCTCCTGAGCTTGCAATAGTTGGGTTTTCTCTAAACTTATTCAATATTTTGACAGTGCAGGGGAGCTCCCATGCTCGCCCTCAGCCTGGAGAGAAGATTGGTGGCTGATCTTCAAAATTAATTCTTTTTTTTTTTTTTTAAGCTAGTTTCCCCTGGCTCCTCTTTGCCAAGGTGACAAGAAAAAAAAAATCTATTGTGAGATTTGCCAATTGATCTAGGATTAAATGTCAAAATGCATTTTAGCTCAGTTTCATCGCTGTGGTTTTTTCTTGTGTTTCCAAGTCTCCACTTTTGCTTTCACCCAACAAATCATCACTGGGCATTTTGGGACAAAGTGGGAATTTCCCAGGGTAGCCTCTGAGCTGAAGTGCAGCACATGTACTACACTTTAAAAATGGTTTTGCATGTATTCCCACAGATGAAGAGAGGCTGCACCCCTGCTTGACAACCCAAAATACACTGCCTCAAGAATCAAGGCTAAAATTACATCCCAGCTTCCACTTGCTATATATATATATATTATACATTCCTAGTGACGGAAAGTTACCTTTTTAAAGACAAAAATGTTAATGAACCTGGAGATTATCAGAGGTTTGTAGCTCTTTCAGCCTGACCTGGGATGACTCCTGCTTCCTCAGAGGGTTTGTCATCATCCTTGCAGGGCTAATGGAGTGAGGGAGAGGAGAGGCTCTCCACAGGTCTGACATTAGGCATTTGTAATGGCATTGCTAAAGCATTTCAGAGGCTGCAGCTTTGAACATGAAAAGGAGCTCTGACTCCCCGGGCTTTTGGCAGCCTTCCTCCAGGGTTTCTGCTGCCCATGGAAATGCTGGTTGGTGTTATTAGCTGAGCTGGACAAATAATGGATTTTCATTGAAATGGCAGAACTAAAGCCTCCAGCAATGCCAGGGAGGGTGCGGGGAATTATCACAGGTTAACCCCAAAACGTCCCCTGTCTGAAACAGAACTTTCAGCTCAGTGTCAGGTTACTCCCTGCCCTCTCTATCATGAGATAATTGCATTGTGGTGGAGACAGAGGCCTTCTTTCCAAGTGGAAACTGAAAATACTTCATTTTTAAAATGTGAAATGAGATATTTTGAATGTTTTCAACTTGCTCCCCCCACCTCTCTTTCTGTGCTGAAAGAGGTTGCAGAATTAATACAAATCACAAGCTGGTTAACCTTGATAAGTTCAGTTTTCACTAAAAAGGTCTCTCCTCCCATCAGTGTTGCAGGATGAGCTTTGTCTGCTTCAGGCCCAGCTGAAGAGACCTCAGTCCTCAGCTCTGGTGAAACACAACCCACACTCTTCCTTTTAGTCTCTGTTCTTGTTCTTCTTCCCCTGTTCACTGTTGCTGCCCTCACTGCCTTCTTCTCCATCCTGCCTTCTGCTCCTGCCTCCTCTCCTTGCTCTGCTGGGCTGGAGGTCCACCTTGGCCAGCTTCTCTATGTTACTGTACAAGATTTCCCCCCCTAAATAAAAGCAGCATCACAACCCCTGGCAAAGTTTCTTTCTTCATTTCCTACATTCTTCAGGCTTCTTAGGAAACATGTACAGCATGGATGTTGTACAGCTTCCTCCCAGCTGGGTTTTTGCTTTGATTCTTAATAAACCTCATCCCAGATGATGCCTTTTTATCACTGTTTTCCTCCACAAGGTTAAAAAAGGCAAGAAGCCTTTCTCCCCTTCATCTCCACTCTCAGGACACCCAACCTGTAACACTGTGACCAGAAGGACGTGGAGCTGCTGGAGTGGGTCATGGAGGGCCAGAGGAGAACCACAAAGATGCTCCAAGGGCTGGAGCCTGTGTGCTCTGGAGACAGGTTGGGAGAGCTGGGGGGGTTCACCTGGAGAAGAGAAGGATCCAGGAAGAGCTCAGAGCTCCTTCCAGTGCCTAAAGGGGCTCCAGGAGAGCTGGAGAGAGACTTGGGACAAGGGATGGAGGGACAGGACAAGGGGAGATCACTTTCCACTGCCGGAGGGCAGGGATGGATGGGATATTGGGAAGGAATTGTTCCCTGGCAGGGTGGGCAGGCCCTGGCACAAGGTGCCCAGAGAAGCTGTGGCTGCCCCTGGATCCCTGGCAGTGCCCTAGGCCAGGCTGGATGAGGCTTGGACCAAGCTGGGATAGTGGAAGGTGTCTCTGCTCATGGTAGGGGTCTGAAACAGAATAATCTTTAGCGTCTCTTTCAACCCAAACCACTCTCTGTTTCCCATCCTGATACTCCTGGGGGAATTTCAGGGGTTCCCACATTACAGTGACACAAGTGCCACTCCCCATGTCACCAGGCAGGGCATTGAGGCTCCAGGGGAAGGGCCCTGGCAGCGCAGGCTGTGCAGCCACTGCTCGCTCTCTGCATCCAAGGAGTCTTTGGAGAAAGCAAGATTTTCACCCCATGGGATCACTGTAACAAAATGCCAGTGAAACAAAACACTGGTCATGAGCTGGGGAGAGGGATCCTCTACAAAATAAATCTTAATCATTACCTATTTTTTTTTTTTTAGCAGATGAAATTAAGTTACCTGCAAAGAAAAGAAAAGTGAAGCTCTTTTTCCTGTGGCTGCATTTTCAGCCCTGGCTGAGGGGCTGTGGGCTGGCTGAGCCCCTGTCTGGCTGGGCTGTCGTGTCCTGGGCCACGGCAGCCCCAGCACCGTGATGCAGAGCAGAGCCCACATCTCTGGAAATTCATGTTTTCCCCTGAAAGGGGAGAGTCTCGAGATTTCAAACAAACCTTTGCCAGCTGACTGTGCAACTAAAGAAAACACTGATGTAATTCAATGAACAATGAGCAACCCAAACTTAGCACAATGACCATTCTGGCTTTGTTTTCGGTTTCAGCAGCTCTGCACAGCATTGATTACATTCACAGGGGCCACGTTTGCAGAAACCAAGGTCTGCAAGGCAGTGCATTCTTCCCTTGTGGGAAGAACACAGCCCTGCTCCGTGTGAATGCAGGCACCAGCAGACTTCAGCGAGGTGAATCTCACCTGCAGGAATTAAATCATGTTGGAGGGTGTGCAAGAGCTCTGCTTATTCCCCCTGTCCCTTTCATTCCTACTCTGAGCATCTGGTTGAGTGGAAGGTGTCCCTGTCCATGGCAGAGAGTGTGATGAGATGGACTTTAAAGGCACTTCCAAACCAAACCATCCTGGGATTTCATGATTCTTCGCAAATGCAGTCCCAAATGATGACCAAAGGTGTTCCAGCAGTACCCTCAGCACACAGGCTCCCACATTCCTCAGGGGCAGAGAGCCCTGAGCAGGAGAAAATGCATCAATGGGGCATTTTTGGGAATAAACCACATTGTTTCAGCACTGCTGAGCATGGCTGCAGACCCCAGCCACTAAAGCCAGGCTAAACGAGAGTGAGTGAAGAAACTCAGTCTGAGTTTAGGACAACATGTTGGGGTTTTTATTCTTTGCAAAAAAAAAGTTTTTAAATAGGGGCTAGAACTGATAACTTATCTTTAAATGACAATGGAATCCCTGCATGAGTTTCTTTTCCCTGCCTGCTAAAACAGGGCTCCCAATCTGGCCAGCTATGAATTGTGCTATTTCAGGTGCTTGTACCAGTACAAGCATAAGAGGATATGAGAATGATGGAAAAAAATCTCCCATTAAAAATAAAAAAAATTAATTCCAGAGATATTTTTCTCCCCCTGCTAATCTTTCCCTGTCTTTCAGCTGAATACATGTTTGAGATCATTGGGAGAGGAAAACACAGTAACACTGTGGGCTCTGAGCCAGTGTCATGGGCTGGAAGCAGGTTGCCTTGTGGAGATAAAGAACTTGTTTGGAGATGGGAAACAAAGACAGGAAAAGAAGGATGGTCTCACCTGAGCAAGAGGTGACCCCACAGGGATGTGGGCTGGAGTCTGTGCGGTCATCACTCGTCTGGAAAGGAGATCAATTAACACAACAGAGATGTTTGCACACAATTCAAAGTACTCTGGTATTTTCCTAGAGCAGCTTTGCTGCTGGAGGAGAAGCTTTGAGGGACAGCCACCCAAATAACCAGGCAAGGTGCAGCAGCAGAGGGAATTCAGAGGCAAGAAATGCCACATATTACAAATGAGAGCAGAGCAACACCAGCCCTGAGACAGGCTGTGGCTGTTGGTGTCACAGACACTGCTCAGGAAAGAGCTCAGCTCTCCAAAACCATCATCAGCTCAGCAATTAGGGATGGTCGAAAACAGAACAAGAATGCCAGGGTTTGTGGGATGAGACACTGAACAGGAAAAGTTGTTTTGCTAGTGCATAAATTCCTGCTGTACCATCTTCATAAATATTGCAGGCAGCCCTAATGTTCCCTTTCAGAAAGGATATTGGAGAGGCAGAAAATTTATAAAGACAGATTCAAAGCACCAGAGTTGTGAGCTGCTTCCACAGGAGCAGATCCTAATAGGATAGATACATACATAAGAATTTTTGCCTGGAGAAGAGACTATTGAGAGAGTTCCTAAAATCAGGAGCAGCATGGAGAAAGATGCTCAGGAACACCTATTTTATAAATTTGTGTAAGGAAAAAATGGTAGGCATCAACAGCATCCAGAAGTAAGTAGTAAATCTACCCCACAGGAAAATAAATTGTGACACTCACTGCCATGGGGAGGGGGAACAAACATGCAGGTGGGTTTGAAAGGGACAAGGTCTCGAAAGGAATTAGTTGGAGCTGAGTACATGACATCAGGAAGTCTCTATATTCAGATTTTCCTAAATCTAAGATAACACCTTTGTGAAATGTCATACAATTCAAGCTCTGTCTCTTTTCCAGTTTCCTTAAGCAGTCATTTTTGGAGATTGGATATTAGGCTATATGGATAGCTAGAAAACGTTTACAGCTTTAAAATAACTAAACCAATAGGAAGATTTTTGCTGATATGGGCCCTGACCTCAAAGTGAACACAAAGTGATGAACTTCAGCAAGCTCTGGCTTCAATACAAGAAAACAGGTGCAGAGCAATTAATGTCAGAAAGCACTATAAAAACTACAAATTTTATTGTTACCAATGAATGCTGGGGTTGTTAATTAATAACTATTTGAGAGATATTTGCATCTGAGCTGATCCAAAACCAAATAAAAATATTTTTGCTCTGGTTGTCTCAGTAAGTAAGAAGATCACGAAGCAGCGTGGCAGCCTCAGGGATCAGGCAAAGCCCCCAGGACAGGGTGTTCCCCACACAAATCACTCCTGCAAACACTGGGCCAGAGGTCTCTCCTGGGCAGGAGTTGGGACATCCTGGTCTCGCTGGGAGCAGGGTTTGTGTGGCTTTGCAGAGCCCTCCCTTCACACCTCTCATGCTGCTCAGTGGCCCTGGAGTCTGAGCCTTGGCCAGGGACAGAGACTGACAGATGTCCCCAAGGTTCAGGTGATGTCCCCAGGGTTCAGGTTATGTCCCAAAGGTTCAGGTTATGTCCCAAAGTGAGCCTGCCCTCCCCACCCCAGCACATTTCACAGAACCACTGGATGGTTTGGGTTGGAAGGGACCTCAAAGCTCACCTCATTCCAGCCCCCTGCCACAGACACCTTCCACTGGACCAGGGTGCTCAAAGCCTCATTCAACAGTGGCCTTGAGTTGGTACTTTTGTTTTACTCTACCAGTCATGTCTTAATTAAAAACCTGCAAACAAGGTCGTTCCCCGTTATTTATTGAGTGACAACTGACATGTTTGTGTTGGAGCATTGAAGCAGGCACTGCTCAAGGTGTAAGTTCTTTGTTCAGGGCGGCTCAGCGTTGCTCTGTGCTAGTCCCAAGTGACCTGCCTTGGGAGAAAAGGGCTCAGAAAGCTCAGGCATGACCTCAGAAAGTTAAACCATTCATGAACCTACAGATAATTTCCTGACTGCGAACGTTCACCCTCAGAAAAAAAAAAAAAATTAAGAAATAATGACATCTAAATTATAGCTCTGCTATTAAGAGCAGTTTGGTGCTGCTTCCAGTCTTTGAGTCACAGAACAAACAGGGAGAGAAGCAGAAGCTGCGTGAACCTCTCTGGTTTTACATTTGCAGAGCTGTGGATCTGAGGGGAGACTTAAGCTGGGCATGTGGAGAGATGCAGAAATCTTTAGATTTGCATATACAATATTGAGATCATGAGAATGTCACATTTAAATGCAAAACTCACGTGTCTCATGAATAAATCATGAATGGTGGCAAGACTGATTTCTTTTCTTTTTTTTCCCTCCCTCCGATTGTCACCCCCTCCCCGCCCCGCTGAAGAGACACTGATCCGCAAAGCAGACAATTCCTCCTTCCCTTCCCAAGGAAACACCGTGATAGATGAGACTCGATAAGAAGCTGAAAGCTCTTCCAAAACAAAAACATGTGCGTGTGTTTCTTGTTTATACTTGGCTAGGAAGTAAAGAAGCATCATTTCCTCTCTCTCCCTCTCTCTCTCTCTTTTTTTTTTCCCTTTCCTCTTTCTCGAGAGATACCTTAATGCCATGGCAACAGCCTTCAACCCTTCTCTTGTATGACACCACCAGATTTGGAAAAGGTTAGCTGTGTGTTGTAATCAAATCCAGGCAGGTCAATCACGTAAAGAGATGACTTCCCGTGCCGTGGAATAACGAATGAATAGATCACACAGGTCTTCCTTCCTTCCCCTCCTTCTCTCCCCTCACCATGTGAAGTGCCAGCAGATTAGCATTTTGTCTCTGGTGAATAAAACCGAAGCGAACAGTTTCACTCAGGTTCCTAGAAAAGGTTACTAGAAAACACAGAGCATGGCAGAAATAGAGATGAACTGATGGTTATAACCCCTAAACCCAAAAGCCACCAAGGTGGACAAGCCCCTGCTGGTGTCATTAATGGGTAGAGAGGTTTTATGCACAAAACACAACAAATAAGACCCATCAATGCTGTGAAACACAACCCCCCTCTCAGACTAGACAGGGCTTGCTGCCTGTGTATCATTTTCCGTCTTGAGATATCACCACCAATTTCACACTTTGAAAGCAGCAACTCAGATCTCATTAACATCAGGCTGGGCCTGCGTTTGGGGTTTTGGATGACACTTCCTAAAAATCAGACATTTAGGATTCATCTAAATGTTAGGGATGTATTGATTCTGACAAAATTTGCTTGAGAAAAGGTATCTCTGACCAGCAGTGAAAATTCGGATCAAAGCTGGGAGCATACAGCATGAATTATGCTGGGTGAGGACAGACACTAGAATATGGGACAAGGAGGTTCTTGATGTACAGCTCCATATCTCCTGTGCCAGCACCTCCACGTGGTAAGTGAGCTCTTCATTGACTCTGTGATTTTACACTTTGTTTTCCACCCCAGTGGCACAAAGTCCTGGCGTTCCACCCTCTCTGATTTACCTCTCCTGCATGTTAAGCCCTCTGGGAAAAGCTGCAGCTACAGGTCCTACACCAGCAACCCCACAGTCCTTCCTGCACCTGCTCTGTCCATCACACGGGTCCCAGTTCCTGCTCAGACACATAACCTAAGGTTTCTCATAGTTTACGAGGGAATATATGATTTTTCTGGGGTCTGGGGGTTAGTCTCTCCCTACCTCAGCATTGCTAAACCCCAAAATGCTGGTAAAGACCTTTGTGCTGCTTTGAAAGTAAACTGGGGGAGGGTGAGAAACGAACCCCACACAAATACCTCGAGAGAGGTTTCAGGTGGGAGTCACAACTTAGTAGAAAGATTACAATCAATGCAATGATACAGAAAAACTGGTTTAAACCCACAAATTCAGATCACCCTGATGCCCAGGGCGGTGATCACAGTCCTATCAAGTGGTGATTGCAGTCCCGTTGAAATGAGTCAAAAGCAGTGATCCCGTGGAAGTTCTGGTCCTCCTCTGGATCCCTCCAGTGTCCCCAGACTTCCAGATTATATAAACTCAAATTTGGGCAGGAATGTTCAGTACCTCCCCCAGGGCTGGAGTGGGGGGTTCACAATGGAATGATGATGCCATCCTGTGAGTCATAGTGTTGCCTTTCCGTGGTCTTAAANTTTAATGTTCAGTGGCTTTCAGTTAAGTTATCAGACTTGGAAAGTTACAAGTATGTAGGTTAAAAGTACAAAGAATACATAAAACTATAAAAGAGTGTGTAAGAGGGGTATAAAAGGAAAAACAAAAAGTCATTCTGGCATCAACAGGATATTTTTGGGATTCCTTGATGGTCTCAGTCCTTGCAGCTGCCCTTTCTGTTGGTGCCACTGAGCCCTTTAGCAGAGACCCCTCGGATGGGCAGGACTGTGCTGGTGCTCCCCCGGGGGAGTTATCACAGCCGAGCTCCTCCTGAAGATAAAGAAACACTGCCCTGCCTCGCAGGGTTTGCCTCTTCTTGCTTCTCTCATCTCACACCCAGCTCGTAGCCTGAGGGGCCGGGGTGCCCTGGGCAGCTCCTGCAAACGACCCATCACTAACAATTTGTCAGAAAATGGGTGGAGGGGATGGGAGTGCCCAAACCGGTTACACCCACATCGGCACTCTTCCCTCGTAACCAGGACACCTTCTTGTTCTCCTGCAGGAACATCTGGGGGATGTCAGGAGGTTTGGTGGGACAGAGATGTTCCTCACAGCTACACAATGTTCTTGTTCTTCTTCAACAGCTTCCAGCAACGCAGGACTTTGCCAGGTTTTATAAACGTGGTGCTGGTCACAGCTGTACTTGGGTTTAAAGGAAAGAGCTTCCAGCCTGGCTGTGAGTTTCCAGGACTGTTTAACACTTGGATTTGTAACATGGTGCTGCTAACAGCAATTTGTAGCTGGAGAGTGGCTGATGGAAATGCTTTAGTGGTTGTAGCCACACACAAGTGGCCCCAAGCCTTCCAGAGGCCAAGAAGTGTTTGGAAAACGCTCTCAGGCACATGGTGGGATTCTTGGGGCTGTCCTGAGCAGGGCCAGGAGTTGGACTCAAGGATCCTTGTGTGTCGCTCCCAGCTCAGGCTATTCCATGATTCCAGGTGGGCAGGATCCTGTGGCAGCCATCCCTGGGGCTGTGGTTTGTCATGGTCCTGCTGCAATCCATATGGGGCCAGGGAGAACTCCAGCTGCTGCTGTGGTTTTTTGGCTGTTGGACAAGGAACAAGCAGCTCAGAGGCACTTGTCTGCAGGCAGTTTGCAGGCTCTAATTCCATATTAGTGTCCATTAGGGAACAGAGAGCCTGGGTGAGGGAAAGTCGAATGCCCAGAACATCACTCCCTCCTTGGGTTAACACTTCTCTGGTGATATTAAGGATGCAGCAAACTCAACATTTTATATATTAATCCATGTATCCTACCCTGTAGGCCCAGCTCATGGCTGGTGTGTGTACACACTGTCAGGGATGCTTTGCTTCACCCCCAAATTAAGTAAAACAGCCAGAGCATAAACAGAGCAGACCTTCCACCCTCTGCTTCCATCAGAACATGCACATTTAACTAAATCTGTGCTAGGAACCTACATTTTCCTATGATTATTGCTTCAGCACTCCCCAGCTGGTGATGCTATCGACTCTTGTGAAACTATTCCAGGTCATTCTCATTTAAAAAAAAACAAAAAAAAAACAACAACAACAAAAAAACCCACCAAAAACCTAACCACACTGGGTGAGTTCATTCCAATAGACAAGACAATTTCCTCTGAGTCTTCAGGCAGACCTTTTTTGGATGGTACCTGGAAGCACTCACAGCCTTTACTCCAATTCAAACTGCACTGAAGGACCATGGAATTTGCAAAGACAAGTGCTCAATGTCACTTGTGCATCCTTTTCCAATCTCTTTTTGTCACTGAGTCTGCCAAAATCTAAGTGCCAGTTTTTAAGACAGGGAAGCTTTAAGCATCTTAAAATAGTCTTAGAACGAACCCAGCTACCAATTAAACCTAAGTTCACCTACAGCTTTCTCACCCACTGGAAGTTTCCCAGACCTACTTTTGATTGAATTTTTAATTATAAAGCTGGGTTTGATCTCTGGATGTTCATTACTGTAGAAAGACAATGCTTAAAAGTGGAAACTTAGAATGAAGAAGGAGGGTTAGAAAAGCTCTTATTTCAGGAGAGGGCCCTTTAGCTAATATGCTTTTTTCAATCTGCAGTAGGAAAAGATCTATAAAAATGGCAATATTAACCAATGCTTGAAATTGAAATCCATGATTTTATTTTGAAACAGCTTATCTTTCAGCACTGGATCCGAGTTCTGTGTCAGAAAAAATTTTATCATTTCCCCTCAGCAAAGGATAAGAATGGAGAGAGTAAGAGGGATTAGGATGAAACCATTGCAGGCTTGATAATGGCAGAGAGGTTTTTAAAGATTGACTTTGAAGTGAAAAATTAAGCAAACCTTTAGGAAAGTATTTCTTCTTAATCAGAAACAGTGTATTTATAAGAAGCATCAAATGTAAACAACAGAAATAGCTGAATGCCAGAGTGAATGAATGTCATCTATCCCCAGGAACCTGAAAGTTGACTTCATTTTTCTTTGTTTGCATCCTGAAACTAATGGAGGCAAAGTGGGATTGTTCCTACTGAGCAAAGCTGGGCACTAAATGTCCTGCTAGCTGTGCTGCTGCCCATCCCATTCCTGTTCCACCCCCAGCAGCCAGGGGCATCTCCTCCTGAGCATCCTTTTCAAATAGGTTATCATGGAAAAACCTGATTTTAGCCCAAGTGCCGCAGGATGCCCCAAGTACCAACCCAAGTCAGGCCACAGGAGGAAGAGTTTTCTACCCCTGAGCAAAGCTCCAAACCCAGTTGGTGTCAGGTAGGTGCTGAATCTGAGGTCACTTCTGGCCAGAAGCCATTTGGACATGAACCAAACTATAGGGTTTGGCTGGACAGACAGACAACCTCAGCTGTAGTATTTTTCTGACTGTTTTTAAGAGCCTTATTACTGGACACCTCAATCACATGGAATTTGTTGTTTTCTCTAATTATTTGCCCTAAATTCTTTAATCATGAGAACTTTCTCTACTCCTGAATTACCTGCAAACAATACTAGTTGTTCAGGAGTAGCCTGTTGTGTGGCTGACAGCAACAGCAGAGAGAGCTTTGCATGCTGCCTGGAGGAATTCTTCCAACCTGGACACTTCCTGATATTCTTCAGAGACCTCTTCCCTTCCATGGCCTTTTTACTAAACAAGTTTTTCCCCTCAGCTCACTACTCCCAAACTTACTGTTCCATCTCCTAACTTTTTCTTTTTTAAATGACACATAGCAGCCTGCTTTCCCCTTCTCTGTACTGGGCATCATCACCTGAACTCGAACCCAGAAGATGTAAAATAGTCCCAAAACAGCAGATATTCACTAGCTTACACCTACCTGGTATCCAAGAGAGGGAATCACACACACCTGGCAAAGCTGGGCAACTAACCCCTTTAACACTTTAGACTTTTTCCTTTATATTTTAAAAGATGGAGGCTTTTTAAACACTGGGCAATAAAACACCTTATCTCACATTGTGGACACTGTGCTAAAATCCTTGTTCTCAGAATCTGCCTGGGGCTGGATGTGTAGCACCCACCCAGTGCTCCCCAGCAGGACCTGAGTCAGGGCTCCAGGTGAAAGTTTTGAGTAATCCAGGCATAAAAGCCACAAAATCCCTTTCTTGCTGTTTGCTTCCCATTCTTTTCTGTGCTTCACCAACCTCTTCACCTCAGTTTGGGGCTTTTAGGAACAGCTCTACGTGATGTATATTTTGGTCCCTTGTACATCATTAAAAAGATTTTGTCAATTAAGCTATTGCTTTCTCATTTTTAGCCCCACTTAGCACCAGCAGCTGCTGCCTTTGGCTGAAGGGAGCAGTGCTGGGCATGGGCAGCATCAAAGTCAGGCACAGGAAAGCATTTCAGTATTCTTAAATTTAAGATTGTGATGAAATCGTGGTGATTTCAGAAAACTATCAATGAAAATCAGGTTCTGTGTAGGATTGTTGTCCTGAATAAGAGATGTAACAGGTATGACAGAGGAGAAACAAAATCTAGCAACGATATAAATAAATATAAATATGTATATTAATCTCTAAGCATATTAATAAAATACAAATAAAATAAATTATATTAACAGATGTAAAGAAATAAATACAATCATTTTTTTCTAGCAAATTAACCTCTCCTATGGTTAAATTTAACCTCTCCTATGGCTAAATAACAAATAACTCTTGAATTGATCAACGACGCTTTTAGGGACAGCGTAGGAGTCCTTTTGCATTGAAGTTTCGCCTCTCCCACAGCTGAACCGAGATTTAATTAATTTTCCCAAATTTTAACATTTGAAATCCCTGTTCAGCTATAGAAGTAATGATTATGTCGAAGCATAAGGTATTTTGAGACCTCCTAACAGATGCTCTGCTGCCATTTCACATCCACCTACGGCACTGAAGCCTCTCAGGCATTAATGAGCACCATCTCCAAAGGGGAATTACGAGCAGCCATGTGGGTAGGAAACAATCTCCTAGGCTTGATCCCCCAATAAATGCAAAACTCATGCCTGGTATCTACTTTGGGCTGGCTTCACTCCCCTCTCATTTCCAAAGGATCACTACATCAGGGATGTAGGAGAAGATCCAGACTGGACGTGTTGGTTTCATATTAAAGTCGAGGACCCATGAGCAGGATTTCCAGCCCAGTTAAGGACAGCAGGAGCCACAGGAACCAAAGATGCCACCGAGACTCATTCTCCAGTGAGCTCTTCTCATCCCCACTGCAGTGGACGGGGATGTTTAGCTGTTTGTGTTCTTCCCCAGTTCTCTGATTTGTTTGGCAAACTGGTTTTCCCATGGCTTCGTCAACCAAAGATATCCCCTGACTGCAAGGCATCCTTGTGGGACCAGCACTGTCATGATCTGTGGGCACAGGAGGGTTAGAGCAGCTTCACTCACAGCTGAGATCATGAAATGGTGTCATTCCCTCCTGTGGCTACATGTGCCCAACTCCCTGCAGTCACTGGGGAGGAATCTGGGTCCCTTCTCAGCATACAACTGCATTTTAATTGAATTAAGCTCTGTCACAGCAATCCAGCCATCCTATCACCAAACCCCAGCCTTGCCCTGAAATAGCTCTCTGAGTGATTTACAACTCATGCTCCCAAGTGAAAGGGACAAAAATTAATTTCTCCCTCATTTCCAGGCTGAAAAGTTTCGAAACTTGAATTTTTCAGCAGTGATTTTCTCCATGCAAAACGTGCCGGCAGCAGGGAGGCAGATGAAGAGTGGGACGTGGCCATTCCCCTGGACTGAGGGCCTTCTTTGCTTCCTTCAACTCTTTTTGCTTCCTGAAGGCTCTGAGGAGCCTTCTTATTGAGCTCTGAGGAGCTCAAGCTTATTTTTACCTTTTATTTGCACATTTTCCTCCGATCATCAATACGTTGATGTCTCCTCAGAAGGAGCTCCTGAGCAGCAGCTGCAGTGTCCAAGGCCAGGTTGGACAGGGCTTGGAGCAGCCTGGGATGGTGGAAGGTGTCCTTGCCCGTGGCAGGGGTGGAATGAGATGATTTTTTAAGGTCCCTTCCAACCCAAACCATTCTGTGATCCTGTGCTCCCCCAGCTTCTGGGCAATGGCACCACAGGGTAGGAGTGGGAGCAGTTTCCTCTTTGCTGTCCATTTAAAACCTCACCTCTGGCTTTCATTTCCGTGTGTGCCTGTACAAGGGAAGCTCATTCCAGAGATAACTAAATCCCTGCAGAGTGAACGCTGGCTGGTCGAGGCTGCCCTAAAATCCCACCCAGAGCAAAGCAGGGTCAGTCTGCTCCTGTCCCCTGAGTGTCCCCTCCCCAGTGAATGACTGGGGTCACAAACACGGTGTGTGGGAGAGCTGTGAGGCACCAGAAGGCTTTTGGGGTGACCTCTCCACGGGGATATCTCTCTCCTCTCCACAGAGGTGTGGTGGCACCCCAAGACCATTGTCCCCTCTGCCGTGGCTGAGCCGTGGGGTCTCTGCTGCCCTCAGGGTTCCTCCTCAGCCCCCACGGCCAAGGCAGCTCCATCAGGGCTGATAAGGCAAACAACATCAGGCAACATTTCCCTTCCAGCTGGAGAAAGTGCTCGGATTTTCCTCCCTCCCGTTCGCCCGCAGAAATGAGGCAATTGGGATTTATCTCCTTTTTAGTGTACTTTCTGCCCAGGAATTCAATCTGATTATCCCAGAGCTTTGGTCTACCACTCCTAACCTGGATCCTTGGCCTTCTTCTTCCCTGAAAGGCTGCTTTTAGCTCTTTGGCCTACTTCTAACCCTCAAAGATAATCCCTCCGCAGCACTTGGCCAACTGCCAGCAGGATTAAAATCTGCTGGGGTTATTTACTCTCCTAATGAAATGCAATATACCCAAGTATATCAGGTCTAATTAACACCCTGTCCACAACATCTCTCCTTAGCTCTGATAATTATAAAAAAAGAAAAAAAAAAAAATCCATGCTCCCCCAGTCACCCTGGCCATTAGAGAGGAAATGAATTTCACTAGGGTTTTTTTCTTTTTTTTTTCCAGTTTTATTACTGCAAATAGATCTCTTCCCAAACTTCATGCTGGCTCACTCCTCCTTCTCTAAGATGAATTGTTGCCAGGAGTTGTCTGACACTTTTTCGTTTTATTTAGGTTTGGCTGAAATGGGATGTGGGTGATGAGTGGGAACTCAGCCCACCCTTGGGCCACAAAAAGAAAGTGGCACAGGCTTGGCAGGGGAGTAGAGGTGGGCAATCCCAGGGAAGGGCTCCTGAGGGCATTTTGGAGGAGGGAAATCAGGTTCTGCCTGAGCATTGAGCCTACTGGAGTATTTCATGGAGAAGGGCCTGCAGGGACAGGACAAGGGAGAATGGATCCACACTGCCAGAGGGCAGGGCTGGATGGGATATTGGGAAGGAATTGTTCCCTGGGAGGGTGGGCAGGCCCTGGCACAGGGTGCCCAGAGCAGCTGTGGCTGCCCCTGGATCCCTGGCAGTGCCCAAGGCCAGGCTGGACAGGGCTTGGAGCACCTTGGGACAGTGGAAGGTGTCCCTGCCCATGGCATGGGGTGGGACAAGATGATTTTTTAGGGGCCCTTCCAACCCAAACCATTCTGGGATGATGCTGTGAGTGCACCTGGCAAGGGAGCAGTGACACCAGAGTGGGGCACTGAAGTCAGGAGAAAGGAATTCCGTGTTAATTGAGGGAAAAAATGCAGGTTTGGGAAGGTCTGGCAGATGTGGACATCAGGGCTGGCTTTGGTTTCCAATGCTTCTCAGCAGTCCTTGCTGCACAGTTTTTGTGGGTGAAACAAGCCTGACACAGGGATCCTGCAAAAGGACTCCAAGGTTGCTTTACAAAGTCTGGAAAGCCTGTCTTAACTTTTCACTGTCACAGCTGCTGGTGAAACACTAATATATTTGTAATTCAGAAGAGAATAACTCCAAATAAGCACTGCAGCCTCTCAGAAGCCCTCATCTGTGCTAGATTACGTCAAGGGTTCTTGAATTAAACAAATCTGAAGTTTCTAGGCCAAGCCATTTCTGAGATATGACATGAAAAAGCATTAGGAGATGCTTCAAACACTCTGAATTACACTTATTTTCCCTAAGACCCATGTCTCAGAAATGGATTTTCTGATATGCCTCAGGTTTTGCCAAAAACCATTCCTCCCCTGGCTTTCCACCACGTCTGTGCAGTCTGAAGATATGTCCAGGCTTTCTGTGGGACTCCAGCACCAGGGCCAGACCCAGATATTGGGAAGCTCATTTTAATAGGGAGAACAGGGAAAGCCAATCTTTATGTAAAGAGCCAGCAGCTTCTCGTGCCCTGATTTCCCTGGCAGCTTTTCCCAGGGCAGTTTGATAGTTATCACTTTATCAGATTGATAAATATCACAGACTCGGGTTGGATATCAGGAAAGGTTCATCCCCAGAGGGTGCTGGGCACTGCCCAGGCTCCCCAGGGAATGGGCACAGCCCCGAGGCTGCCAGAGCTCCAGGAGCGTTTGGGCAGCACTGCCAGGGATGCCCAGGGTGGGGTTGTTGGGGTGTGTGTGCAGGGCCAGGGCTGGGCTGGGTGATCCTGGGGGTCCCTCCCAGCTCAGGATATTCCATGATTCTATGAAATAACAACTTCATGCACCAAAGTTTTCTCCTTTCAACCTGCTCCCCTCAGACTAAACAGAGGTTAAAATAATTCTACAAAGGTGTAGGGAGGAGTGCATGGACCCTGTCCTGCCCACAAGAAGAGGTTATATCATCCAGGCTGGCAGGTAACAGAGAATTACTTGTACACACAGGCAGCTCTACCTTCACTCTGCAATCCTGAAGCCAAGGATGGGGTACAGATTTGAGCCAGGGCTGCATCAGGTGGATGGAGAGAAGAATTCACCCTGTGTCTCTAAGATCCCCCCACATCTGCCAGACACAGGCAGAACTGGGCATGCTGCTTGTGCAGAACTTGTCTGATAACATTCATCCCTCTTGTTGGAAAAAAAATCAGGGTGAAGTGATGGCTTCATGCAGGGCCCTGACTTGGGCAGCAGGAGCTGCTCCCCATCCTGCCTGGTTGCAGCAGGATTGGAAGCTACTCAGCATTTTGCAAGAGCAGACACCTCTGCCATTACAGAAGAGGAGGATGTTGCTGCTAAGATGCCTGAAGGAGAATCTGCACCCCCCATTTTGATGAGCTCCCTCCCAGGGAGCGTTTAGGGAAGTAGGTGAAAGCAGAGACATCAGTAAATTATCCATGTTCCCTTGCATTTATATCTTTTCCATTAGTGAACTGCTGGAAGAGTCCCAAAATCTGATGCCACAGAGGAAAATAGTGATAAGCAGAGAAAAAGTCTTAGTGGGTTGATCCATCTCAGCACAAGGAAGGGCTCATTCCAGATTTATCCCTCGTGCTGGGTGTGCTCCATGCCTTAGCACTGGCTGTGAAGGAGAACCAGACTGATTCCTTGAAAAAATCAGCTCTTGAAGGCTGAGAAAGAGGAGCAATGGTGCTCCAAAAGAGTTGTTTCCCTGCTTATGATTTTCAGCTCCTGTCTAATCCCGAATATGTGGGAAATGGATGGGAAAGCAGGTGCTTAACAAGGACCTGGAAGTCTCCCACGGCCGAGGGAGAGCAGCTCAATCCCTTGGGAGGTGTCAGCAGGACCCCTGCACTCTTTGGGCTGGAGCAGGAAGAGAGGATGAAGAGTCCCCTGCAGTGGCCCTGAGCTCATTTCTGGGTGGTCCTTCCAGAGAGCTCCTGGTGTCCACCTGGAAGTGGCCTCCAGGCTGGGACAGGTGGCCAGAGACCTGGGGACACCTGCAGGAACCTCGGAAAACCACACCAAGGCAAGGACCAAGGGAAGCCTGAAATGGGGAGGGGAGAATTTGAAACAGGGTTTTATGGACAAAGTCTCACTGTGTGGTTCTGCAGCTTCACCTTGGATTCCATTGAGTGGAGGACAAATCCATTGAGTGGATGGAAAATCCAAGGGCTGCATGGAAAAGGTTTTGGGGTCTGTGTGGGAGATGGGCTTTGCTGATGTCCTGGGCTGAAGTATATTCTGTTACCATCTTCGTGAGCTGTTGAAACCAGGTGGAGCAATGTTCCTTGCCTCCTCCCTCTGCACTATCTCCTGTTAATGGCCCATCTGTGCCTTATCTCAGAGCTCACCATCCCATTGGGAGATGCTCTGCCCAGAGGGAGGAATCAAGCATTCCATCCTGGATATAAGCTGAGATGCTGAACACTACACCTGCACTTACCTTCTGGACTCCCAGAGGACAAGAGCTACTGCTGGACCTTCAGACCCTTCTTCCTGCAGGATCACTGCTTCAACAGAACTGCTTTTGCTTGGACTGCTACCAACACAGGGTGTCAGGTTGTATTCTGACTTTGTTAGTGTTCTTGTACCACTGCATTTAGTTATTTATTTAAATTTCTTTTCCCTATTAAATTATAATTCCGACTTGCGATCTCCCACTGGTTTGATTTCAAACTAGTACAGCTGAGTGTTCATCTGCACTGGAGAAAAGGCCACAGGCAGCCTGCAGAGCCAAGTGCCTGTGACCTGAGGTGTGCACCAGCAGCACCTCCCTCCTGCCCTGCAGTGAGATGAACCAGCCTTGGGAGCCTTTCATGGATCTCACCCACATTTCATCCACCTCCCTGCGGACCTTGGTGTCCCCCAGCCTCCTCTGCAGCCCCACAGCTCCTCCCCAAGCCTTGGAGTGCTGTGGGAACCTGGGCTCCCTTCCCTTATCACCTCCCAGGGCATGAGTGTGCCCAGGATGGGGAGGAGGAGACAAAGGACACGGTGAGGAAGAGGAGTTGGGCAGACACGGTGGGAAGGCTGTGACAGCCCAGCACAACCCTGCTGTGCTTGGCTCAGGGTGACAAACCTGTCCCAAGCTCTGGCAGGGGCCACACGCTTGGATTATTTAACTGAACTTCAGCCTGGCTATTTATGGACAGGAATCATATCCAGGATCCAGGCTCCTCAAGTGTTTGAGAGCTCTTTGGGAGTCTTCCAGGAAATGTCAGAAGATTCTGATGAGGCAAAATCGAGGTTTTTTCATGGGAGCCTACGGGGCTGTTCAGCTGCAGCACGTGAGGAATTTCTGGCAGAAAGCAGAGACAGGCAGTGGCAGGGCAGGAGCTGCCTGCAGGAGAGGAGCTCCTCCAGGCCAGGGAGGATTCCAGCTTGGGAGCAGGGATCCTTTTGGCTCCCTGGAAACAGCTTCCACTGGATTCCATTGATGTTCAACCCCATCCCTGAGAGTTGTCCATAAAAGCTCCGTCAGGGAGGTGAGTTTAGGATCACACCCTTGGAGAACTTCTCCTGGTTCCCACAGGACCTGGTGCAGCAGGCAAGGAGAAGACGAAATATTGAGAATGAAAAAATAAATCCAGCTTGCTGTGAATGTTAGGGAAAGGCTGCAGCTTGTGGAGTGCTGCAAAATTCCCCTCCACTGCAAGCCTGAGAATTCAGAAATTGGGAGCCACATCTTCTGCCTTATGGAAAAAATCCATGAGAATTCATCTGTATCTCAGTGAGAATAAAGGATGGGAAGGGGATTTTAATTTTCTTTCTGAAAGTAGAAGATATTTTTAATCTTTCCTCTGCAATGCTGAGATTCAGTTTTTTTTCTTTTTTTTTTTTTTTCTTTGATTGGTGGCTGACACTGCTGGGCAGGGCCCAGCTCTGTCTCTCACAGCTTCCAAGGTGATGAAAAAACCAGCAGCATCAGTGGAGGTTGTCAGCAGTCACAGAACCAAAGAAGGATTTCATTTGAGAGACAACTTCCAAATGAATTGTGAGTCAGGTGTACAAATAAGATGCCCACGAAAAACCTCGTGGAGGAGAAGTATTTGCTTTCTTCTTTGCCTGTTAAATACTTCCCTCAAATCCATCTGTCCTGAAATCAGGCAGGTGGGTGTAGGGAGCTTGGCTGGATTGGGATCTCAGTCCAGGCTGGACACCCAGGCCTGGTGAGGTTCCTGTGCCTTCTGTAGAGAGGAGGAGCTGTCAGGGGCAGCACCTCTTGGATGTGGGATCTTCCACCTTTAGGGAATGCTTGGTACCTATTTTAAACTGGGATCTCATCTTATGGTTAAAATTTGATGTAGGATGATCAGAGCCTGAGACCTTGGCTGGCTGAGGTCTCTCCTTGAGAGAGCCTCTCTGGATCTGTTCTCATTTCAGCTTCAGCTGGGTCCAGCAAAGGAAAAGAGGCCAACAGGGAATGCTGTCTCCAGCCCTCACTAGATGGGTGCCAAATCTCACAAACGAGTTCTGCCTCAAGCTCAAAATGCAACATTCAGGGAGGCAGATATCAAAATGTAATCAGCTGGTATTTGCTTATTGACTATAAGGTCACTTAATCCCAGTGTGGTTTGGGTTGGAATGGACCTTAAACCTCATCTCGTTCCACCCCTGCCATGGGCAGGGACACCTTCCACTATCCTAGGCTGCTCCAAACTGCATCCAACCTGGCCTTGGACACTTCCAGGGATCCAGGGGCAGCCACAGCTCACAGAACAATCTGTGCCAGTGTTTCACTATTGTCATTCTAAAAAATTTCTTATATCTAATGTGAATCTCTCCTCTTTTAGTTTAAAACCATCACCCCGTGTCCTGTCTCAACAGCCCCTGCCAAAAACCTTTTCCCCACCTTTCTTATGAAACCCCTTCTAGTACTTCATCCTTTAATCCTGCTGGCATCAGTTGGGAATGCCCCTCTGCAAAATTAGATCATGAAAGAATATTTTGCCACGAATTTTAGCAGGGCAGGGCGTGCTGAAGGGCAGCCTCNCCCTTCTAGTACTTCATCCTTTAATCCTGCTGGCATCAGTTGGGAATGCACCTCTGCAAAATTAGATCATGAAAGAATATTTTGCCACGAATTTTAGCAGGGCAGGGTGTGCTGAAGGGCAGCCTCTCAACAGGGGTAGCACCCCGGGCTGCCAGAGCCCTGCCCTGTACCCACGCGAGCTGCTCCACCCCCTGCTCCTCCCCAGGTACGGCTAATTACCTTACCCTAATTGCCATCTCCTGCTCATTAGCTATGTGAGCTGTTTACCCCAAAACACGAAGGCAGGGTAGGAGTGCTCCATCCTAGGAGAGGGTTAATCTCCCGCTGGATGCAGGATGCCCTCATGGGAATGGAATGTGTAGTGTTGGTAAGTGGTTGTGCCCCAGAAGCCTTTGAGAGCCCACTGACTACTGCATGCTAACGATTGGTATTATTAAAGAACAATTGATGGCCTGTAACCAAACAAGAGAAACTAATTACTGGAAAACTTTTATTGTCCTTTAATTACTGGGCCTCTTTGTCAATTAGCAGAAGAGAGAGGGAGAGGGAAGAGAGAGAGAGACACTCAGTTTTATAGCAACAATAAATTTTCCAAAACTACAGTCATCAGTAGCTGCAAAAGCGAGTCTATTAACACACAGTATTAAGGCCTGGTATTTACTCTGGCTGCTAAATGTAGGTGCTTCTCTCTCCTGGAAAAGCGCAGAGCTCTAGGAATACTAATCAGGGAGGTTCTTGCTCCGGCTCTGCCTGGCAGGACAGCTCTCACTTCCCCAGTAATTTTACCCCTTGACCAAGGGTTTCTTTCTCCAAGGCTCCTCCAGCAAGCTGGCCCCGTGCCCACCACAGAGCGTGGAAACTCGGGGAGGCTGAGGGTGGGAGAGGGACAGGGCCAGGCACTCCAGGGACAAGGATCCAAGCAGGGCCAGCTCCTGTTCTGCAGGTGCAGGTGAGTGTGGGACCCACCACCCCATCGGGTTTTGACTGTGTGGACACATCCATACCTTCTGCTCCTTGTTCCTGGCTCACCAGCACTATCCAAAAATAGAGTATTCAAATTCTTTTTTTTTTTTTTTTGGTCTTTTCTTGTCCACTGCCAAATAAATTATTTCTGGGCATATTGTCACAAGTAGTTAACCTTCTCTGAGGAGCTTTGAACTACAGTTACCCCCTGAAATGAATCACCATCTTTTTTCTGTCACTTGGCAAAGAGTGCTCACCAATATAATTTTTTCCTAGTCGACTTTCTTTGATTAACTAGTTAGTGCCTCAGCCAAAGGAAGTGGTGTGGGCACCACCACTCCTCCCATAGGATGTGAATCACCAGAGAGCCAATCCCCACGTGGGGCTGGGCTTTGCATCCCGAATGGTCCTTCCAGGTTCCTTCTCCCACCGGAGAGAGCTGAGAGCAGAGAGGGGCACCAGGCCCAACAGCACTTCTCTCAGGGATGAGATGCTGTGTGAAACACATTCACTGCCAGACTCCCGAAAGCTTCAGCAGCAATGANCACCACCACTCCTCCCATAGGATGTGAATCACCAGAGAGCCAATCCCCACATGGGGCTGGGCTTTGCATCCCGAATGGTCCTTCCAGGTTCCTTCTCCCACCGGGGAGAGGTGAGAGCTGAGAGCAGAGAGGGGCACCAGGCCCAACAGCACTTTTCTCAGTGAGATGCTGTGTGAAACACAGTCACTGCCAGACTCCCAAAAGCTTCAGCAGCAATGGCTTTCCTTTGGGTTGGACCTTTCTTCCCCTCAGCGAGGCCATCTGGATACCTTTGAGTATTCAGGAGCTTCACGAGGTTTTATGCCATCTCTGTGGGCAGAGGCAGGGACAGAGGATGCTGGAAGGAGTTAAATCCCTCCCCAGAGTAATTGCTTTTAAAACTACCTTTCGAAAGAGCAAAGTACCAACCTTGTTATCAGAAAACAAATACCATTGCCATTCCTGTCGGCAAACACCGGAGACGCCTGATTCTCCCGAGCGTTGGCCGTGCCCACCCTGCCAGCCCCTGCTCCCTGTGCTCAGCACACTGACGGTGGGGATTCATGGCTGAGGTGGGGATAAGCGGTGGGGAAGTAGCTTAGAAATTTGTCACAGCCTGTCTGACTTTATGTTGCTTGAATAGACTCGGGTTTTGTGCTATCAGAGGGAATCCCGAGTAGCTCCCGCAGGTGACCTTAGTAGCGGCAGTAATCTGTGGTCCTTTGACACGTCTATCCCCGTGTGATGATGCAGAGGAATAGCTAATCCTATAAAAAAAGCAAGCCAAGCTACATGGGATTTCTGGACTTTACCCACAGGACATTTTTATTTCATTCATCTCCCGGATTTCCCGAATTTCCCTCTTCGGCCAGCCCGAGCAGAGCACAGCACAGCTCTGTCCTCACAGGTGGCTTACAAACAACGTGTTCCTGGGGCTGCACGCCCGGAGAACCCCTGGAGACAGAAAGGAGCCATAAATGCTGGGATGAGGCCCTTGGCAGGGGTCCTGCAGGCTGTTATCGAGGAGCAGGGCAGGATGTGGGATCAGAGCAGCACCTGCTGCAGAGCCATCGAGTAACGGAGCCCAGGCACCACCCACGGGCACAGGTGGCTTTGCCTTCCCCCACCTTTACCCCTTCTTTTTTTAACTCCTCCACTCACATGTTTATTTTTTAATTTCCCCCTATTATTTTCCCTTTTTTGCTACTCGCACAACCCCCTTTCTCTTCTGGCTTTGCAACATTTTTTCCTCTCTCTGAAAAATAACAAGGGAAGATGTAGTATCTCTCGTTGTCCTAATTTCCTGGTAGGACTGGTTCCAGAGTTGCTGTTTCTGAGAATTTCTCTCAGTGTTACACACACCTGGTACTGATAGGGAGATGCACTGCAGGGTGAGTGACCTTAAATGAGCAGGGAAGTCCTCACAGCAGCATATATTCGTAGGAAATTGTACAAACAATGATAACTGAAGTGAGGTTCCTGCCAGGATAGGTGTTTCAGTGGAAAACTGTTGTGACGGATTCTTGAAATCTGGGAGGAAAAGCAAAAAAAAGCACACATGGAGAGAGCCAGGGTTACACAGTCACCAAAATTGTGTTTTGCCTTCATCCACCTTGTAGCCTTTTGCTTCCTGACTCTTCATTCTAGGCCTGGGTGTTGTTCTAAGAGAGCCAGGGTTTCCAGTTGGGAAAATGCCTCATTGCTCTGGGCAGATGCTGAGGAAGCCTGACAGAAAGAGTTATAATGGTAAAGCAGCCCCAAAGGCTATGGCATCCCAATTCCCAGGGCCATCCCTGTCCACCTTAGAGAGCTGTCTGCAGCTCCTGGTACTGCCAGGGCGGTTCCTGAGCAGATCTGGGCTTGCTCTGTCCCTTCAGGTTTGCTACTCCTGCCTTTTATCCAGCAATTCCTAGGAATGCCTGTCAGAGCCCTGTCTCCAGGAAGCTGAGGCACAGAGGTGCAGCTTTTTCCAGAGCACCTTGGGGGATCCCATTCCAGCCCTTTTGTCACTGGGAGTGTGGCACTGCCCATCTCAACCCCTGAAGGTTTCATTTCCAACTCATGCTCCCACCACGAATTCAGCATCCTGCACATGTGGCCATGCCTCATGCAGGAGCTACTTCTGGAACAGCACAAAGCAAGGATTTGGGAGAGCTGGGATCTGTTTCCCACATTTGCTGACATGAACCAGCTCAGTTCCCTGGCAGGGGACTGTAACCCTTGTTCATATGGCTCAGCTGGTGGGAGCAAACCTCTGCCTGTGCTGTGGTGCCTCCAGAAGCTCAGCTGAGAGCCTGGCCTGTGGTTTGAGCACAGGAAGAGACACAAAGAGGCTCAAATCCCTGTTCTGAAACACTGTGGTTGATGATGTGTGCTTTTAGTACCCCTAAAACACAGAGAAGTCACTGTCAGGAGAGGGGTGGACATGGGAGAGACAATCCCACTCAGGCAACAAGCAATTATAAAAATGAATCACCTTCCTCTGGGGCTCTTCCTGAGGGGTTTTCTGGCATTGAGCACCAATACCAATCACATCCTCTGTCCTGGCCACCTCTGCTGGCAGCAGAGCTCAGCACCCGAGGTGAGATCCGCACCCTCCGTGTCACACCCCTGCTCTCACAGCGGGGACGTGTGAACTTCACAGCTCTCTTTGACCCACTTAAGTGCAGGTGGCTTTCTCAGAGAGCAGGAGGAGCGATTTCCTTCCACAGAGCTGCCCTGGCTCTCCCTGGGAAAGGACAAAGCTGCATTTGGTGTCTGTGTTCCCCTCCAGGAGGGGCTGGAAGGGGACAGAGGTGCAAGGAGCAGTGTGAGACAAGCATGGGAAGCAAAGGGGCACCTGCTCCACCCAGGGGCTGTTGTCAGGGTGCTCCCCATGCTCTGACATTTTAGAAGCCCCATCTCTAAGAGAGACACGTGATGGAGAGAGATTCCGGTTTCGCTTCCGAAACCCAGAGAGTTTGTGCTTCGTTTTGACTTTTCCCTGCAAATGAGAACAGGTCCCAAACCCAGGCTCGAAAACCAGAAGGAAAATAAGAAGCAGCTCCAATTAAAAGTGAAAACTTTGTGACAGTTTGGCTGATTCTGTGGTTTGGGAACCTCAGAATGTTTTTAACATTTGGGGTTGGCAATACTTTTAAATTACAGGGCATAACTTGCCTTTTTACAGAGTCCTACATCTGGGAGGATCCCAGCCAGCTTCGTCTCCAGCTAAACCCACAACTATCACCTCACTGCCCTGGCAACCTGGAAGTGGAAGGTGAGGCTGGCAGAGCTGGACAGAGGTTCCCAAAGAACCTTTACCAAAGGAATGGGACCTTCTCCAACCCCACCTGACCAGGACTTGGCTTTCAGAATCATTGCGAGTTGGAAAATGCAACACAAATCCCAGCACCGAGGGCACTCAGGTGACACCAGGGACTTTGCAGCGTGGGTTTGTCTTCCTTCCTGCTCCCTCAGGAGCTGTTTCCAAACCAGTCCGTTGCTGTTTTGCCTGGATGAGGAGGATATTCCATGTTTTCCCAGGCAGGCAGCAGACTTCTAGCAGCAGGCTTGATTTTTAGGCAAATCTGTCCTGTGTTGTCACTGAGTCAGAGTGGGAAAGCTGGGAGATGGTTCATATGCATCTGGGATATGGATGGTGCATCTTATGGAGATCATTTTAGACACAAACAAACACATTCTCGTGTTATTATGCAATAATGAACATGATTTACTTGGTATATTTATATAAAATTAAATCATTAACTAATGAGCCTACAATTTAATCTTAATTTTCACTGAAGTTTTTAACTACAGGAAATTGCCAGAAACACACAAAATTCATCCTTTCCCATGGTTAAATGATTCAGAGCCTGGGTGGCTTCCCCATGCCAAGCCAAGGTCAGTAGTTTCATGACACATTCTTTCTACCACATCCAAGGACATGAGAAATCTCTCCAGAAAGTAGGAAGGCACAGATGCTAACCACTTCACACAAGAAACTGGTTTCAGGCCAGCCACCAAAGGGCTCTTCAAAGAAATACATCAAGCCTGGGCAAGGAAGAGCCACCCAGTGCCAAGTCCCAGCACTGAAGAGCCATGGTCCAGGGTCTGGAGCATTTTGAGATGCTGTTGATATTAATCCACCCAGCAGCAAGGCTCCTCACTTGAACCAGGCTGGTTTGCTCCTGGAATCCCATATAGAACACAATGGTACAATAGACCTGCAGTATATAATTATCATTCTGTATCTGCTTTCATATCACAGGTATTTTTAGATGTGTCAGTTTGAAATCTAGGATTTAGTGCACAGAGCCTAATGGATTGTTCTTTCCTTCCCCCTCTTTTAATGTCAACTCTCAATATGCATGAAGCAGACATAAAAGCACTTTTGTGCAGGTGCTGTGAATCTCCTGGTGCAGATGACAGGGGGAGATGGTTTTCTAGATTCATTGAGCTACAGAGGAGACAGAACTCGAT
Organism: Erpornis zantholeuca; assembly: GCA_013400515.1. NCBI lineage: Eukaryota > Metazoa > Chordata > Aves > Passeriformes > Timaliidae > Erpornis > Erpornis zantholeuca. Next base: position 611,086 of record VZTN01027120.1, on the reverse strand, counting down.
GATCCAGCCTGAGCTCCTGCACAGAGACAGCTCAGGTTTCCCCCACAGCCCCTCCATGGGCTGAGCAGCTCTGCACATCCCAGGGAAGGCACAGTGGATCTCCCTCCTCCCATGTGGGACCACACTCAGGGCCCAGGAAGGAGAAGAGGGGGAAGTCACTCTAATTCTGTGCAGTCCTTCAAGACCTCAGTTCTTCCCAGCTCAAATTTGGCAGCACCACAAGGGGAGCTGGAGCAGCTAGGTCCAGGCTCCTCTGCGAGGGGACCTGAAATCCTCCACCTTCCTAGGGCTGGATTTGGTCTCAGAGGCTGAAGCACTGATTTACTCCAGCCTACAGGCACCTCCTCCTGTCTGGAAGGCAAGATATTGGCTTGGATTTGACTCAGGAGCAGGCAGGTCCATATCTGCTCCCACCAAAGGCACGGAGAGTCTGCAGCATCCCCTCCAAAATGGGTGAGCCAAAGGCCTCCTCAGCCCACGGGGAGCACTCAGAGGCTCCGTGGTGAGGGGGGACAGGGTGGGGACCTCCCTGTAGCTGTGAGCTGTCATGGTGGGATGCATGGAGGAGAAGGAGCTGAGGTAGCATTTGATCTAGAGACCCCCAGGTCAGAAAGGGGGAAAAAAATTGGAACATGTGCTCTTAACTTTTAATTTACTCAAATGGCATTGTGATAGTGGAATTCTGGGTATGCTCTACCCCACTAGGTACTGTCCTCTGAGGCTTTTTTGGCAGACACATGAGAAATACATTGCTTTGGCAACTGTAATAGTCCAGTTGTCTTAATGCCTTAAATGACTACCTAGAAACAGAGAGCAGACAGGAATAAAGGAATCAAGGAGGGATTGATTGGAAAGGCCTTCAGAGGTACACTCTGGGCTCCAGAGGCTCCTGCCTCAGTGCATCCCAACATGGACAAGGACAGCTCCCGAGTTCTTCCCACTTGGCTCTCAGCATCAATTCCCCAAGCAGAAGCCAGGCAAGGATGGAATTTGCCCAAGCTTGCCCCCCTCTCCCCAGGATTGTGGTTTGCAGTTGTTGGGCCTAGGAGGGTCTGGGTGTCCTTGGAGAGCTGGAGAGGCTTTGTTGTGTGTGTGTGAGCATGAGAGAACAGCACTGAACGAGCTCCAGGGAACTGCAGAGTGACACTGGGCAGGGCAGGGCTGGGAACATAGAAAAGTTGAAACCTAAGGCAACATCTGAATCATGCCACTGGGTGCCTTTTACACTGCTGATCTCCTGCTGCCTCTGCCCCTGGACACGGCTCCAGAGAGACCTGCAGAGGTCTAGAAGCACAGACATTCACTGGGCTCACAGAGGTGTCCAAACCCCATGAAGATGTTGTGCAGCCAGGCTAACCTAACACCCCTTCCCTCTCAGCAGAGCTTCCCTGTGCCCAGCACACGCTCCACAAACACAGCCCCAGAGCTGTTCATCCCACAGATCCAGGGAGGCTCAGCATGGCTCACTCCCAGGGCCAGGCACACCAAGACCAGACCAACTCACCCTGATCCAACATTGCCACCTGGTAGGCTCCTTATTTTGCTGCTGATTTACTGTTTCTCAGTAGGAACTTCAAGTAAAGACTCACAGAGGCTTTTTTAAATATATATATTTTTTGAGCTAACTCAATATTACCACAGCATCCCAGTAAATAAAGGGGCAGCTCTGACTGTGATTGTAATACCCAGCACACTGGCAATTTTTAATTGAGTGAACGATGCTCTGGGATTGTAGGAGAGGCATAAGTGGCACAAAAAGAAAATCCTTCTGCTTATTTAAGCTGTCACTACTGTAGAACAGAAGCCCTTGTGGAAACCAGCAATTCATGGGAGCAGATCTTCAAAGTGCCCCTATTCAGGGGTTTCAGCCCAAGGTAAACAACTCTGTTCTGGTAGTTAACCCCACCCTGTTTGAGGCTGAAGTGAAGCATTTTGTTCCAGTGTGTGGTATTTACTTAATAGCTGTTATCAAGTTATTAAGAGATCCCCCTTCCACCGCCCGCAGCTGCATGCTGCATGTGTCCCCACGGGTCCCACACCAGAACCAGCAACTTGCCCTGCAGAGAGGAGTCTGAGCAAACAAGTAAAGAACAAGGCAGCCAAAAATAAGGGGGGGAGGGCAAAAATGTCTGTTTTCATGAAGGCAACAAATGGTGAGAAAGTCAATTCACAGAACTGTAGAATCACAGTGTGGTTTGGGTTGGGAAGGACCTTAAATACCATGGGCAGGGACAGTTCCACTACCCCAGGGTGCTCCAAGCCCTGTCCAACCTGGCCTTGGGCACTGCCAGGGATCCAGGGGCAGCCACAGCTGCTCTGGGCATCCTGTGCCAGGGCCTGCCCACCCTCACAGGGAAGTAAAATCCATCTGGAGCAGGGTTTGTGTGCTCTACCAACACACAGCACTGAAGTGGGTTTGACATGTCCCAGCTTTGACCTTGGGTGACACCGTGCTCCAGCACACCAGGAAAAAGCTTATCTGGAGGGTGCTGGAGCTTAGGCAAATGCAAACAGTTCCATGAGGTCCTCCTGTGGTGTCCTCCATGGTGGCAGGCAGGGACATCTCTGGGACAGCACATTGCCCAGGGCAGTGGGTTCGGCAGGACCACATTGTTCAGCTGCTGTGGAGAAGAGAAGGCAGGTCCCAAACCCACCCCTCTGCCCCTGGGGTGTGGCCCCAGCACTGCCCCTCACCCCTTAGAGCCCCCCAGGCTCCTGCTGGGGCTCCCAGGGGCAGAGATGTCCCACCAGATGTACCAGGTTGTGTGTGGTGCCAAGCGCATTCTTTTGGGGAGATAACAATACCAGTGGGTCTATTTTTAATTCAGTTCCTTGACAGAACATTTAGCCGCTCCTCTTAGAGAAGAATTTTGTAATGGGTTCCTATCATGTCAATTTGGAAAGTGTTCCAGCCTCCCACTACTGAGAAGTGTAAAACTATTGGCAACATATGGCATCCCCGTGGAGCTATTTAATTGTACAAAGGGCTGCGCAAAGATAAAAAGGGACTCAGGGAAAAAAAAAAAAAACAAACCACCAACCAACACCACTACTACAGCTCTGTTCTTCCCCTTTCAGCATCTAACAGCAAAACAGCTTGTTACATTTCCTAAATCCTCTCTCAAACAAAGCTGGGCTGCTGCTTCCGTGCTTAATAAGCTGGGGACTCTGGTGGTGTAACCAGGGATTTGACTCAAACCCAAGTTTCCAGTGGCTGGATTTCCATACCAGTTGGTGGTGGTGGCTGCCCAGAGTGGGACCCGTGCTCCTCCTGCCCTGTAGCCCCAGGGCTTGTTGTAGGGCTCAGCCTTGGGGATGGGGACTTTGTGGGGTAGGAAGAGCCATGGGCAAGGTAGGAGTGGATGTGGAGCCTGGAGAGGGCAGGGGGAGACCCTGGGCAGCTGAGGGTGACCCTGATGTGTCTGCATCTCAAACCCCAAGGGCAACCTCCAAAGGCTGTTTCTCTGTTGAAGTTGCTATCATACAAACAGGAGAACACACCTCAAGGGTCCCAAGGAGCTACATCAATTATCTGGCAGTTTTAAGGAGAGTTTAAAGAGTATTCTTCAGAGCAGCTGGCAAAAATCAGCTTCTGAATGTCTGTCTGGCCTTCAGGCACTGCCTCGCTGGGTGTGAGCATGGCCTTGCTTCTCCCCTGCACCCCATGCTGGGCAAAAATGATTCTGGTTTGAGGATCTCTGCCCAAGAGAACCATCAACACCATCCCTGGGCACCAGGTACCTTCACCTGCACCAGCACATCCCTGCTCCATACCCAGGAACATGCACAACCCCCTGGAAGGGTGAAGACAAAGTAGAGCACGCAGCACAACTCTCTTTATTTGCTTTTTCAGCTCACTCCCCAGAAGAAGCCTCCACACCTCCTGGAGGACACTCTGAAGGTTGGTAGGGTCCTCACATCCACAACTGATCCCCAGCCTGGGGAAATGCCTCTCCTGCCCCATAGAAACTTCGTGAACAGAGAGAACAAACCAGCCTTGTGAGGGATGTGAGGGGACTCGAGGCCAACACATACCCACAATGAAGCAGGGAGCAAGAGAGCTGCTTGTGTCAGAGAGACTGGAAGGCTGCAAAAAAATTTGTGGCACTGTTGAAATGCCAGCAAAGGGAAGGAAAGGCATGAAAACTCCAAGGAATCTACATTATTCATCTTGAACAGTACAAACCCCACACAGCCGTGGCATGTTTGTGGGTAGAAAGGCCAAAGCTCCCTCAGTGTTTTGTCAGGGAACACAAGAGGGGGTTAACTGAAAGAATAAGGAGGGGAAAAATAAAAGCAAAACAACACACAAGGCAGGGAAGGTGTCAGCCAAGATCTCTTCAGATTCTTGAGAGAGAAGAGGTGGTACAGAAATACAAAAATACCCAGTCTGTCACTAAAAATGCCCCTGTGCTGAAAACCTGGAGAGGCACAGACTGCACAGCTCTGAGAGGAGCTCCAGGTTTCACCCTCGCTGCACAGGCAATGCAAGAGCAGGAAGACTGGATCACCTGGATCCTCCCCTTGGATTGCAAAATAAAGGCATTTAAATGGATTTGCTGAGCCCATTTCTCCAAATCTCACCTCGCAGGGGTTAGACTGAGGTTGTGATGAGTCCTCATCCCCATCCCTGCCAAGAGCATCTTGCTGCTGCCCTGAGGGTGTCTCAGACCACCCTCTCCAGCAGCACTAGGGACAGTGCAGCTGTGACCATCCTTGTCCTCCCCTCCACCGCTGGTCCTCACTGGAGCGACTGGAAAACCCAGCAGGGAACCCACATCTGATCCCCACAGAACATCTAAACAGATCTTTTGCCTGCTTTCTGCTTTTCAGCCAGCATTTCCTGACCATAAATGCAGGAATAGCCTGACAGAGATATAAATATCTTGACTGGGACGTAAGGTGGCTAAATCCCAGAGTCTTTCCTATCCTGATCCTAAGTCACTGAGGCGATTTGGAACGGTTCTGTGAGAGCAGAGCAGAGCAGAGGTGAGGTTTGGCCTCTGTGGGAGGAAGAAGCCTGAGTGCATTACTCCACTCAGGGCTGTTCAGCTCCCCACTGGATGCATTATTTATAGCAGGACCTGCAGCGAATTAGTGTGTGAAGAGCTCTCAGATTGAGATTTGTGTTGGCCCAGTCCCACTAATGCAGCCTACGGGAAATCCTGCACTAAAGGGTGTCACAGGCTCCACCAACAGCACCCACAAAAACTTCCCTGTGCTCCCAAGGTCATTCTCGGGTAGTTTTTTGCATGAATTGGTGCAAATTTTGCATGAATTGAGCAAAAGGTGTCAAGGCCAATCTTGTCTTTATTAGTGCACACTGGATTTCATTAGAAAAAGCTGTTATTGCTGGGCAAATAACAGCATCTGGGAGGTCTGATAGGGAAAAATCACTGCCTAAAATCATGTTAGTCAGAGGAATAAGAAATGAAGGAACTCACTTTCTGTTCCTAAGTTGGGCTGGACCTCGTTAGTAAAGGAATTATTTCACTGTGAAGAAAGTTAACAGCTCCAACAAAAACTGGAACACTTATCTTGACGAAATGCATTTAAAGAACTCATCTCTGTCCTCGTTCCCTTTTGCAGTAGAGCTGACTCCTCATCCCAAAGACAGAGATTTATGAGGTTGTCCTACCAGCTCTGTGTCAAGGGTTGGACTCAGCACCTGGGGACTCCACAGATGGGATCTGCAGGATGTGGTGAGGTTTAACCAGCAGCAGGGCACCCTCAGGACCATCAGGAGTGCTGGGGTTGGACTGGTTCTTCAGTGAGGGCCCTCCACATGGAAAATCAAGAGCTGGCAAATCTCTGAGTGCCAGAGATGGAGAGTTCATGTGTTTCTCTCTTTATATGATCCTCCTCTGCCTTCCAGCAATCCTTTTCTGCTGCTCCCATGCCCTCCCCTTCTCCCTGAGGTGCTGCCTGCTCCCATCCATCCCACTCTACACCCACTGGAATTCACTCTTTCCTTGGTTTCACCCCTCAGCTCTGCTATCCTGGTTCTGTGTGACACAAGAAGGTTCCTGTCCTTCCCAGAATATCTGAAAAGTGCTGGGGACAGCAGAATCCTGAGCCTCCTGAGGGAACAGGGGATTGGGTTGGACATGAAGTGCTGGATTAACTCGAGGAAAAGCCAGAGCTGGGTCCAGGTGTGTGTGGCCCTAAACTCAGGGATATCAGGCTTTCTTCTTTTTAATAAGGATGGTTTTAACAATGGTTTCATCTCAGTATGAGTTGGGAAAGTCTTTTAACTTCTCAACACTTTTCACTGGGAAGGAAAATGATTCCTACTGGGCTCTGAAAATGAGTGGACCTTGCTGTCCCTCCCTAGTAATGATATTTCAGTGGAATGATGAAGCTCATTCAAACCAAACCAGACCAAGCAGCCAACCAAAACCAAAAGAAAACCCAAACTGATGAGAATAAACAAAAGAGAGGACGAGGATGACTAGTGCAGGATGCCTGTTTTTGCTGCAGGATATCTTGGTGTGGAGCAAGACTCTGCAGGCTCTCTTCTCAAACACTGGCCCACCTTAAAATTGCTTTTTCTTTCTTTTTTTGGGCCATTTAAAACCCAACCAGAGACACCACACTGGCAGGCACCTGAGGAATCTTCAAGCAGAAGAAATGCAGAGGAGAAACCTCAGCTTTTGGCAGAGGGGTCTTTATTCAGTCAGATCTAAACTGCAATATCAGTAACCTAAGCTCTTTTAAATCATACTCCAACCACAGGAACCACGTGTGCAGGGGAGATGTTGCTAATTTCTCAGAAAAGTTTCTTGTTTCAGTTTTTGTTTTATTGTTGCCATAAGATTTTGCTGTTGGGTGAATAGGGGAGCTACTAAGGTTGTTCTTATTGTTACAAAGTAAGAACAGAAGAAAAGAATCAGACTGCTTTTTCTTCAGCTACCCAGTGATGTCCAAAGTAGTGCTTAGAGTATTCCCAGAAGGAGAGGGGCCATGCTTACCTGCAGACCTTGGGAACAGGGATTGTTCTATCAAATTTATGGCTGATGTTCCTGATGCTGGAGAAGAGAAGACACCTTAGAGCTTCCAGAGCCTAAAGGGGCTCCAGGAGAGCTGGAAAGGGACTGGGGACAAGGCATGGAGGGACAGGACACAGGGAATGGCTTCCCAGTGCCAGAGGGCAGGGCTGGATGGGATATTGGGAAGGAATTGTTCCCTCTGAGGGTGGGCAGGCCCTGGCACAGGGTGCCCAGAGCAGCTGTGGCTGCCCCTGGATCCCTGGCAGTGTCCAAGGCCAGGTTGGACAGGGCTTGGAGCAGCTTGGGACAGTGGAAGTTGTCCCTGCCCATGGCATGGGGTGGAATAAGAGCCTGAAAGGAACAGAAGAGATGAATCAACAAACTCCCTCAGAGTGCAGAAACTGCAAGACTAAAATGAGACTTGCCAAAACTCAAGCTGAGTTACAACTTGCGAATATATTTTAAATAAAAAATCTTAGGTCACACAGACAAAAAAGAAAGCAAGCTGGATGAAATAAAAAACAAATGTAGTTGCAGAAAAAAAATCCTAAATGAGTACTTTGCTTCAGTTTTCAATAGAGGCTGCTGCAGGACACAAGGGCACGGGGACGATCATTAATGGGCATGAGATTTATAAAAATGGAAATTTCAGCATCCAAGGTGAAAGCAAAACTGAAAGACTTTTAATGCACTGAAGCCAGGGGGAACAAATAATCCAACCCAGACTCCTGAAAGAGCTGGCACATGAAATCATGAGTCCACTCTCCGGGATTTTTAATACATAAGTCGTGCAGAAAAAATGACAAGCCCAGTTCTCTTGTTTTAAAAAAGAAATAAAGGATCCAGGCAACTAGAGACATCAACGGTATGCAAAGCTCAGAATAAATTTGCAAGGAAAGAATAATTAAAGACCCGAAGGTAAATGGAAAATCGGATCAAATATAGCAAATAAAACACTTGGATGATCCTGATGAGGGAAGTAATAGAAGCAGAATGAAATGTAATAGTACAAAGTGCAGAGCTGTGCACGCTGGGAGTAATAACAGGAATTTCTGCTTGGAGCTTGGGCCTCATCACTTGGAAATGACAGAACAGGAGAGGAAGTTGTTTCCACTCATCTGTCACAGGGGATGGGGAGCTGCCAGCATGGTGCAGCTCTGGAATAGCTTATCCCAGGCAATGTTTTCCCCTTGAGGAATGGGTGAATGTGAGCACTGCACCCCTGCCCAGGTGTGACCACATCCAGGAGCTCTGCAGGCCTCTCACCCTGGAAGGACAGCAATGAGAAGGGGCAAGGAAAGGCTCTGGAAGGGGCTGAGCTTGTCTGCCCAGAGAGAGGGAGGGTTGGCTGGTGCAGGAGGAACAAACAATGACCAAGAGAGACCTGAGTGCAATGAGAGAAGGGGGAATAAACAGAGAGGAGGAATAAAACTACTTAAGCTAAAGGACTGTCTTGGAACAAGGACAAATGCAGCATGCAGGCCATGAAAGCATTTGGGAAGTTATAAGAAGATTTTTAATAGAAGAGAGTTAATGATCTGGAGAAGTCTCCTGAAGATGAGGGGAAGGAGGAAACAAATCCTTGGCTTGGAGAAGAGATGGAGACATTCCCAGTGGGCTGTGTGGTGTGGATGCTGAAGGTCTTTTCTCATCCTCTGGTCTTACAGCTGGGGAGGGGGATGTGAAAGAAGGGGATGGGGGGGAGGTGAAACATGTGGCTCAGCATTCCTGCAGCACAGCCAGACTTGCCTGGCTGCTTCTCCTGGAGGTGCAGCAATGATGATCACCCCACAGGTGCCTCTGAGGTCTCTGAATGTTCAAACTGCTGCATGACTTTCCTGGGAAAATCACCTGGCTTGTGGGATCTCTATTATTCCTTTGCTGCTGATGTAATGTTTTGGGTGTTAGCGTCGATGTTTGTACAGACAAAATAAAACTGAAAGTGAGAATGTGGGGGAAAATAGAACTGCCAGTAGATTTTCAACTGAGAGACAAGAACACCAGACCTGGGCAATATTTACTTGGCAGGGGCAGGGCTGGGAAAGTCCATTCTAACCTCCACAAGCAGATGCTTTCCCAAGATCTCGAGGCTTGGCTGTGGTGTTTCTAGAAGGCAGCTGATGCTGCAGCAGAAGGGATTGCCCATCCCTCACTGGGTGAATGTTGGTCCTTTGCAGAGGGGCTGTGCTTTGAGGCTGGACATGAACCCATCAGCTTTCTCTATGTGAATATTAACTCAGCTTTCTCCCCCTTCCACAGCTTGGAGTGAACTCCACGGACAAAGAGCTTAAACACAGAGAGCTGAGTCCAGCGGTGCAGGTTGGGCACATCTCTGCAGGGCCCTTGGCAGCTCCTGGTGTTGAGAGGGTTAATTGTGCAGGGAGGAGTCAGGAGACAGGTTCAGCTCTCCCTTGCACTTCCCTTGCCCTGGCTGGCTTTCACTGTGCTCTTCCCATCCGAAATACACCACTGAGACATGGGCAGGGGTAGCTGCTGCTGCTGCTGAAGCAGGAGGCAGAGCAGAGCCTGGATTTTTGAGTGTCACTGGAATCACTGGCCAGCTGAGATGAGGAGAGCATAGCTCACAGGCAGGGTGAGCCCCCTGGAGTGTTCCCATGCACTGAAGGCACATCCACGTTCCATCTGTTGGTTGCTGGCCTGTGAAATCAGAAAGTGCTGTTCTCCACCATCACTGGAGCCACTATTTAAATTCACTTGGATCACAGAGTAATTTTTCCACTCTGTTAAAGGTTTCTTTCGCAAGTGCCACTCCATGTCTCTTGATTTGATTTCCCTGTACCTTTTTTAATCCATTTTTAATAGGCTTCCAGATTTTTAATAGCTTTAGAGATTTCTTTTCTCCTTCATGTCTATGTTGTTGATTGTAAGACTGGCTTTTGGATGTCTCCTTTCTTTGATACCTCGCTTGCCTGGGTCGTCTTTACACTTATCCTTTAAACATATTCTCAATGTACTTGGTTTACTTCATTGAGCATTTTTGAAAGCACTGCCTTTGCTTTTCCTCTCAACTCTGTTATCTGAATACATCTTAGGTAATTAATCAGCTCCCATTGATCTGAACATAAATTTCCAGATTTTTCAGACATTCATTACATGTGCTGAATAGAAGTGAGAGTGGCTGGATATGAGAATTCATACCTGACAAACAGCCCATCCAGATCTGAGCTGTTCCTTCTCCTTGTGCTCTTCTCACTGAGTAGCTCGGGGCGGGGGGGAGTGATGTTTTTCAGACAGCTGTGAGTGAGAAGCAAAAGCTCAGAATATAAATTCACTCTCTTAAGGGCTCTTCTTTCCACTTCCTCTGGATCAGCAGCCATTTCTGAATCTGACACGAATGGGATTATCTGCTCCTAAGAGCTGCTGTTTCATCCCTAAGCCCACCTTCTGTTTAACACATTTGGATCCCAAAGCACGGCGTGGCCATGGGGAGCTGGACTGGGTGATCCCGAGCTCCCCTCGCCCTGCACACACACTTGGCTTGCTCTGAGCACCAGTTACCTCCTCTCACCCTGAAACCCAGCCCGTGGCTCTTTATCAGCGCCCTGAGAAATGAGGACAGGCAGTGAAAGACAACATTAGACCCAAATCAGAGGACATAGGTGGAGAGGCAGGAAATCATGCCACAGCTTTTTGTCTTGGGGGAGCAGGTTGCCAAGGAAGAGAAACGTGGATGTGATTCACTGTGTGGTGGTAGAAGAGCAGGCACAGAGCAAAGCCACAGAGCATTAATGTGAGAGACTCAGTGACCACCTGTGTAATCTCAGGGGGCCCTGGGGTAGGTTTTTCATTGAGTTATATCAAGCTGCATAATATTATCCTCCTTGCCACTATCTTCAGTACTCCTGGAGGTGCAGGATTTCCTCAGAACTGGATTAAGAAGCAGCCCCAGCCCTCGCATGCCTGAACCAGCTGCTGCCACCTTTGTCCCCAGCACAATCACCCATCCCAATGACACTGACTTCAGAAAGCTGCACCTCTGTCACTGGGACTTCCCAGAGCAGCTCCCAAGCAGTGAAGGCTACTTGTCAGAGGAACATTTCCTGCATATTTAAAGAGCTTTGAGCCCTATATGCATGTACCTCATTGGGCTTCGTTGCCAAAAGTGCAATTAATGGGTTTTGTGCTGCAGCGCAGGGCAGGAATAACACTGCCTCCCTCTTTGTGCTCTGTGTGCTCTCATGCTGCGGAGAAGGAGGAAAGTATTGATAAGCAGAATGAAAAAGATGTATGAATTGCACATCTCAGTGAGTGGCCACGAATGATGAAGGCCGTGGGTAGGGCATGGATCAGACAAACTCATCCTGCAACAGCTCATCCTCGTCTCCCTGGCAAATCACAGTGGAAGGTGTTTGCAATGCAAAGAGCTCCATTCAATCACACCTCTCCCTCTCTGTGGATATATTTATATGGTTACTTGTTAGTTTATCCCCACACTTAGGTTTCAGCTGGGAGATTTTGAGAGTAAGCCACAAACCAGCATGAAAGAAGGGCGTTGAAGCTACATCTGAATTAAAACCTAATTACTTCTGCTAGGAAAACACAGTTCTGTATCAAAGAGAGCAGAGCAGTCCAGCACCATGTTTCAGAAGGATAATGTTTTCAATGCTTTGTTATTATTAACTATACCTCTTCTTCACCCTGTCTCTTGAACCTTTTTCCCGAAGCATGGAATTTGCTCATGCAGTACAACTGTCTATCAGAAATCACTGTTGCAAACTGATTTCCAGTTGTCAGGCCCAAAGATATGTTTATATTAGTCAAATATTCGGTTCCACTAATTCAGTCAGCTCACCCACAAGTTTAACAACTGCTCTGAAGAATGTGCATGTGAATATGATTTGCCTGCTTTTTGAGATGGGCTATGCCTGGTGTGTGCATGAGAATGATTTAATATTTAAAGGGGCTGAAGAGGATTTGAAGAATCTTCATAGCTAAGGAAGTTTGTGAAAAATCTCCTTTCTGGTTTAAAATGGATTAGAAATATGGATTCTGTTTATTGCTGCAGACTCTTTTCCCAGTGTTCAAGGCAGCCTAGGGAAAAATTTTATTTCATCATGCTGTATGGATCTAATCCTACAAGGTCTCAAATAACCAGGAAAAAGCCACTGAAAATAGTGGGATGGCTCCTGTGCATGGCAGTAACATGGTTGCACAGGCATTGGGGTGCAGAGACTGGGCTGTTCCACACGTAAAAGCACACCACAGGTATGAGCTGGGGGAAAGGTGCTTCAGGACATAGAGGCAGCTTGTGGGTGGCTCTTGCCTCATGCCCATCTTGAGCCCAGCTTCACATGAAGGAGCCATTCCTGCTTTCTGCAGAGTGATGATCCTGTGCCCAGCCTGGGGGCACCTCTGGGGTGCCGTGTCCAGCTCTGGATCCCCAGCACAGCAGGGCCAGGGAGCTCCTGGAGTGGGGCCAGCGCAGGCTGCGGAGCTGAGGAAGAGCCTGGAGCATCTCGGTGCCCAGGAAAGGCTGAGGGAGCTGGGGCTGCTCAGCCTGGAGAGGAGCCCTGGCTGAGAGGGGCCCTCAGCCCCGGGTGTCCCTGGGTGTCACTGGGTGCCCCTGGGTGTCCTCTGGGTGTGTCTGGGTGTCACTGGGTGACCCTGGGTGTCCCTGGCTCTCCCTGAGTGTCACTCTGTGTCCCTGGGTGTCCCTGGATGTCCCTGGCTCTCCCTGGGTGTCTTTGGGTGTCACTGGATGTCCCTGGGTCTCACTCTATGCCCCTGGCTGTCCCTGGGTGTCACTCTATGCCCCTGGGTGTCCCTGGGTGTCACTCTGTGCCCCTGGCTGTCCCTGGCTGCAGGGAGGCTCAGAGCAGGGCCAGGCTCTGTCCCAGGGCCCAGCAGTGGCCCCAGAGCAAGGGGCAGGGACTGAGCTCAGCAATTCCCTGCACAGGAGACACAACTTCTGCCCTGGGCAGTGCCCAGCCCTGAGCAGAGCCCAGAGAGGCTGTGGAGTCTCCTCACTGGAGTTATTCAAGAACTGACAGGACACAACCCTGTGCCCTGTGCTCTGGGATGGAACAGATGACCCCACTCTGTTCCTTTCCAACCTGACCCATCCTGGGATCCTCTGCTGAGGGTGGAAGCAGCTGAGCATCCCTCTCCACCACACTGGGGTCCCCTTGCCCATCCCTCAGGATCTCCCTTTTTCCCTGGCTCGTGCACAGTCCTATTCCCTGGTTTCCATGTCCTCTAATCAGCTTAGCAAAAGCCCTCCACTGCATATGGTCAGATTGCAATTTTTGAATACTTGTAGCGTGGGCAAATCAAACCCAATTTCCTGCAATACAAAGCCCTGCACTGCTCCCCAATGAGGGCTATTTTCCTGCCAAATTGCATCTTTCAAACCACAGCCAATTCAGCTGTAGAGCTGCCAAGAAAAAAGGTCAGAAAGACTTAAAAAAAAAAAAAAGAAGATATTTTCCTTTTTACTGTATTCAAAAGCAGATCTCCTAATTCTGCACAAACTTTCAAAACAGGGGAGAAATCGCTGTGGGATAGGTGCTGATTATAGGCAATTTCAGCCCAATGGACAACATTTTGCAAGCTTAGGACCTGAAAATAGCAATTCCTAATGTGGCCAGTGCTGGAAACACTTTCCATCACCCTGGTTCATATGAAGACCTACTCCAGTGAAGCCAGTGGAATTATGCAGATTTGAGGCCTTCCTTACTGGAGTTATTACAGCTGCTTGTACAATATTTTATATACATCAGTATTACCTGAAGGATACGAATATTTGCTTAGCCACATACTTTATGAGGTAAAGCTGCAATAAATGGGGAGATGGCAAAACCATTTCTCCTTTTCTACATGGGAGCTAACGATGGGACTGGGAGATGATTTGAACAAACAATCAAATATGTAGAAAGAGCAGAGTAATGGAAGATTTTAAGCACCCAGGCAGGGAGTAGAGGACATTAGGGAGGGAATGCTAGCTGGAAGCTTGTTTATGGAATTGGCATGAAATGGGATTTTAACTTAGTGCATGGAGCAGCTGAAAAGGAAGAGAGCTACATGATGTGTGTTAAGTGCTGCACTACATGGAAGGTGTTTGAAGACAAGCTGCACTCTGAGGAAAATGCCAAACATCCATGTCCACCGTGGTAGGCTTAGGATAAGGGAAGGTTTTGAAGCAGGAAACTTGGAGAAGTTCCATTGTCTGCTGACAGGTGCTCAAACAGGCAGCACAGAAAGCCAGTGCTGCAGCTCAGGGTTGCATGAAATTGTAGGCAAAGTTTTGTAATCCAGATCCCCCCAACACCTGCAAACACCCAAATCAAACACATCTTGTGGGCGTGAAGGCAACCCCAGGGCAATGAGGGGTCAGGGCAGGTGAGGGAAGAGCCTCTTCTCCTACAGAAACTGTGAAGTTTATTGTTGGCTGAGGCGAGGGGAAGAAAAGACTTGTGAAAACCACTGAGGGCAGCCACAGAAGCAGAGAAGGTGATGGAAGGATCCATGTGGAAAGGGGTGAGGGACAAGATCCACACTGCTGCCTGGGATTTGCTGCTGCACAGGGAGGGATTTCCATGCAAGAATCACAAAATTCCCTCCCCACAACAGGTATGCATTTCCCAAAGGAAGGAGCATGGGGAAGTGGGATTCAAACATTAAAATGGTTCAGCACAATGTGTGAGCAGGTAATTAGTGCTGTGAAAGGAAGACAAGGAATCTGCACTGCTGAAGGACTTTGCTGGGTCCTGAGGAACCTCCAGCTCTGGAAGAGGTTTTGGGGTGGTTCCCTCTGTGTTGTTGGCTGCTGTTTTTGTGCTAACAGCACCCAGGGCTGATGGCTGCTGTCCTGAGCTCCTTTATGTAGGGTCAGGGTGGGAAACACCAGGAGTAGATGTGGCACCTGGGGGCATGGGATAGTGGTGGGCTTGGCAGTGCTGATTAAAGGTTGAACTCCATGATTTCGGAGGTCTTTTCTGACCTAAATAATTCTGTGAATAATCTCTCCTGTGTGGGAGGGTGTTGGAGTCAAGGGAAGCCAGGAAACCTCTCCTCCTCCCCTGGGGGTTTCACTTATCCCCAGAGCTCCTCAGGATGGCTTGGTTGTTGACCTAAGCCCATGGGAAAAACTCCCCTCGATCCTGGATGAACTGCAGACACCCAGGACGTGAGAAAGGCTTTTGTCTTTGCATCACAGAGAGTTTAGCTGTAGGTTTAGATTTTGCTCTATATATTATATAGTGGCAATGTGGAGGTTTCAGGGTGTTGGTTTCTTCTTCTTCTTCCTCTTCTGCTTCTTTTCTTCTTCTTCTTCTTCTTCTTCTTCTTCTTCTTCTTCTTCTTCTTTCTTCTCCTTCTCTTCCTTTCTTCTCTGACACAAGTTCCTGTGATTTGTTATTTGGTAGAAAGAATTTAGGGTAGAAGAGGCATATCAATAAAATTGATATTCACTGGTTTTAAAGACAAAATAGAATACGTAAAACTTTCTAACTGGTTGATAATAGATATAAAAGCTACCTGTTTCTGGTAGCCATTGCATTTTGCCTTTGTATTCCTGGAAGCCACAGCACAGCCTGTGCTTCTGAAACCTTGATAAGAAAAAATAAACAATCCTTGAAGCAGCAAAGAGAAGTCCTGCTTCGTTTTAACCAACATGAAGAATTGCAAAAGAAGATCTCCAGGGCAGGAACCAGAGCCAGGGCCCACCCAGGCTCTGACAGGAGGGGATCTCTTATCTCTTATCTCTTATGGCAGAGATAACATGCTTGTGTCAAGGCTGGGAAACAGGGACTTCTCCTAGACGTTGGTGGACTGAGGTCTGGAAAGTTTTCACTTGGGGCTGTCCCCCCAAGCTCCTGCTGCTCCGAGCTGGGGAGGTGACAGCAGTGGGTATGCAGTGCTCTGGGACCTGGGCATGAGCATCTGAGAGATGCTCACCTCAGACAGAGGTCTCTGGCACTCTGTGGCCCTCCAGGGCCTTGCTTGATTTCATTTCTTCCTTGCTCCCTTTCTTAGCTCACAGATTTTGTTTGCTCTGTGACAGTTTCCGCACACCACACCAGGCAGATGTTCCCACCGCATTTCACATCGATGATGAGCTTTTATTGGGCAGTTATGGTCAATTTAGAGCCCATTAATGGACATAAATAATCCAGATTGTCCCTTGCAATTCCCATTATTTTGCCTTTTATGCACCAAATTCAGCCACTGCACTGCCCCATCATGGAACTTGTGGAATTTTTTAACCAAGCTTTCAAGACTTCATCATTTCACGTAGTTTCATATTTTTCCACAAATTTTCTTTTCACTGCTCATGCACTGAGATGAATGCTCAGACATCCAGGCTATTAATAAATACACTTGATTACAATGGTCCTCGTGTGAGCCATTAAGACACTGCAGTATTAATAGCCTTTCCTTTTGGAGAAGGACTATTTATTCTTCCCCTTTTCCTTTCTTCAGGCTGGATCTGATCGAATTGTTCATTGTGAGTAATCTCCTTGGAGAATATAGTTCTTATTTCTCTATGAAAATTATTCATTAATTCATCCTGTGAACTTTATCCTGAGATACTCAGCCTTTTGCTTTCACTCTTTGCTCCTTATTACTCACTTGGTCTTGGTTCACCTCTGGGTGCTCTGATCAGTATCTGGATGCTGAGATGATTAAGCGAGGAATGACGGGCAGCCAGGAGCCCAAATTTTATTTCTTCTGTGATTGAATCAGTCTTTAGCAAAGATGTAAAACTTGAGAGGCTCTTGAACTTTCTTTGAATGGCCAAGTAGTTTTTTATCACAAGAAGCCAACTTCCTTGCTCTGGTGGCAAACCCAGGGGTGCTCTCAGCCTTCCCTCTTTCCAAACCACAGCATCCAGGCCCTGCTTGGACATGGAAGCCCCTTGGGCAATTTCCTTGTATTTGCAAGCACATTTTTGGGTGAGAGCCACCATCACACAGGAGTCAAGCAGTGTTGGGTGACAGTGACCTCGGGAGCCAATTTTACCCTTTTTGTTCCCATTTCTTTACACTTATCCCACTTCCCACAGCTGGGTTGAACCAGGAGCACCTCGACCTCTTTCAAGCCCAGAGATCACTGTTCAAAACTGAGCACCTGTCAATTCATTTCCTTGATGCTCCACACCCATCCTTCCCAAACCCCACATCCATCATGCTGTTTGCCTGCTCCTTGGGAAACCCCACCTGCTACTTCTTCTTGCATTGCCTCTGCTGATTTTTAGCATATTTTATGGGAAGGGGCTGGATAAAATCTGTGCCCAGCACGCAGATAGACCTGAGAGCTCCAGATCTGCTGCAGTTCATTTCTTCTCCTCTGTAACTCAGAGCACCAGTTGGTAAGAATTTATTTGCAATCAATAACCGATAATTTCCCAAACTGCCAAGAAAAGCAAGGTTAAGAGCATCTTCTGTTCACTAGGATTGTTGCTGTCTGAGGCCTCACAAGGGAAATGACTAATAAAGAGATAACCTTAATTAATGGCAGAGTAAGCACTGGACTTACAGGCTCAAATTCCTTTTCAGCTCACATTCATGTAAATTATTATGTCTTTGCACATGGGGGGTGGTTAGGGATGATCATCTCGAGTTAAAGAGCCTTTAGGCTCCCAAAGCTGACAATTTAGGCCACAGCTCTCAGAAAAAACAATGGACATGGCAGTGTTGATTCAGCAGTAACCAAGCTCAGCACCCGTGGCCCCAAATTTTATTACAAGACATGCCAGTNCTCTGTGTAGATTCACCAATCAAAATCTGTCCCAACTAATTAGAAATGTGTATCATCCCACATTACTAATCTTCACATAATTATTNTGGATAAAATCTGTGCCCAGCACGCAGATAGACCTGAGAGCTCCAGATCTGCTGCAGTTCATTTCTTCTCCTCTGTAACTCAGAGCACCAGTTGGTAAGAATTTATTTGCAATCAATAACCGATAATTTCCCAAACTGCCAAGAAAAGCAAGGTTAAGAGCATCTTCTGTTCACTAGGATTGTTGCTGTCTGAGGCCTCACAAGGGAAATGACTAATAAAGAGATAACCTTAATTAATGGCAGAGTAAACACTGGACTCACAGGCTCAAATTCCTGCAGCTTTTCAGCTCACATTCATGTAAATTATTATGTCTTTGCACATGTGGGTGGTTAGGGATGATCATCTCGAGTTAAAGAGCCTTTAGGCTCCCAAAGCTGACAATTTAGGCCACAGCTCTCAGAAAAAACAATGGACATGGCAGTGTTGATTCAGCAGTAACCAAGCTCAGCACCCGTGGCCCCAAATTTTATTACAAGACATGCCAGTACCTGTGAAAAACAAAGGAAAATCTCCTAGTGATTCCAGTGGGATGTAATCTGANATTATTATTATTAATAATAATTTAAGGACAGCACCCCCCAAACTTAGTTTAACCATAAACCAAAGGAAAACAAAATAGGAGGTAGAGAAAGAAGAGGGAATACAACCAAACAGCCTGATTTTATTGGTCAATGTGATAGATGGTGGTTTTAACTCACCAGGACCTGTGGGTTCCTGCCAGGGGAAAGGAAAGCCCTCAGGATGGATTTGCAGGGTGACATTGGGGTGGTTTTGAGGAAATTTCTGAAGAGAACTACATAAAACAGAGAGGTCAAGTTAATTGTGGTTCTCAAGGTCTTCCTAACTCTTGCCAGCTGAGGATGCTTTCGGTGTCTCACTGAGTTGGAGGTGTCCAAACTCTGCACCTCCCAAAAAAATGAGGTGGATCTCAGGGAAGGCCATCTGAGGTAGAGAGAGGGACATGCTGAGTGGGTGTGGAAGAAAAGGTTGTGCTGCTCTTTGTGGGCAAGAAATGGCCAAAGTGGGCATCCCCATGGGTACCCTGGGGGAGGAGGCAGTGTCCTGACATGGAATGTCCATGAAATGGAAGAGAAGTTGTGGAGCCAGGAGAAAAATCCCAACAAGGAAACGCAAGGAGGCGGGAATTGAAGGAGATGAACTTGTTCCACTCTGACAAGAGAGGGCTGCAATTCATCCAGAAGAATAAAGGTGGTGTCCTGCACCAGAAGGAGGAGGGGTTTTGGCTTGCTGAGTGATTTTTTCAAATCAGAAAGGTTTCCTTCGATATCCTCTTCTCCCCTACCCCAATCTCCAGCACAGCCATCCATAACTCTCACTCCCAGTCAGCCCTGGACCTCTCTGCACAAATTCTCATCCAGGTCAGAGAATCATGTGAAAGACTTTTGAGAATTTTGAGAGATTTAAAATGTGGAATCCACTTTTCTCGAGGCTTAAAAATCCCTTTTTTTTTTTTGTGATAAAAAGACTTCATATGGTCCTTCTGACCTTGCACTTTCAGGGGCATTGAGTGTAGCTGGATCATTTTAGAACAAGAAAAGCAAAGACAAGAGTGAACGGGAGCTGAGTCACTATTTAAAGAATTTACGTTTCCTTTTGAGGAATGTGTAAGTCTAAATTTGCTGTTATGTAACAAACTGCATTTAAAAGCAATTGCTTTTGAAAATACACTATTGAACTTTGAAATTACTGTGATAATGCAGCTTTAGTCTGTGAATGCTCCAGTCTGGGAGGAAGCACAACAGCAGCCTTTGATGAGGACATGAATTTGTTATGACAGGCTAATTTTACAAATCCAAGGCTGCCTTACGGCAGAATTATAAAGATATATATTAAAAAAACCCAAAAGCCCAAGAAGCAAGAAATGTATCATGCTGCTGCTGAGAAAATGTTCTCGCACAGTCAACTCCCACAGGTCAATTCAAGGTGGAATCCAACCACCTTTGATAGCTCAGGGAGCAAAATATTGTGAGTACTGGGCATGTTTAGACTGATTGGTGACTTCAGCTGTTTGATCCATGCCTGTGTGTGTGTCTGGGAGTGCTGAGATATGAGCTGCCTCATGTAAACAGCCAAAGATAGATCTTGGGGAAAAAGCAATGAGGAAAAACCGAATCAATCCACCAGCCTTCCCTCCCTAAAATGAAATCTTAAACAATAGAAATCCTGCCTGGAACCCTCGTGCAGCCTGGCTGTGCCTGAGCGGAGCTGACACGGTGAGTTAACATCAGGCCAGTGGCAGAGGGCTCCTAGAAATAATCTCTTTGCAGATATCCCTGCTAGCCCAGCAGGAAAGGCAGGAAGGATCTCCTGGATGGGGCTGGAGGAAAGCAGGAGGCAGAGGAGAGCGTTTGGAGCCTCAGCTTGGAGATCCAGGGAGAAGAGTGGATCCTGGAGAAAGGGGGAGTAGGAATCTGGGTTGAGTGGTCTGTGCAGGAATGGAGGAGACAGCCTGGGGGAGTGTCCACCTTAGCCAGAGCCACCAGCAAGCAGGAACAGCCTTCCAGTTCCTAAAGGGAACCTACAGGAAGGCTTGAGAGGGACTTTTTGTAAGGACAAGCAGTGATAGGACAAGGGAGAATGATTTTAAGGTGAAAGAGGTTAGATTTACTTTGGATATTAAGAAGGAATTGTTCCCTTTTGGGGTGGGCAGGCCCTGGCACAGGGTGCCCAGAGAAGCTGTGGCTGCCCCTGGATCCCTGGCAGTGCCCAAGGCCAGGTTGAACAGGGCTTGGAGCAACCTGGGATGGTGGAAGGTGTCCCTGCCTATGGTAGGGGGTGGCACTGGATGAGCTTTAATGTCCCTTCCAACCCATTCTAGGACATTATGAACTGTGGGGAGCATATGGGAGGGAGGACAAATGCTGTGGTTGGCCCTTACAGGATGCTGCTTGCTCCTGTGAAGCTCTTGTGACCAGGGGCTGACCAAAACTCCTCCCATGATGTTTGAGGAAAAGGCAAACAGAGCTTTGGGGCTAAGGAAATCCTCTATGGACAGATGCCAAGCTGCACTCAAATCTTTGCCACTGGTTTTGTGTGGTGCTGTATCAGCTAGGGGCCAGAGGAGCTCAGTTTGTGCTCCTGACAAACTCTGTAAGGCTCCAACACCCTGCCAGTGACCGAGGGAGCTCTTAGAGCAGCTCACATCTCAGTGCCACTGTGTAAATCTCTCCAGCCTGTCACTGATGGAAGTGTCTATGTGACAGGTGTCGCCCATAAATCCCATTTAAAGACACCCATTACCACACAGTGTATCACTCACAATCACCCACGAAATGTCTCTTTGGAGTCAAGAATCAGACAAGGACGATTTAGGGCCATTTCGCTGGTGTGATGGGATTAGCTGGATCTTGCAGCTGTTAGGATGTCAGGCCCAGCACTGGCCCAGAAGGGATGAGGGAGAGCAGGCAGAGAGAGCTCCAAGAACCTTTCCAGCAGCCCTGCCTGCTTCAAAATCAGACTTAAAACTGACCCCAGAGAGCTCAAAACCCACTTCCCATGGGAATACATGCAAGAGACCTGCAGGTGGCTCAAGTTTTAGAGCCAATGTGACCTTTCTCTAACTTTCTGTCATCCTTTCCACCTTGGCAAATGGAGTTCACATAGGTTTACACACACACACACATGTGCACAGAGTTCTGCATGAGACACAGACAGAAGGAGGCTTTTTGCCACTCAAGAGGTGTTTTCCTTCCCAATTTCTCCTCCAAAAGGAGCAGGCAGCTTGAGACATCAACCTGCTCTAAATAGAAAATTGGTGTCTCATTTAATTCAGAATAACATGAGAACATCTGCAAAATAAACGAGGCAATTTCAACAGGCAAGTGCTTTATTGGGAGACACCAGTGCTGGCTGCTGTTTCAGCTTGTGCCAGGCGGGAATGGTGACAAGAGAAGAGGCTGGGAGACACCCCAGATGAGCAACTTTTTAGGTGTCACTGAGTAAAAGTAGAAGAGGAGAGATGCCCATGTATCCTGTGTCTGAGCAGGGTCTGGCAGGAGCAGGTTCAAAGGAAGAAGAGACAGTCCCACTGCCACAGAGACACCAGTGGCTTCCCAGCCATGAGAAGAAGCTTCTGCTCTGAGCACTCTGCTCCAGTCCCAGCACCAGGAGAACTTCACTCCCCTGTAGTGACTTTTCTCATGATCCACAGGAACATTCAGTCCCTTTTGCCGTGATGGCCTCAATAACAGCTCTGGCACTGGGATCAAGTGAGGAGTGGGGGAGCAATGGGATGCACTTGGGCCTGAATTAGGTCCAAACAGCAGCAAAAGGCAGCCAGGGATGGTCTGAGCTTCATGGGCTCATCTCTGCCTTCATTTTCCAGGAAGAGCATGAAAAGGAAGAGCCATCAGCACTTCTCCTTGTCCGTGGTGCTGCTGGAAAGGGATCAGCTCGCTCAGTCTGCAGGAGGAGATGAGATGGAATGTCAGGCAAGTGCAGGAGGAGAGGGCGTGGGTGAAGCAAGGAGCCAGAGCACTGTCACTTTTAATGAGCAGGGTGATTATGTACTGGCAGCTGTTTGCAGATTAGAGAGTGAGGACTCGGTCAGGGATAATTATCTCTCCCTGGAATTAGGAGATTTTTCTCTTTTCTGGCAGGGAAAGAAGTGCTGGGCAGTGCCCAGCAGCCAGACCTGCAGCCCCAGGAGGGGAGGCCAGTGGTATCTCTTCCCCCCACCCCAGTAGAGGAGGAGTCCTGTCCTCAAACCAGCCCAGAGGGATTGGATTTCAATCCGTGGATTAAACCAGTGTCCTAGGACGTCCTTAGCTCCTTAGCCCAGTGTGGAGTAACCCTGGCTTCCCTGCAAGATCCAGTGCTGAGGGTTTTCCAGCCTAATGAAATGTTCTGGAAACTGGGTGTTGGGATGGTCTGCTGCAGAGGTCACACACCTGCAAGGGCCAGTAAGGGGTGAGGGCAAACACCAGCATTTCCAAAACTGCACCCAAAGGCTGTTTCTTCATCGCCCTTGAGATGGAAAAATAAGCCTGCTGTCTGCAGCTAAAAACTTGTATTAACAGCAATGACTAACTTTTCAGAATAAAATATTTAGCTGCAGAAAATATTTCTTGAAAACAATGCCATTGCCTTCAGCTCTGCCAGCAATGCCAACTGGCACAGCAGGCATGGCACACAGAGAGCATTGCAACCAGCTCTTGTTAAAATCCCAACCTGACCCCAGTGGTGTGGAACCCTGGAATGTGATCCTCCCAGCCTAGAAGTTTTAAGTTTATCAGCTCATCTATTGCAAAAAATAGTGATTAGAAGGGATCTTTTAAACATGCTTTCGTAGCAGGTTATGGGTGCTTGATGATCCATCTTCTGCTTTAATTAAAAGAGGCTAAATTGATTATCAGGGAACACCCAGGGTGGCTGCAATTGTTTTCCAGTGCTGAGGCTGAAATATGAAAGTGGCAGTGATGGTGGGAATGTTACCCACATGTGACCTCTTTCACTCATCTCCTCCTGGTATGAAAATAAATTATACAAAGCTTGTAATGGTGATCTCCCCCACAGAGGGGAGAACAGCCTGGGTCAACTATTAAAGACTTCATACACAAAAAAAGTATTCCTAGGAAAATGTATTGCACTGGGAAGTTTAAAACCTTCCTCAGGTTGGCTTGAAAAGGCTTGTGGTGACTCCAGGCTGGCTCCAAGTGGCCTTGCTCTTGGTACAGGATGAACACAGGAACTTGGGAACAACACAGTGCCTGTTGGAATATTATTATGGATGTACCTCACTTCCCTTGCTCTGGAAGGCAAAGCCCTCAGTGGCTTCAACTGAGAGTCAGAAGGATGCTCAGATCCCGGAGGGCTGCCACCAGAGCTTCTGTGACAAGGGACAGTGGCCAGCAAAGTGATCTGTCCCTCTTCTCTCTCTTCCATCAGGCACCACTTCAACACAAAGTTCTTATATTATGGGAAATTTTTCCACTGAAAGCACAGGAGGTGCTTGGGATGAAGATCCTGAGACAAGGAATGGATCAGGCAGAGCAGAGGGGAGCAGGTGACTTGGTGGGAGCTTGTCTTTGTGTCCCCATGTGTCCCAGGAGTGCCAAGGGCTCACCAGGAGCAGCGTGCTCCTTAGGCAGCAGCAGCAGCAGCAGCATTCCAGGCACCTGACTACAAACTGGGTTAAAAATTATTCTGCGGTCAGAAAAATTAATGTCTTGGAAAAATAAACAGGATTTTCTGAAGTGAGAGGGATAATCATAAATTAGACTCAAATGGCAAGTGTTTCTCTGAGCACTGCGTGGCACACTGAGCCAGCCCTCGGGGATTTCTGCCTTCCACACGCAGCAGTTCAGCTTCCTGCTGCTCCCTGCCTGCCCTGCCTGCTCTGCCTGCCCCCACAGACCTGCACAGGACGTGCCAGCCCTGCCAGATCCATCTTCCCTGCATTCCAAAGGTGAGGGACCAGGCCCCAATGCAGGTTGTAGGGTGTCCTGCACATGGCAAAGCCAAAAGATTCAGCAGGTTTTGTTATCCCAGAATCCAGAGCTTGCCTGTTGGATGCCCAAGGAGTGAGTTGAAGGTGTAAGAGGAGCTCTCTGAGCTGGCCCTGAACCGGGAAGCTGACCCATGGTCACACAAATTTGCCTTTTAGCAAAAAAACCCAAAGAGGAGGGCTGGAAGGGACCTCACAAAGTTAATCCCAAACAACATCACCTTCATATTTGTTCTTTCTGACAGGAACCTATCAAACCTATTTCTTTTAAAATTCAGTAATGGACATTCCCATTCACATCTTCTTCCTCTCTCCCCAGCCTTGGTGGCTGATCCACCCCAGTGCTTCACTGTCCTTGGAGTCTGAAGCCATTTTTCCTTAATTCTTGTCTGCCTTCCTGACCCTTCCCAGCATGAGGGAAGCCCTTTGAATTCTCCCCTCTCCACCACCGACACAGAGAAGAGTTGGCTGTGTCCCACTTCACAACTCTTTACTTGAGGAAATTTCCCCTATTTTTCCCCCTCTTAGACAGGTTTAATCAGCTGCAGCTTCATGGCTACCCAGCAATCCAGAAAACTGTAGAAAATGGTCTAAAAATAATAGGGAAAAACCACTTGTAAAAGGCCTTCCCTTGTTTGGGATTCATTCCCACGCCTGTGACAAGTTGTTGTGAGCGCTGACGTGTAGGCGGAATTGGCAATGCCTAATGAAAATGCTTTTAATTACCACACTCAAGTTATGATTTTGTAAAACAATAACATTTTGCTTGTCTGAAAGCTGAGTATTTATTATTCTCCAACTGTCAAATATTAGTGTGAGTACAAGCAACAGCCCTTGGATTTCTCTCCAAAGGCTTGGGCGATCCTTTGCTAGCAACAGGCGAGGGGATACAGGTGCAGAGTGAATAATCTTTGTACACTTTTCCCAGAGTTTGGTTTTTTTAATCTGTCCATTCCAGGGCTCCAATCTGAGCTGTCTTTTAGGCCCCTTCTCTCCTGGACTTTCCTGGACAACAAATTACACCTGGGGATCCACCAGCACTGGGGAACTCCTCTTACTTTTCCCAGGTATGCTCCTGTTGTACATTTGTTTGTTTGCACCAGCACCAAACCTCCCTCTCCTTGAAACCCACTGCTTCTTTAGTTCTTTCCTATTTCCTCTTGTTTGGTATAAAAATATGGGGCTAATGGGCACTGGAAAAGCCAAACTCTGCTTTTTGCAGACTGCAAAAGAGGTATTTTACCTCTTCTCCAACCCAAAAGGCTGGGGTGTCACCAATTTTCTCTCCAGTCCTTTGGAGCTGATTGATTGGAGGAGAAACAGTCCCAGAACTTTGACAGATGGATGGATGGAAGTGCTGAGCCTGTGCTATCAGGAACTAGGGCCAGGGACAATATTGCAACCTTATGGTACTGAAATCCTGGGATTTTTCCTTTTCTGGTGCAAATACATTCACCTGGAAGGTACACAGTTCACAGGAAATTTGAGGGTGGATGCGAAGCAATCACAGCTCCAAGGCTGACAGAGTTCCAGGAGCATTTGGACAATGCTCTCTGACAGAGTGGGGTTGTTGGGGTGTCTCTGCAGGACCAGGAGCTGGGCTGGGTGATCCCTGTGGGTCTCTTTTCTCTGAGGATAATCCATGATTCTGTAACAGACCAGCCAAGAAAGCCAAGGAGTTCCATACCAGTCCCAAACTGGAGAATTTGGCTTATCTCCTTCCTTAGAGCACATCAGATCTTTGATGACCCAGAAACACAGCAATAAACCCCTTAGAAGAGGAGTTTCTCTCTCCCACAAATATATGGTTCCTGCTGGAAAATAATTGGAGGGGAGAAAAATTAGCACAGGACATCATGCATGAGAGTGTCTGATCTCAGAGAGGGAAGGGTTGGGGAGAAAGAAGAGTTTACATTTGTGAGGCTGCTGGGAGTGGTGGCAAACCCACGTGATCTGCAAATTCCCCTCATGTTCACTCAAATAAGCTCTTGGCCTCTCTGGTGCCTGACAAGAAATGTTCTGTCAGGAAAGCAGGGATGTGTTTTCTGCCTCTGTCACACACGCATGGACACAAAGGAGCTGCTTGTTTGCAGCATTTTCTCTGCAGTTTGGTGTGTGACTTGATGGTTGCAGAACAGTGGTTCATCATTCTATTCCTTCCATCCTTTAGCTACCAGGACAGCAAGAAACTCCAGCAGACTACATCTGCAGCCTGTGTATACTGCAAAAGTGACCTAAATTACTATTAATTGTAGTGGCAGGACTAAATTGCTGTCCTCAGTGTGTTTACAACTGGAGAGACAAACAGTTTGTTCTCAAGATAATGATAAACCACTTATATTTTGTCTACAAAAGGACTGTTTGTTCCCTAAATACCTGCACCAGAAACTGGGTTTGTGAAAGAAAAACAAAATATCTTCATGAGCAGTCCCTCATGAAGCTCCCTGCCTGGAGCTCCCCTCTCTGGGATGCTGGCTCTGCTCATCCAGCCCTCGTCAAAGGAAAAAAAAACCATATTCAGTCTTCTCAGTCTTCTGCCAGGGAATGGGGACTTGGGAGCAAGCCTTGATCAGGTCACAGATGTAAATATGTACATAGAAAGCCACTTGGCTTGTTAGAGATTTCTAACATTGCCACAAATTTCTCAAGGCCTGTTATCCAACAAAACCATCCTGGTCCCAGGGTTCAGTTGTCTCTGAGGTGCTGGCATCCTTGCAATGGAGGTTGGGTAGAAAATACAGCTGTTCTGAGTGGTGCCATTCATGGGCCAACACTGCTTTCATCTCTGATGGTGTCTGAAAAATATCCCAAAATTAATTGTCCAAGAGATGTCCATTGAATCAAGAACCTCAGAAAGGCAGAAGAAAGAATGGCTGAGACCTCACCATCTCACCTTAAATTTCATCTGCTCTGGAAACTCAGCTTCTATCCTGTTGTCAACGTGTTAATAAAATTAAATTATTTTTAAATGTTTTTAGACCATTCCTACGGATGTGTCTCACAGAAAATGTTATTGTTCTTTGGTTTTAAAGGTAGCTTGTGACCCAAATGCTAATACATCCTGCCTTTGCTGAAAACTCCAGTGTGTGTCCATGTCTCACCTTTCCTGGATTGTCACTGAACACAGGAAAACCAGCTTAGAGAAAGAAAGAAGTAAATCTTTAAAGACTCAAAACCGAATTCACTGTCAGCTGTCTCTGTGTATCGCTCAGGGTTGTATCAGAGACAGGGAAATTCACTGCAGCAGCTCTGGTTAGATGGAATGAAATAATGCCACAGAGATGGAAGTGAGCACTGAGGGTCTTTACAAACTCCTGCTCCCTGTAGGAATGCACCTGTATGGACTCCACTGCAGATGGACCCACTTCCATCTCTCCACCCCATGAGACACCGCTCAGGGTGAGGTTTCGATGCCTTGCCCTCATGTGGGGCCATGTGTCAGGTGAGCATCTGCAGCAGAGTTGAGGCTGCCACCTTCCAAACATCCTGGCAGCCCCCTTTTCCCTGCTGAATGGCTTTGCTGGGCTTAGTTGGCCCATTCCTCATTGCCAGGCTCTCGGGACCACATTCCATGCAGTCTGGGACGAGCTGGAGGTTCTTCTTCAAGGCTTGAGGCTTGACATTCAGCTGAACTCTTATCTCCAGGGTGATGTGGAAGTCACAGGGCATGACACACTTCAAGTGGGAAGATGCACGGGGTGTGATGGTCTCCATCATTCCCACAGCCCCAGGGAGCTGGGACAGGGACAAGGAGCAGCCAGCAGGCTGTACAAGGAGCTGGGACACGGGAGATGCACCAGCACAAGCTGCAGGATGGTCTGTGAGACATCTCCCTGGATCCCCCGGCTCCCAGCAAGGTTCTGCGTTTCTCCTGCTCAACCCAGAAGCAGGAGGAGATTCTTCACCCAAATTCATGCATGGGATGATCCATGAATATTATCTACCACTAGGCAAAGCTGCTCTGCTGAGCTCTATAAATAAACACCTTCCTCACATTCTCATCTGCCAAGCTGCTGGAGATTATTTCTGCCAGAGGTCTTCGGTGTTTCCTTAGCATTAATTCTCTTTTTGAGAGTGATTCACCTTGAACAGCGAATGTTTTCTCGAGTATCTCCTTCTGATCAGAGTGTTCCCCCGACCTTATAAGCTGCAGCTCTGTTAATGCCTTAATGGCACCTGGTTATCCCAGCACAGCAGGACAGTGCTGGATCGACAGTGCCATCCAGGATTAAGAGTCTCCTGGGCTTTCTGGGAAACCCTTGCTGCTGTTTGTAGAGCAGTGTGATTTCTTTCTTCCTCACTGCAAACTACAGGCTTACAGACCCCTCACTATTGCCTGTAAAAAAAAAAAAAAAATCACTCCCTCAGTCAGGTCCAACTCTTTAGGACTTCTATTTTTTTTCTTTTTATTCCCTCCTTTCCAAAATTACCTCTTTTGCAGAAAAGAGCTTTGTTTTTCTCCATTCTGCTGGGCTGTCCATATTCATCCTTCACGAGGCTTTTCAGGTGCATTCTTTTGAAACCAGTAAAAATTTAGGACAAATAACCACCTTTTGCATTCCTAACAACACCTTCCTGGGAAGGAGGGGCTGAACTCATTCTTGCTGCTGCTTCTGCGTGGACTGGCTTTCCAAAGCAGACTGCAGTGGCCCAGGTCACTGCATTTTCCCAGCAGAGCTACTGCAGTATTTAGACCTCAAGCTGTAACCCTCTAATGAGCCCTCGATATGTATTTAGGACCCTTCCTTTCATTTCCTGTTTTCTGCAAGAGTTTTGGGTACCTTGAACATGAAAACCTTGCGAGTTCGCAGCTCTTACTGAGAAGAAATGCAAAGCACTGAGGAGGATTAGCTGAGTTTATCATTTCTCTCTCTGACTTTATCATTTGTTTTCCTGAGCCCTCTTTTCACTGTGGTCAAAAGCAAACCTTGAACTAGTTTGTTTTTTTTCTAAAAGGCAGAGACTTGCTGGACTTGCAGAGCCACATTTACCTTGCAGACTCAACTTTTCCAGCACTTGCCCAGTTTTGCCCTCTCCATTGACCTTCCAGACACCCAGCAGTAGGAGCCAGGAGCAGTTTGTGGGGAAAAAGAAGGAAAGCAAGGAAGAGCTGCAGGAATCACTCTCGGGGCTGGGCTGGATATTGCAGTGTCAGATGATGTGCAGGCCTTGGTTAGATCCTCCCCAGGACACTGTGGTTGTGTGTGCTCAACAAACCTCCGTGGGATTTTATACCATTCCTACATGGCAGCATTTACCCACACAGGGAAAACTGGGAATATCTGTGCCATTCAAGTTCACACACACTCAGGGAAAAGTGCAAATGCACATTACATGGAGAATTGGGATACCAGAATTCTCTTTTTTTTTTTTTGACTGTTGCAAAAGGAGTGAAGTCATATTTGGCAAAGATATTTACTGGTTATATGCCATTACAGCCACTGAAAATGTAAAGGTTTTCTGTGTGTTTTTCAGGAGACATTAAAAAAGTGCTTTGGAAAGGGACTTTGGACAAGGGCATGGAGGGACAGGACACGGAGAATAGCTTCCCAGTGCCAGAGGGCAGGGCTGGATGGGATATTGGGAAGGAATTGTTCCCTGGGAGGGTGGGCAGGCCCTGGCACAGGGTGCCCAGAGCAGCTGTGGCTGCCCCTGGATCCCTGGCAGTGTCCAAGGCCAGGTTGGACATTGGGGCTTGGAGCAGCCTGGGACAGTGGGAGGTGTCCCTGCCTGTGGGTGGGGTGGAATGAAATGAGCTTTGAGGCCCCTTCCAAGCCAAACCATTCTGTGATTCCACCCCATCCTCCCCACTAATGGTGCTTCACCCTGAGAAAACAGGTGGGGTTAAACCTGAAATTTACAGTCAAAATCTGAAATGTGGAATTCTGGTGTTTGTGGAGCACAGGCCATCCTGCTCTCACTGCCTCCCAAGCCCCCTCAGCTTGAAATTTTCAGCCCCTGCCACATTCTGTGGCAGGCCAGACACAAGTGCAGATAACATGAAATGGCACAGTGCATCGAATACTGGTCAGGAGTAGGAGGAATTGATTTCTGACTAATAAAGAAAATTCATTACCCAGATTGAATGAGTCAGAAGGAAATGAAGGCTGCTGTACAGAGGGAGGATGGACTCAAGCACTCTGTTATTTTGGGCTTTCTTGGTTGCAGAAAAGGTCTGTCTCTGCAGCATCTCCATCTGCACAACCCTGGCCCGTGTCCTGTGGCACGATTTCAGCTCAGAAACTGCTGCTGCTCTTCATGGGGAGAGGCCTTTGGTGGAGGCAGAACTTGAGCACGATTTGTTCCCCCTTTGGCAAACTAACACCTTTTTAACACCCCTGTCCCTCTGCAGGGCTGACAGAAGGGGTCATGGCCATGGCCAAGGAGTGCCAGCACACACAGAGGACAAGGACAGGCAGGAGGGGATGTGGATCCTCAGGGGCACAGAGATGCTGGGGACAAACCCCTGCTGCTCCTCCACTCCAGGGCAAAGCAGCAAGACAGCCCTCAGATATGCACTCGGGGGAGAGCAGGTCCTGACCCAAGGAGCTGCCACCATGCCTGGATTTGGCTCCTGGTGAGGCTTTACTTCCCCAAACACCTTGCCTAGCTTGGTGCCTGGGATGGAGAACAAGAGCAGCCTGCCAAGGCAGAGGGATAACACACCAGGACAAGGTTGGGGGTGTCCAGGAACAACAGTAACCCTGGGGTTTGTCTTGATCAGCTCTTCATGCTCCCTGCACCTTTCAGGGCAACCTCTGTGGGAGGCAGGAGGAGCAGAAGGGGTGGGTGGGAGGGAGAAAATGCTTCAGTGAGTGCTGTGGGCTCGGTGGCAGCAGTGTGAGGATCACTGTGACATCCAGTGTGTCTTGGCATCTCTGGCCCAGGCAGGAGAGGTTAAGTTTTGTTCAGAGGCCATGAGATTTTTTAAAAGAACCCTCCTTTCCATCCCACTGAAGGTTCTCTCCTCATCTTCCTCACTGTTCATGCCAGGACTGACGGCATCTTCCCTGGCAGGGAATGATATCTTAGTTAGGAGCCTCCTTGTTTAGTCTTACAGCTGTCAATTAATCCCACATTTTTGCTATTCAGACTAGCTGTGGGTAGCAACATTTCCTGCTGCAGTGAAAATTTGTTGTGAATAAGAGCTGGAAGGGGAACTGCATTAATATTTGACAGCAGTTGGTGCTGAGGGAGTCTTTGCTCTTCACAACCTGAGACCCAGAGGGGTTTCTCAAACCAGCAGTAGTTTAACAGCATTTAAACAAGCTTTTGCCACACACAGCCCAGCTGGGGACTGCTGCTGGCCCAGGCACGCTTGTGCCATCCCCCAGATCAGCTCAGCTTCCCATCTTGGCCTTGTCCTTCAGAGCAGAGATTTTGGGACATTGGGAGAATAAAGCAGCTGATCACGGAATCACTGGATCACAGAGTGGTTTGTGTGGAAAGGAATCTTAAAGATCATCTACTTCCACCCCATGCCATGGGCAGGGACACCTTCCACTGTCCCAGGCTGCTCCAAGCCCTGTCCAGCCTGGCCTTGGGCACTGCCAGGGATCCAGGGGCAGCCACAGCTTCTCTGGGCACCCTGTGCCGGGGCCTGCCCACCCTCACAGGGGAGAATTTCTTCTTAATATCCAACCTAACCCCACCCTCTGGCAGTGTAAAGCCATGCCTCCTTGTCTGTCACTCCATCCTTTGTCCCCAGTCCCTCTCCAGCTCTCCTGGAGCCCCTTTAGGCCCTGGAAGGGGCTCTAAGTTTTCTCCAGAGCCTTCTCCTCTCCAGGCTGAACACCCCCAGCTCTCCCATCCTGGCTCCATAGCAATGGCTCTCCAGCCCTTGGACCATGTTTGTGGCCCCTTCTGAACTCACCCTAATGGATTCATGTCTTTCCTCTGTCGGGGAACAGGCACTGCCCAACTTCGGGTCCTGGTGGCCCAGCACAGACACCCACAACCATCGACCATGTCCTCCCACAGGTCTGCACCAGCCTGGCAGATCCCTCCTCACTGACTTCTGAACAGCCTAAAAGTCCCTGTGCCAGCAGACCTTGCTCAGTGGCACAGGGATCCATGATCTAAACCACCCAGTGCTACTGCAACCAGTAAATGTCAGGAATAAAACCTCCATGGGGAAAACTGAATGGATTTTTTGGCCCAAAATAGATCTGTTCATTTCAAATTCTTCTTTTTTTTTTTTTTTTTTTTTTTTTTACAATGTTTTCAATAAAACTACATTAACTTCAAATCGTGAAAGGGACGCATTTCGTATTTTTCAAAGTTTGAAGATGGTTACATAACCATAATGACCCTGAGGGCATTCCATGGTTTTAGACACCTGCAATTTTTTCACCCAGATTAGGTTTCCTCTAAAACTGCTCCCCAGTGGGGCTGCCAACACAGTAGTGTTAATATTGAGAGAAAAATGCTCTAAATCCACCTGCAAGCTCATCCTGAACACCCAGAAGGATGAAGCCAAACCAGCCCTGAGCCTGCACTTAGCAGGTCCTCAAGGCAGCAAAGGTCCTAGGGTGATGCTTGTCCACAGTCCCTCCACTCCAGCAATTCCCCATCCCACTTCCACACAGGAAAACTCCCTCCCAGAGGCTCCCGTGGCTGTCATGGAGCAGCAAAGCCTCTCCAGCCCTCGCCAGGCATCTCCACCATCTCCACGCCCTCGAGATGGACGGCCTAGGGGGTGCAGGCAGTGTGTGTGTGTGAACCCATCGCCCTCCCACATCCCTGCTCCTCTTGGCACAGATAAGAGCACCCCAGGAAAGACCTTGGGAGACAAGGCCCAGATTTATTTGGCCTTTCAGCTGCAAGAGGCTGCTGTGTGATCTTTGATAGACTCCGGGATGCAGAGAGACGCAAGTTTGCGGGAGCCCCTGCCAGCAGCTGACACAGATGCTGCCTGGCACGGCACCAGGGAGCTGTGACACTCATTTGATCATATGTTTGTGCACATGTCCCTCACAGACTGATAGGCACAGCGATAGCCGCTGGGCCTGCCCTCACAGAGCGCGAGCAGCTGAATTTCCGGGCCTGCGCGCCAGGTTTGGAAACGATGGCACGACGTTTTTCAAAGGCCTCTCTGCCTGCTGTAGGAACTTTCCAAACGTTGCTGGCACCCAAGACATGGAGCTCACGGAACAGGTTTTGTCTTGCTGTGAAAGAAATCATGTCAAGTCTGCACTTCGTGGTTCCCTAGTCCAGATCTGCCCCATGGCATTTCTCCCTGCTTGGCTGAACATTTTTTACCCAGACAGTCTTCAAGCCCTCCTGGCTGAGGGCTCGCATTCCAAAGTAGCCCCATCACGATGTTCCTTCTCTCCCATGGCATGAAAAGAAGACAGCAACGACCTTGTGGGTTCTTCTCCTCTAACCCCGAGAGTGGTGGCACTGGCTGCAGTGAGTTCTCTGCCCTGTGACCCCACTCTGTTAAACTTTGGTCCCTCTCACTGCTTTACCTCTGTCTTTGACCACCCACTTCCCACAACCTTTCACAGACACAGCCCATCCCAGCACCTTGCCAGTGGGGCTGGAGCTGGGGAAGAGCCCCAGGAGTGTTTAGGGTTGCAGTTTGCAGCTCTGCTTTCCCCACCCCTGCCATGGTGTTCCCAAACACGTGCTGTGCCTGTGTATCAGTTGCATGACCAGCTTCATTTTGTACCACTTATGAATTATTGCTGGCCCCTGTGGCTCTCGTCAGCACTTCCCCCTGTCTCACAGAGACATTGATTCATACACACATGAATATTCCCAGGCTTAATTAAACTCATGGTCCCTTCCTGACATTCTTCATCGTGTACACAAAGGCAGCTGATCAGATTTGGGTGGGCTGGGGATGTGCCCACCTCCCCTGCTTCGTGCCCACCTCCCCTGCTTGGTGCCCCCTGTGTGCTCAGACCCCATCAAATGTTAAAAGCCTCCATCCCACCTTGAAAGGGACCCATCATTTTTCTTCCTCTGCAGTTCAGTGTGGTAAGTTCTGCTCCCCAACCCCAGGGTCTGTGAGTGGCCCTGTTGCCCAGGCTCCAGCCACACTGGCCTTTCATCCTCTGGGTAGGATTATTCTCCAGCTCTCTTCCACCAGCCATAAAAAGCAGTATATCACCAGCAAACTTAAGATCAAAACTGACAAGCAAGCTTTTTAGATGAGCCTGTTCTGCTGTATGTAATTAATGTGTCTTGTTTTCTTCATTTATATTTTATTTATATGCTTTTATGTATTGTGAGAACCTCTGAGAGGGTTTTCTTTTTATGAATTGCGCTTTGTAAAACAGGAGAACTGATGTTGATGAAATAGTTATTATCAGCTAAAGACTGCACTCCCAGACTGTGCCTCCCTTCCAACTGGCAATCTGTCACTCTTCCAAACGTGACCGACAGACAGACAGCCAGGCAGCTCCCAGCAAGGAGCCAGGAGGAGGAGGAGGAGGAGAGAGCAGGGATGATGATGAAGGTGATTAAAAATAGAGAAAGATTCCTTCGCCACAAATCACAGCGAGAAGTTTCAGAGAAGAAAATAGCAAACCTAAAAGATATTGCCTAAGGGGGCTTTTACTGATTTTAGACTGTGTTGCTCAGATCAGTTCGCTCCAGTGAGCGTCTGTACCAGCTTTTTTAGGATGGAGGAAATAATTGCCAGCATGGGGGCTGGAGGGAGGATTTTTTTATTTTTAATTTAGTTCCCCTAAAAAGTCTTTCTTCATTTAAATCTTGGAAGCAGGAGTGTATCTGAGGGAGAAGCTGATTGAAAATGGATCATTTAGAGCTTAGCTCCTGTCTTTGTGTTGATTAAGTGTTTGCCAAGCTACTGCCCCAAAGGGAATTTTGCTTTTTTTTAAAAAATAAATCCCTGAAAAAAAGGTTTCACTGGGACCACTGAGATGGCAATCAAAGCTTGAGTGCTGGAATCAGGGAGTAGGAGCACAGAGGCTCCTGTACATAATTCACTCAAAGAAAAGGGGAAACAACTCTACCAGTTAGGCAGCATCCTTCTTGCTAAATATATGGATTAGCTGGGACAAATGTTCTCCCAATGAAAAATCAAGGATTCATGAGGATTCCCTGCCCACCTCAGTGCTGGGGAGCATGGATTGAGGCTGGGCTGTGCTAGGGGTGGTCTCTGGAGCTTTTGGGGTGAGAGTGCAATGAAAAGAGTGGGTTCTGCCCATCCTCCACAAGCATTCATGAAGTTCTCCACAGAATCAGAGAATCCCAGAATGGTTTGGGTGGGAAGGGACTTGAAAGACCATGTAGTCCAACCTCCCACCTTCCACTATCCCAGGTTGCTCCAAGCCCCATCCCACCTGGCCTTGAACTCTTCCAGGGATGGAGCATCCATGAGCAGCCCGAAGTGTCCGGAGGTGCAGCCGAGCTGTCCCAAAGCACTGAGGCAGCCCAAGGCAGGGGAGTGGTGAGAAATCTCTGGGAACAGCCCAGGGAAGATGTGTGTGCTGTGAATGAGGCTGAAACACCTCAGGTTTTGGCATGGTTTTGTTTATTTGGTGCCCTGTACCACACTTCTGATGAGGCTCCTCACAATTGATTTGGATCCTCTGATAAGATCCTGCAAGTCTTCCCTGTCACCATCACTGGCTTGAATACTGCCCTAAATGTCACTGCTGGGACAGGAAATGATACTCTTGCTTCTGTCCTGATGATTCACGTTGACATTTACATGACCAAGCAGAGGGGGGGAAGCTGCTGAACACATCACTGAGCTGTGGAAATCTTCGCAGTAACAGGATTCAAACCAGTGGAGCCTCAAAACTCTGAGGAAACACCCTCAGAAAGGCAGAAGAACTTGAGCAGGCTG
Source organism: Erpornis zantholeuca (assembly GCA_013400515.1). NCBI lineage: Eukaryota > Metazoa > Chordata > Aves > Passeriformes > Timaliidae > Erpornis > Erpornis zantholeuca. The sequence continues at coordinate 575,001 of VZTN01027120.1, read as the reverse complement.
TAGAGAGCTCCATCCCCTCCCAGCTCTGTGGAGGATGAGTTCCACACTCATCCTGAACTCCCCTTCTTGGAGGATGCTGAGTGCAAGTACCTGGTGTCCAGGGCTGTGAACACCAAGCAGTTAATGAGGAGTGATCATACAAGGAGGTGTAGCATGTGAGAGGTCATTTTTCCTTTTTAGGATGTTTTTCACACCCCTGGATGGACATAACTTCAAGGCAGAGAATCAGGGAGGTAAACTCATCCCCTGGAGGTTGCTGAGAAATATTCCAATCCTTATCATTCTCATTTACATAAAGTTTCCATTGTGAAACAAATGATTTTCTGTCTCCATTGCAGCTCATGGTTACTCACAGAAAAACCTGCAGCTCGTGATGAATCCTTTGTAAAGACAGTGAGGCAGAGGCACCATCCCCACATTCCCAGGTTGTGACGGAGCCTGGGGAGGGCCAAGGCTCTGCAGACTCCTGCCCTGAAGGCCATGGCCCCGTGTTCTGAGCTGGGCCCTTGTCCATGGTGCCAGTGCTGGCTGTGCCTCTCTTTCAAGGACATTACTGCCCAGTGTTTGCTTGGCTTCCTGCACACTGGGGAGGTGTGGCCTTTGGGATGATATTTTGGGGAGTTTCTATGAGAAGAGTTACTTCCACGGGCTTTGTGACATCAGCAAAGCCTCTAACCCACCCAAATTACCAAATTCTTGGTGGAATTCTGTGCTGTGTAAATCAGGAAGTGCAAATAAACAAGGATTTCGTATTGTGTGTGTTGTGTGTGCGATGGAGAACACTCCCCAAGGATCTCCATGCTTAGAAATTTTTCAAAAATCGACCATGAGCAACTTCACCCAACTTTCAGCCCTGAGTTGTGAGTGACGCAGAAAACTTTTTTTCTTTTCAGACAGCCTTTCCAAAGTAGATTATTTTATAACACCTATTTGAGGTGAACCACAAACGAGTTATAAGGAGACAAAGGGATCCAGGTTGGTTCCAAATATCTTCCAGGGAATATTGTTGGAAACTGATGGACTTTCCACCCGTGACCCTGTGAGAAAGTGTTCTTGTGACAAAGCCTAGTGTGCAACCACTGTTCACTGTCTTTCCAGTGAATTACTGGTAATGTTCCCAGGTTTCAGCACAATTTGAAGGGATGGTGGCAAAACCAGCCCTGCCAGAAAGCAGGAGACGCTCTGCAGGTGCTACCAGCAATGAGGAAACCATCCACCCTCTGATACCTCTGATTATTTCCCAGCTGATTATGTGGCACAGAGGCAGCTCTCCCCATAGCTGCCTCTGGGAGTCCAGGGCTGGGAATCACCTGGGGGTGTTGTGCTCCTGCTTTTTCATGCCCACATCTGTCACACAACTGTGTGCACAGTACCCTAATTTCACATATATGGGGGTGCAGAATCCTGGCCTGCTGCCGTTCAGAAAATGAAACTACTCAGGGTGAGGAGGATGAGCTCATCCAGCCCTCAGGAAAGACTGATGTTCAAAGATTTTATGGAACTGGATTCACAAGAAGGTTTCAAGCAGCTTCAATAGCACTTTGTGGCACAAACTCAAAATAGAGCTTCTCAAAATCCTAAAATTCCTTGTGCTTTCCCCCACATGTTCACTGAGCTTGAGGCTGAGGGTGCAGTGGAAACTCACTGCCCAGCTGGAGGCCTTGGTGCTGGAGGTCTCAGCATGGAGACAGCTCCACGACTTAGGTGCTCTCCTTGGAAGATGGACCTGAACACTCAGTGGAGGAGCCTGCATGATCCTGGAGTCATGGAGATACATCTTCAGGGGGTCTGCTAACCCTGCAGACCTCTCCTGCCACTTCCCAAGCTCCTTATTTGCTCTTTGGTTGCCTCAAGGGGCTGCTGAGGGCTTCTCACAAGGTGTCCAGGTCCTGTGCCACAGGGAGCAGCACTAAAATGTAATCACTGCATCACTGAGTCCTGCTGAGTTTAGGGCCCTGTCTCCACTCCCAGCTTTATATTTAGCACGTTGAGCAATCCCAAACACGCCAGTTCCTGAGCCATCTGCATCACTTGCTCCAAAATAATGCAACCGAATGGCAAATGGTGCCGTGCTCCAGCAAGAGGAGTGCTTTTAACACACTGCAGAAGAGTCCTCCTTCTTCTGCTGGCTTATTTATTTATTTTGCTCCAAAAGAAGGATCCAAAGATACAGAAGGCTCTGGTTCAGGCAGCAGTCCCAGCAATTGTATTTGTCAATATGTGGAGAGTGTCTGAAAGTGATGTATTTGCAACATATATGGTCCATTGCCTGATTAACTCAGAATGAAAACCACCCAAGCTTCACACTGAAATCAGTTAGCAATACAATATCTCCAAAGATTGTGCAATTACTTTTATTTTTTTTTCTGAATGGCTGCCAATAACTGCAACTTTCACAGAAGATAAAGATCTTTTCTGCTTCATTATTTCTGAGATGGCACATTAGGATCAAATGTACCATCCTATTAAATAAAACTCCAGGAACACTATATATAGCACCATGGCAAATGTGGTCTGCAAAGCAGCATTGATCAGATCAGCACAGAAAACAGTTTACATGGTGAACTGTTAAAATATTCCTGCTATTAAAATTTATTCTCTTCTTGGTAAACCTGAATGTGCATGTTGCATGTTGTGCTCACACAAGTGCTGCTTGTCCCCTCCATGAGCACAGACTGCAGCAGCCTCCTGTGACCTGTGTCAGGGGGAGAGGCTGTGCTTTATTCACCTCCTCCAGCAGACTTTTGATATGCACTGTTGTACCAGTGGGAAAGCAAACCAGTGAGAGATCCCAGGTCAGAAGTACAATTGAAGAGGACAATTACAATAACTGCAGTGGTGCAGGAGCAGTGGCAGAGCCAGGACACAGCTGACACCTGTGGGGCAGGGGCTGCTCCCAGTCCCATCCAATGGTGGCTGCAGCCCTGCTGGAGCCATGGATGTGCTTCTGTTGGAGCTGGGATCCTGGAGAAGGCTCTGGTGCTCCTCAGAAGGTGCAGTGCTGCTTCTGGAGCTCTTGTCCTCTGGGAATGCAGTAGGTCAGGGCTGCCTGTGGTGTTCCAGAGCTCAGCTCATATCCAGGTGGGAATGCTGGGTTCCTCCCCTGGGCAGAGCATCTCCCAGTGGGATGATGGAATTTTATCAGCCATGCAGTGAGGCTTGGTGGCCATGCACAGAAAGATCTGCTGTGGGAGGGAGTTATCAGGGATGTGCCATGGAAGAGATAAAGAGCCCTGCCCCACCTGGTTTAACAGCTGGGGATAGAACACAGACTTTGGTTACATCTTCCACTATAACCTGAGAAAACTGTCAAATCTCATGGACCTAGAGGTCCTACCCATCCAAATTCCACAGCTGCTCAAGGCAGAGGTGAGGGAAGAGGTGGTGTTTGTCCAGCAGCTGAAGAGGTTGGGGTCCTCCTGTCCTCAGGTGCATGTCAAGGACACAAAGGACTGTTACCACGGGATTTTTTTGCCAAAGAGGAATTGGTCACTTGAGGACAGTGGGTGAGAGCCAAGGCTTGAATGACAGCCTAATCTTTCTCAGGATGGTCATGGCAAATGAGCCACATCCCTGTGCAAAGCTCCCAGCTTTAACACCCAAATGTTGTTCTTGTACAAGAGCAGAGACCAAACCTGCCCCAGGTATTGGCTCATGGGAGATCACACTTCTATCAGGTGGGTTATACCCACATCATCAGGGGGTTCCTGAAACATCCCTGTGCTCACACATGGCTGTAGAAAAGAGGCAGTCTTGGTTTCCCAGGGCCTTTTCACAAACTATTTATGTTTATTGATTGAGGATCAGAAATCAGAAGGTTTTATTATTAATATCAAGAAATCAGAACAAATCTTTCTCCCTCCAGCCACGTTAGGTTGGAGAGATCATCTCTGTCTGTGTGTCTGTGTGTCTGACTGTGTCTTAGCTAGGAATTTACAGGACAGAGAGGAAGACATTTCATTGGTCAAGGAAAGCATATTTACATTCTTTCATCCAAGCTTTCTCCTGAGAAGCTACAGAACTCCCCTTAGCAATGGATTTCAGGACAAGTTAAAAACAACTTGCATTTCTCCAGCCTTTCTCTGAAATTTCTCAAAAACCCACCACAGTCACCACCACACATGGCAGCACTGAGGCAGCAGCTGAGTGTGCTCTGGCCCCTCGGTGCTGGGAGGCAGGGAGAGATCCTCCAGGAGATGAGACAGCAGCTCTCTGTCGTGCAGGGAGAGAGAGCAGCTCAAGCAGGGTACACCCCACCCTTGTGAGCTGGCTCCTGCTCCCCTGGCACTGCCCAGGACACAGCCCTGGCCCCATCCGAGCCCCACACCCACGGCTTGCACCGTGGGATCCTCGCACTCAGTCACCAAGGGGCAGGCTTTGAAAATGCAGAAAACCCCTCTGAAATGGTATTGCAGCGCATTCGCACATTGAGTGAAGGCACATTCGACTGGATGGGCATTTACATATAAATTGCCATCTAATTGCACTAATTGCACACGTTCGCAGATGCGCTGCTGCACAGACAGGTTTTGCACATGGATATCAGGTGTCTGCTTTGTTTTGTAGCAAAGATGGCTTTAAATCAATATGAATTATTGGTTCCTCTCTTAACTAGACCATGGCTTAGATCAACCACTGTCCAAATCAGGGCTAGGAAGACCTTTTGAAGTGATTTTCCAGCTCCTGTTCTGAGTCATCCTGATTTCATACCCTCAGGTTTGCAAGCTTTTCCTTCCTTTCCAGGTCATAAATACTTGTCTTGTCTCAGGGAAACATTTGGTGCTGTTAGGTACTAAGGACACAGTGTAAAAATCAAATATCTTGGCATTTTACTTTTATATTGGAAACAGATCAAATAGTAAAAATGAATCTTGGATAAAGAAAATTTTAAAAGATAGTAAGTAGAAGTTAATGTACCTCAATAATATCTTTTTTGTAGACTCGTTACCTCTTTATTTACCCTTCAAGATACTTGCTTCTGCTTTATAGCACAATATGTATTGAGGAGAGACATAAACTGGGCAGGGAAATGCCATTGAAATGAGAAAATAGAAAGTTAATGGTGAAACTAGAGTAGGCTAAATTAATTTACTGATTATATGACCATATCCCATCAGTAAGACATGAATTATTTTGTTTACAGTCTTCAGGTTGTTGCCTGGCTCTGCTACCCTTCACTGTTTTCAATTTAAACTGCAGTGATTGTAAAGAGAAGAGAAAATAAACCAAATGTTCCCATTCCACTTATAAATTTTATGTTTATAATCTTGTAGCCATCCATGGAAACCATGCCTGTTATTCAAGTGCCTCGCCTCCCCAAGCTGAGCATAATTATTACTGATACATCTGGATGTTTAACTACCTACTACAGACTCTTGAATTCCTTCCAGATATAAAATATCCATTAATACAGGAGTGGAGAAGAGTGGAGTCACAGAGGGAAGAAGAGAGGGGAGGGTTTATGTCTATTACTTCAATTCTCAGAGGATTTATGCCTTGCTTAGCACCACAGGGAGTAAAATACTATTACCCAAGCTAGTGTCATTCAGATAAAAGGATGTAACGTGCCTCTTTCCACTTTGTTTCACAAAGAATCCTTCCTGCACTGTGGGACAGATCCGCTCTAGCTTGGTGTCCTCTGAAGATGGAGATAGCCTCCCCAAGGTTATGCAACCCTCCCCAAGCCCAGGGGCATAGCTGAGTTGTGTTTTTTCAAGCCCTTTGGGTTGACTTTTCACTCAAAACCCACATATTTTTTTGTAGCCAATGGATCCAACTGTAAAAACAGAGCTTGGGCTTTCATCCCATGCAGTGTTTCTTGCTCTGGTCTCAGCTCTTGAGGGAAGTCCCAAAGGAGCAAATGGGTCTGTGAGGAGTCCAGCAAGCACCAAAATAGATGGTGTGAAGAAAGGGGCTCACATCTGAGCAGTATCACCAAAGATGTTGGTCCCTGAGTAAAAGGTGTCTATCCTACCTGAGGCAAGAGCCAACATTTCAGTAATCCATAAATCCCTCCTCTGGGGCTTGCATCCTCAGGGGTACAGCATCCTTCTCCATCACTCTTGAAGGCAACACTTAAACACCATTTAGGAATTTTAGCTGTTTTGCAAAGATAGTTCTGCTCCACAGCTTTTCCTCACCGTATCAGCTCCATTAAGGCTCCGGCCCAGACTTATTGATTACTCTCTAATCTGTGCCCTATTAAATTCACACATCCGTCTCACAATTACATCCATGGCATCAGTCACTCTCCAGCAATGCCCCATTAGCCCCTATTACGAAGGACACAGTGGTAGTTGTGTTGCTGCTGCCTCATTACCTCCAGCAGGTACCTGATCCACGGCACATGGGGCTGGCTCTGGTCCAGGGAGAATCTTCCCCACAAAAAGCCAAGGCTGACTCCTCGCCTGACACTTGAATCGTGGTTTTCAAATGTTCCGTGTGTGAGAAACGCTTAGGTACAGAGAGTGTCAGATCCCTTTCTGTGAAACTATTATTTGCCTCCAGATAGAATGGGAAACAACTTGTCTCTGAGCATAGCAGTTACTTATAAGCTGCCAGACTGGAGGGATAAGTGAGATAAATTAAACTGTGAGCGCTCGCTTTCCAAGAACAGTTCACTCTATTTGCTCAGGCGTTTAAGTACACACGCAGCTCTCAGCCTGTAATCAAAGCACGGAGCTCAAGCAAAAGGATCATATTTAGTACACCAGATCAAAGAGGAGTGAGCTCAGAGCCATGTCCCAGCACAGCACCTCCTGCTTTCCCAGCCCTCCTCCACAACCTCTGCTCCCAGAGCCAGGAGCCTGCAGGCAGCTGCCCTTTGCTGAAAACAGAGCAGGACACAACCAAGCTCAATGGCACAGCAGAGCAACCAAAACCTTTTTCCTTCACCACCTCCTTTCACAGCCCCATAAAACCCCCATTCACAAAATATGCAACTGGCATTCATTTATCTCCTGTGCCCCTTCCTTCCTCCGGTGGCATCACGGGCAGAGCTTCTGCAGTGCCTCCCACAGCTTTGCAGTCACTCTCCCCACAAATGTGTTGGGAGTGCACACGGCTGCCAGATGGAATTTCACATCCCACAGATTAAGGGGACCAGATGAGCACAAGAGGCTCTGCAGGCCAGGCATTGTGCTTCCGATTCTTGTGGATTCCCTCTCGCAGAGGAAGTGGCCTGGAATGGGAAGTCCCATCTGTCACTGAGATACTTGTTGAAATTGAATGTTCTGAATGTTCTGATTGGTTTTTTGTTGGTTGTTTTTTTCTTTTTTCCCCAAGATTAGAAATGCTTTGGCCCTGTCAGCTCTGCCTTTAGCTCTTAGTCACGCAGTGGAGGTGATGCCTTAGGTTTTAACTTTTCTATGTTCCCAGCCCTGCCCTGCCCAGTGTCACTCTGCAGTTCCCTGGAGCTCGTTCAGTGCTGTTCTCTCATGCTCACACACACACAACAAAGCCTCTCCAGCTCTCCAAGGACACCCAGACCCTCCTAGGCCCAACAACTGCAAACCACAATCTTGGCAAGAGGGGGGCAAGCTTGGGCAAATTCCATCCTTGCCTGGCTTCTGCTTGGGGAATTGATGCTGAGATCCAAGTGGGAAGAACTCGGGAGCTGTCCTTGTCCATGTTGGGATGCACTGAGGCAGGAGCCTCTGGAGCCCAGAGTGTACCTCTGAAGGCCTTTCCAATCAATCCCTCCTTGATTCCTTTATTCCTGTCTGGGCTCTGTTTCTAGGGAGCCATTTAAGGCATCAGAGGTACAGAAATAACAAGAATATTTGGTTTACTCCATTCACCAAAAAGAATGATATTTTGTTCCTAGTAGGTAGAATTTTAAGAGGTTCAATATGATCATCTTGGAATGACCTGGAAAACTTTCATACAGGAGAGATTTATGCACTTTTGACTGGAACTCCTGTGGCTTCAACTATTAATTGAGATTTCCAGATGCACCTGTGAGAGATACCCAAAGAAAAGCTTAGAGATCTTAAGCTAAAAAACAAGGGGGATGTGAAGCTGAGTGTTTAGACCCAAAGGGGATTGAGGGTGCACAAAGAAGATGGGAAGACAGGAGTATCGGGAGACTGCTCTTATCAAACAACAAAGATAACAGGAACATTAAAAATATAATTATGTCAAGTTTGGATCAAAGCTGCACACTATATGATCTCAAGTCGTTTCTGAAGATGCTCTGGAGCCAGAACTTCAATATCTGAGGTCATCCTGAATTAATTTTTTCCTTATTTTTGTTTTGGGTTCTGAAGAGGGAAAATTACTGTGAGCAGCAGGACAACAACGTCACAAGTGTGATTGGAAATCATTCTGCTGGGATTTGGTGAATGTAAAATATCATCTGTGAACCAAATTGGGCCATCCAGCCCAAACCCTTCTACCAGGCATTGTTTCATCCATTGAAGGGTGTGCCTCCATCTCTGCAAGATGTCCTTGGCCAGCCAACACCACACTTAGCTGATTTAAACTGAGGACTAATTTTGCCCTGGTGATGACAATCAGCATCTTCTCCTGACTCACCAGCATCAAACCAAAAGCCCCAGAGACCGAGGAAAGGTTAACTCAGTGACACAGCAATGGAGGTGTGTTCTGGGACAGTCCCGAAGTGGTGAGAGGCTGCTGAGCTGTGCAGTCACTCCTCTTGGGTGGGCAGAGCTTGTTGAGCACCTCAGGCAGGACAACCTCACACCCTGACAGAGTTCTTCCTGCAGATGGGACACTACTGCCACTGTGTGAGACCTTTCAGCACTCCCTGACAGTGCTGTCACCTCTCCCACCCCTCCCAGTCCCTGCACTGCCTCTGCCATGCCTCTGCCGGTCACCTCAAGCTCCCTCTGCAGAGTCTGGCACTGCAGGAAGGACTCTGTGCCATGTAGGACAAACCTGCCCGGAATGGGAACTGCCACTGGGTGAAGAATCCCCTCCACATCTTTGCTTTCCCTCTCCCAGTGCTTCCTCCATCATGATTCTCTTGAAACAGGACTGGAACAGCATTCTTGTGTCTTAACATGTGTGTAATGGAAGCTCCACCTCCTCCTTGAATGTCCTATAATTTCCTTTTCTTTCAGGACTCACAGGCACCCTCTGTTCCCCCAAGGATACTGGCATGGTCCTGCTGTCTGCTTTCCTTCTTTCCTTCCTCTTTTCCCTTGGAGCTGTGCCCTCTTCCCCACAGCTCAGCTGGAGGGACAATTCCCAAAGCATGGCTGCTGTGACCATTTCTGGTTCTGTCAGCATCAAGTGATGATGGCTCATGCTCCAGATGAGTGGGTTTAAAATATCCTGGGATTTAAAAATAGTTTAAAAAAAATAAATAAAGGCATTTCTCTCTCAGTGTCAGGCTGTCCAAGGATGATGTTTTCAGAATCCTCTTGGTGAGTGGAACTACAAAAAGAAAGCATGAGCTGGTAACACCTGAGCAGCACTCTGGGGATGAGAAGGACCCACCCTGCCCTGAGAACCAAGAGCACTGCCTTCTGCCTGGCTCTTACATTTCCCCCTGGTGCATCCCTTAGCTTGGAAAGGGAATATCAAGCAGGAGACCTCCCATTCATGTATTTTCTGCAGCCTGGAATTCACAGGACGATTATCTTGGTGTGAGTGATGTGTGATGATGTACCAAGAGTCCCTTGAAGGCTGGTGAGGCTGCTCCTGATCCCAAGTGAGCTGACAGGGGTAGCAGGCACAGGGTATCCCATGAGATGAGCCTCCAGGGGCAGCACCAGGGTGTGTCCTTTCCCACCTTCCTTCAGCCTGTTTCCCCAACCTGAGCAGGAGGAAACTCCAGGATGGGCTCAAGCCAGAGGAATCCCTTGTTTTCCAGGGAGGACTGACAAGTGCATCTCCTCTGGAAACTGCTGATTGCAGACTCTTGTGACTTCCCATTAAGTCAGGATTTCTGTGGCTACAAGTCTGCTCTGTGAAAGTGCCTATTTTGTATTCCTAATGCACCCACACCTATTTTTGATTAATACTTTCATCTCAAACCAATACTGAAACCCCCTATTAATATCTGAGACCTGCATGCACTCTTTGGGGCTGGTGTTAACTTATTACCAGTTTCTAGTCAAGCGAAAATGGGTGCGTGGGAAGTGAGCATTGTATTACCAAATGACCTTTTACTCTCTGCTCAGCTCAGTGTCTCAAGCACTGCTGAACTCTGCTTCTAAAACCCTGGAAGGGAAGGGGGATTATGGTTGTCCCTGCATGGACTGGGGTGGTCCAGCCTGGCCTGGAACACTTCCAGGTATGGGCAACCTGTGCCAGGGCCTCACCACCCTCACAGGGAAAAATGTCTTGTGGATATCTAACCTGAATTTTCCCTTTTTCAGTTTGAACTCCTTGTCCTACAAGTACAGCTCCTGATGAAAAGTCTTTGACTTCCTTGGAGGTCCACTTTGGGTACTGGAAGATGCTGTGAGGTCTCCTGAACAACCCCAACTGCCCCATTCTGTCTTCATTTCTGTTAGTGTTGGCTTTCTCCCGCACTTACAACCACCACTCTCCCCCACCACAACCCAGAAACATTTTTAATCCACTTTATTTTGAAGTAGTTGACTTAATCACTCATTAAATACATATTTCCTACTCTTAAAAACTATTTTCTCCCTTTTAGGCTTGTTTACTCAATGGTGGAATGCCTTCTTTCAAAGCTTCTCTGAAGGAAATGATGGTGGAGGAGGGATTTCAAAATAAAACCAAATCTGCTTCCTGGATTGAAGTGTTGATGAAATGGCCTTAAAATCCACTTGCTGCCTCTGAGAGTTTGGGAGCTCAGCTCAGGTGCTGCACAGAGAAGGAGGTTTTTTCCCACACCTGGCAGCTCCTGTAGGGGAGGGAACTCAAGGTGTGCATCCAGCTCCAGCACCTCCTCTGGAGCCTCTTCTAAAGCCTTGGGCTCACTCTCTCTCCTTTAAAGCTGTATTTGAGGGTTGGAGTCTGATGATCTTTAAGGTCCCTTCCAACACAAACCATTCTGGGATTCTATACTTTCCAAGCTCTCCTAACTCTGCCATCACAAACATTCATGCTTTAACGTTCACTTGGAGAAACTTTGGTGCCCTGAGCATCTGGAAACCTGCACAGGCACTTCACAAGGTCCCAGGGCACTGATGCCTGCTGCAAACACCTTGGGATCAGCTGCCTTGGAGATCAAACCTGTGCAGGCCCCTGCTAACATCCATCCTCACGGGCTGGGCAGTGCTTCTCACCCTGGCAACTTAGTGCTTTCCAATTCCCAGGCAGAGCCACACAGGGATAATGAGTTCAGCAGGGAGGAAATGGGAAGAAAATGCTGATTTTCTGGGCTGTCTCTGATGTATGTTTTCCACCCAGGAGCTAAGGCACGAGCAGCTCATCTCTGTGACCTGTGGCTGCTGTGCCCCTGGGTGAGCTGGGTCTGCTGGGCAAGGTCCTGCAGGAGCAGGGACAGGTGCCCACGTGAGAAGTCGTGAGGAGCACAGACGTGAGGAAACTTTGTCTTTCTGGAAGAAGTAATGGCAGGGTTTGATGAAAACACAGATTTTCAAGCTCTGTGGTGGGATCTGTGCGTGGCTTATCAGTGACTTTTTCATTTGCAGCCAACACCAGTGATGCTTTCTCGAATCTGTGTGGGCTACTGGCCTGAGTTGTTATTTTCCACTGTCTTTTCTCACATTTTTAAGTCTTTAGTTCCTTTTATGTACTTGAGAACAGAATCCCACACAAATGTCTCAGAGATTTGCAGAAGAAAAAAGTATTAAAACCCCTATTGTCTTTAAAGGTGCCTTTTTGGGGATTTTTCTTGTGCTTTCTCACTAGTTTGGGGAAAAAATACCTTTGACTTAGGAAGCTTTACTAGAGGCAAGTTGTGGTGATGAGAATTAATCCAAGACAACTCCCCCCTTTTCCAGAGCCCCTTGTTGAGGTGGTTCATTCCATTGTACAGCAGGACAAGCACAGAACAATCCAAAAGGAGAATCTTTTCACCCCTTCCAGTGATGGAGTGACATGGACTTCCTGGAGTGCTGGACCTCCTGGTTTGATGGAGTCTTGAATTCTATGGTGGCCTTCGAAACACTCAAGTTCTCACTTGTTCTTCTCTTTCCTGGCCTCCTTATCTACTTCCCTTTGAGGCTCCATGGTTTCTCCTTTTCACAGATTTTGGGGAAAGGTTGGAATGGGTGGCTCTAGATCAGGTCCCATCGCTCACCCCTGAGCCTCAGATTCCTACACAATATCAGGGCTCCCAGCTGAGCCAGGAGCCCTTGGCACGCAGATCACAGAACTTGCTTAAAAGTCGAGATCTCAAATATTGTGAATGTGAAGTTCACTTTGGATTAGTTACAGTTTTATAAATATTTTGTGACTATTTTAGGCTTAATAAAAACCTTGACGATTACAGGACTTCTAAAATTTGAAACCAAACCTTTAATGTGAGGACTGTATTTTCTCCAATGAAGTTTTCATGCACAAGATACACCAAAACAGATCCTTAGATTCCACAAAGATAACTTTTTACGATTAAAAAAATACTTTTTTTTGAGTAATATTATCCCTGTGAGTGGAGCCAAGAAGAAAAAAACTGATCCTTCCAAATTAAAAAGTCAGAAGAAGGCAAAAAGAGAGTAACAGGAATTAATTCTCCTGTAAGTCACTCAGCACCTTCGTGGCAGTGAAGAGAGGGAAACCAACACCTTCCAAGACTGTTCCTGGTGTTATAATAATTACACACAGTAGGATGGGATGTTCAATTTTTTCTGAAATTTAATTGAATCTGACCTCTCCCTCCAGTCTGCTACCTCCTTTTAGTGGCTCCAATCCTATTCTTTCAGAGACTTATTGTGTGTGAAAGTTTTCCAGACTGGGGAAAAACTGGGTGATCCCAGAGCAGAGAGGAGTTCAGGCTGTTTGCCAGCCAGTGTCCTTATTCCAGGACAGAGTGGAAGGATGGTTTTTATGAGCATAAAAAAAAAAAATCCATGGAAATAACTGGAAACAAACCAAAAAACAACACAGACTTTCTGCTCCAGGTCATGACCTGCATAAAAAAACTTTCTTTCTGTGTTTTACACTCAATAGGTAATTTCACACTGTCTGTCTCAGGCAGGGCTGTCTGATATGAGCTGTTACGCCGCTGCCTTCAGCTGCTGGAGGCTCTGACTCTCACCCCACATACAAGTCTGCAGTTATTGATTGACTCCAGGATGATTTCTAATAATAACTGGAGAATAACCTCCATCCTGTGCCCAAACACAGGCAGATGTAAAGAACCAGATGATCTTTAAGGTCCCTTCCAACCCAGTCCATTCTACGACCCTCCCACCTGTGGAGGCAGGACTGACACTGTGCTGTGACTCTGAATTTGCAAGGGAGAAAAAGCTGCCAGAGAGAAGCCACTGGGGGCAGGGGGAAAGGGAAGAGAGTTTGGTGGCAGCTGGCAGAGGGCTGTCCAGTTCCAGTCCTTCCATCACATTCCTGGAGCAGTCTTGCTGATCAGGTCACACACAGCCTGGTGAACTGGTGAGAAGCACAGACCCAGTCCCACACTGTCACTGGAGGCACTGGTGTCACCTGGAAAACAAAAGGAGAGGAAAGGAAATCATTTAAATCCAGCCTAATTCAAAGTTACATTAGGAAAAAAGAAGAGCCTGGTGAAAGGGGAGCTCCAAGCAGGATCTACCCACGGCCAAAGCTCTTTGAGAGATGGGTGAGCACTTGAATGTGAACTTCTGCTGCAGCACATGGGGTGCCTCTGACAGGGAGCAGAGGAGAGAGAGAGAGGATGATGTCTTACCTCTGCTCCCAGCACTCCCTGAAACTCGTGTAACCAACCTGCAGAGCTCTGGTGTCCCTGTGTTAGTAAGATGTTGGAACGTTCAGGGAACAGCCAAATAAATGATAACAGAGCAAGAAAAATACCTTGCAATGAGACATTTATAGAAGTCAAAGAAAAGAATAAAAATTAAGCTGGGATAGAAATGTCTGATACTAAAGAACTTACATTTCTGCCAAGGCAAGGCAGAGCAAGAAGAGGCTGGGAGCTGAATGTGAACATTTTTCCACCCAGGAACACTCAGGAACACATTTTCAGGACAGATGAGAGTTAGTTAGGGAAAAATTCATAAAGGAGGAGGTGAACCTACCACTTTTGGTATCTTCAGGTGAGGCCTGGGATCCTTTGTAACAGAGACGCAGGACCCCACTGGATTCTGCAGGATTCAGAGTCAGCCGAGCTGGAATAGCTCAGCCTGCTGTCATGGAGATAACCACTGCAGCAGCATGACTTGGGAAGGCTTCCAGCTTGGGAAGGTGGTGTGGGGGCTGCTCTTCCCATGACTTACACCTTCCAGGCTGCCCATGACAGCTGATTCCGAGTGGATGCAAAGAATGGTGGATCCTCCATCCAGATCCTCAGCCCCAGCACGTGCAGTGCTTTCTCAGAGGGGAATGGGGCGTTTAGGGTTGGTTTATGGATCAACACTTTCCTCCCTTCCTCAGAGGAAAAGGGAGCAGGGCGAGAACAAGGTGAAGAAAGAGAAGGGCAGAAGAACCGGGTGCAGGATCGGTGGAGAAAAGCAAGGACTGAAAGGGAGAGGAGCGAGGTGGGGAGCAGCAGAGCAGCCCGCACGGGGCCGGGGCAGCAGGGCAGCAGCGTGGCACCGGGGCTGGCTGCTGGGGACGGCGGCACGGCTTGGCGTGAGGTGCCAGCACCAGCACGAGTGGCTTTTGCAGAGCTGCCCGGGCTCGGGGAGCCGCAAGAGCGATTTCCCCATCTCTCGCCCCGAGATGTTTCCCGTGCGAGTCCCAGGGCCAGGCGGGAGAGAACCTGCGGGCGGCAGGGGCTGAATCAGCCTCCCACGGGCCGGGGTGAGGACGGGGTGGGCTGGGTGAGAAAGGAGCCCTGTGAGTGAGGGGGTGCTGGCACTGCAAATCACTCTTTCGAGTTTTCATTTCCTCGTAGACACGGGCTGCCCTGCTCAGAAATGAAACTCAGAGAGACGTGCCAGCCCTTTCTGAGATGGAAGGAAACACGGGGCAAGTGATAGGATGCAGGGACAGGGTGGCTGCTGGAATGGGTGTGCGCAGAGCAGGCACAACCCCGGGCAACACGTGGGGCTGGCTGAGCCCCCACTCTGCTCGGAAGGAGGGGGTAAATGTTGGTAAGATATTTGCAACTGCAGAGGAGGGGTCCAGGAAGGTAGGGAGGTGATGAGGGAAGGGAAAGAGCTTCCCTTCTGCTGGCTTTGCAGAAAGCAGTGCTGGAGGGGATGAGCCTGTTCTCACTTTGGAGCTGTTATGGGTGTGGAGCAGCTTTCACAAGCCCTGGAGCATCCCATGTGTACTCCTGTGTGTGCCTCAGGCTGCTGCCCTGGGCAAGTGCCGGTTTGCCTGTGCTCCGGCAGGGCAGACTCTACATCTCCCATTCCATACCAGGAGATGCAACCTCTTGCTCCGCTTTGTTCCAAGGCGAGGAACAGGCTTAGCCCTGATAAAAATTACATTGCAAGGCTGCTTTTCCATAAGCAGCTCCCGTGCATCAAAGGTTGTCTTCCTCACATGGTTAGAGCTGAAGGTGGAGATGCTGCATGAACCAGAGCCGAGCTAGGCAGGGGTTCAGCCAGCCCAGGCTGCCCTCACATAATCTGCCTGATTTCCACGATTGGGTTATTGGGAATGTGCAGGAAAAGAAAGCAGAGGCTTCCAACTTCTACCTAGGGAGAAGACAAGTTTGTCTGGGTAACTCACTGCCCATTGTGAGGATCTGGATGGGGTCTGTCTCCTGGTGGGGTGGCCAAGAGCTAAATCTTAATCATTTAATCTCCTAAGGTAGAACCAGCATTGTTTCTCATTAAAGGAGAGTAACTTCTTTTGCAATGCAAATGAAATGTTTGTATTCCATGTTTGTGCAGTGCTCCAACAGCAGAGCATTTAAAACACAAATCTAAGTGAGTACTGCACCAACCCAGAGAAACCTGGAGACTTCAGACAGCCTGAACAGGAGCTCTTGCTCCCACCCACAAACCATTGGCATAAATCTGGGGTAACTTGCTCACAGAAGCAATGGACTTCCTCATGTGAAGCAAGAGGACAAAAGTTGAAAACATGAATGAAAAACAAGTTGAAATGCCCATCTCATCCCAAAAACATCCCCAAGGTCTCTGTGCTGCCCATTAAAAGCCAGACAAAGTGTCATGGTGCCTGCTGTGCACCAACTTTGAACTGGTTTCAATCTCCCTCGCACCCACTTTCATTCAGAAAGGAGCAGAGGCTAAAATATTTGTCCAAATGACTTCAAGGGTTCTTTAGAGGATTAAACAACTCTAGTGTTCAAAAATGAGCATTTTAATTGTAGAGCCACGAGGCAGGCTGAGGTGTGCTGTTCAGTGATGCTTCATAAATCTTGCCAATTTGTACAGTTAGCTTAAAACGAAAGTGGTAATTAAAAGCAAAGGAACAGCTAGTCTGTTACAGACTAAATGGTTAGATTAAATATTACCCCGGATCTGATTATTAATGTGCAGGAGAGCTGTTTAGTGGCTGAGTATTTGTTGAGCAGGTTTTATTAATAGCCCCACGGCAAACGTTTCCCGTAACGCAGGATCCTCGCACCAAAGTCAAGTGTGGAAAGTTGCACACTTTTCCTCCGCCTGGTAATTTCCACAGATTTTCTGCCTTTTTTTTGCTCTCGGGTTTAGTCAGTGTGACCCCAGATGTTGGCACCGCTGGGTTTTTCGCTGCCCCATTCCCAGCACCGCAGAGCCGCAAAAACAACTGATTTAATTTTTCCCCCTGCGTCAGGGGAAGGTCCCGCTCCCTGTGACGCACGATCCTTGATTTCAAGAAAAACTAACTCCAAGGTGTGGTTGAAGGAGCCCATCCCAACCTGCCCTGGCCACCCACCAGCCCCAGACAGGAGCTGTTAACCCCGAGGTGTGAAAACCCAACCGAGAAGCACCACAAGAGCACCAGGCAGGGAGGGAGAGTGAGGAGGGCACAGGGCTGCTTGCCTCCATGCAGCTTGGGTGAGTTTAGTTTCAGTAACCTCAGAGTCAGCATCTCAGATGTCAGTAGTTTCCACTGAGAGTGGCTGAGCTCAGGCCAAGTCAAGGAGGGATGCATATTAATAGGGGTAAAAAATCGTCGTGCTTGGTTGATGGAAAAGTCCCATAAAAGAGAAGATTGACCTGGATGAATGCTCACAGCCCCCAGCCTGCTCTTCTCAGGTAGAATGCCAGAACAGGGCTTGCCCAAGAAAAGGCAGACAACTGGCTTGGGTTTGGCTGTTGCAGTGGCTGGAAGGACTTAAACACCCCACGGACCCTGCAGAGCTGGGCTGTGCTGGTGGAGCACCCAGTGGCACTGGAGGAGCACCTTGTTCCTGTCACCACAACTTAGAACAACAGAATCATCAAATTATTTATTTCCTGTTTCTCCTTTCCCTTTGTCTTCAGCAGAGTTTTCTTTTCCCTTCTTTACTTCTAATCCCACAGGGAGAGGAGGTGGAATCCTTCTTCCAGCACATATGTTTGTTTGGTTTTTTTTTTGTGAAACCTCTGAAAAACCAGTGCTGACAAAAATAATAATGCAGGATTCCAGGGATGAACTTTACTGATGGTGTCATGGATGTGTGGGAAGAACACAGTCCAACCAGAGTGTACCAGATTGAGACTGTGAGGTGTGCAATGGTTGGATTCCCACCATCCTTCTTTTATTTAAGCAAAAAGCATCTCTTTGCTTGATATCCCTTGTTATCAGTCGATGAGATTAATCCAGAGCCCACCTCTCACCCCCAGCCCTGCAGGAATCCAGGTTGCCTGCAATGCCAAGCAAGTCCAATAAATAATTTGGATGGAGTCAGTGAGTTTAGTCAAACAAATAACTTCATTCAAAGGGCAGAATGGATTTTGTCAAAAGCCTTTTTTCATTATGTCAGAATGAAGAAAAAATTGTGCAGCCCTTTCACTCTGTCACCACAAAGGCATTTGTTCAAGCTTCTGGCTTTGCTTGACGTAAAAAATGTAGTTGTCAAGGCCCACACAGTGAATTGCTCTTCCCCACCCTGTCAGCACGAGCACACTCCTGCACAGGGATGGAGGGACATGAGTCTTGTCACTCCACAGAGACACTCCTTGGATGGGGCTCTGGTGTGGAGAACAAACAATGGGTGGTCCATGAGGAAGAGGAAGCAGCGTTCCAGTTATCCTAGACTTGTTTTTGTCTCTTCCCCGTGCCCCAGGTCATCTCCACCAGCATCCTGGGACATGTTCTGCAGCAGAATACAACACCCTGAAGAAGAAAGCTCAGAAAAAGTTCAGACATCCCAGACCATCCTGAAAGATCCCTTTCTGCTTCACTGAAATCACTGATTTAAGCATATCAAACATACGTGGGGACAAAACCAGGGAAAGGAGAAATATGGACTTTTTAGGCACATCTGCATTATATTTACTAGAGGAAATTAAATAAAAGACTAGAACCTAGAGGTAAGATGCTGGCTATTGGAAGTCCATTGATTTACAGTCAAAGAGAGAGACAAAGAGAGCGTTCAGAGCTGAGCCGTGGGCTGTGTGCCCTGAGTGTGTTCTCAGACAAGATGGACCCACCCATGAGCATGACCTTAGAATCAGAGAATCACAGAATGGGTTGGGAGGGACCTTGAAGATCATCTCATCCTCACCCCCTGCCATGGACAGGGACCCCTTCCACTGGCCCACCCTTGGTGTGATGTGTGCTGCAGTTTACCACTTCAGTCTCCGCACTCACTGCAATCTGTAGCTGTGCCACCACCCTGACATTCCAGCAGCTCCTCCAGAGGTCTCCCAGTTTGGCTGTTACAGGAGCTACAGGTGCCCAGCTAAGCACTGTCAGTCACAAGAATGGGGCAGGCAGGTCCCCAGCAAAGACAGGTGAATCCAGAAGGACATCACATCCACAGGAACCCATCTACCTTAATGCAACAGATTCCTCCGACAGAAAAGATGCTCCACACACAGCAGCAGCCTAATCAGGCAGCTGACTCATGGCTGCTGGGGAAAAGAGAGAGAAGACATCAATACAGGAGGCTATTTTTATATTTTGAGTGGTGCTGTAATGCCTTAGGGGACACAAAGAGCTCTGCGAGTCTCCTTCCTGTAGTGCATCAGCACAAGTTCCTGTTACGCTGTTCTTCCATCTCTCCTGAGCTCCAACACCTTCATCCCTCTCCATCCTCTCCCTTCCCACACCTCAGAGCAGCCCCAGCCAGCTGTCCCTTTTCCTCCCTGCACGAGCTTGTGCCTCTCCATCCTTCCTCGGGCCCACCCTGGGTGCAGCTGCTGGGTCAGTGCTGAGCCCTCCACGCTGCAGGAGGTTGGAGCTGTGGCACTGCAGAGGGGGCACCACAGCCACTCCAGCACACCCAGCCCCCCCAAAACACCATGGATGGGAGCACAGGGACTGCTCATCGGGCTGGGAATGTGCCATGTCACCTCCCTGTGGGACACCTTGGGCTGGGAGAGCCACAGAGCCCCGCATCCAGGCTGAGATCCACCCAGGAGAATGGCAAAGCAGGGTTTTATTCAGATGTAGCAGAAGAATAATGAGTTCATTAGATACCAATTGATTGATAAAGAGGGATTTATTGAAAGGTCTAATGTGTGTAGCCAAAATTAGTTTGCCATGTAATTAACTAAAAATGACTTAAGCAGTGCATTCTTAATTATTATCTTAGTACAGCCAACTTGTAAGAAATTTCAAGCATTTAATTGGCATTTGATAGAATAGCTATAGCAAGCTAATTAGGTACCAAATTATGGAATGCGCTAATTGATATTTAATAAGTATGTCAATTGGTATCTAACTAGCCAATATGTTATAGCTATCTTGGAATGTGTCAATTAAGTGCCTAAAGATCTCTTTCAAGTAGATTATAAATGTAATCTATTAAGGATGTAATTTGCAACATTTTTTGATTATGGATTGTAACTTATTTGCTTCCTGAATATGTTATTGCTGTTCCCAGGCTCATTCACGCAATATAATGTGCAGCATTTTGCCTACTCGAGCAACTTTGACAACTGATGTTTTTCTGGGCTCTACTCCCCTCTTACTCTGGTGCAAAGAGATTTCCCCTCCCTTCACAGGTCCCAGAAGGACCTGGGACATCTGAAACACACAGCAGCACCCCACAGATAAACTTGAGAGAGTTTAGTTGCAATTGGAATCTACCCACAGCATTTTTTGAGAGGTGGCACAGTCCAAACTTTTTTTTGATGTGTGGTCCTGTTCAAAGGATGACAGAGTGGTTTAGATTGGAAGGGACTTCAAGGCTCATCCAGTGCCACCCCCAGTCACGGGCAGGGACACCTCCCACTGTCCCAGACTGCTCCGAGCCCCAATGTCCAGCCTGGCCTTGGACACTGCCAGGGATCCAGGGGCAGCCACAGCTGCTCTGGGCACCCTGTGCCAGGGCCTGCCCAACTTCCCAGGGAGGAAACCCATTCTAAAATCTGATCTAAACCGACTCCATTTCAGTTTGAAAAAAGGCCCCCTCAGGAAAAAAACAGATGGATGCTTTTACAGTCAGAGCCACTGCACAGGTCTGAACCAGGTGAGAGTTTTTCTTTCCCAAGTTTGTTCATTTAAATATCACAAAAATTTCTGCTCTCAGGACAGGAACAAGAGGGGGTGGTGCATGAGAAGTAGCTTGATCTAAAGGGTGAGATGTTCTCAGTGCCCCTTGGGGGGCTGGCATCACATTTTGGGACATCAGGCTGGCTCGCTTATCTCCTAACAGGATTTACCTGTCCCTCGAACGCTCCACTCATCCTGAACCCCCAGGGACTTTCACTGAGGAGTTAATTTAAAGCGCGGCGATGAGCGCCCTTCTTTTCCTCTGACTCCTTTGATACAAGTTGCCATTTCCGCCGTGCCTTCGGAGGTTGTTTTTCCCCTCCAGCAACGCTCACGTTTCTTTGTATCATGTGTAAGTGTAAGGTTGGCGTTGCGAGAGGTGCAGCGCACAACATCAGCGCCGCAGCGATCTGAGCACTTTATCTCCATGAGTAAAGTACCCAGCTGCTCTTGAATTCAACTGAAAAAAAAAAAAATATGCTGCCACTCGTAAGAGCAATACATTTTCAGTTACTAATAACAACTGTTGTCATGGAAACAGCCGGTCCAGCGTGAATGTAAGGATTTGCTTTCAGGTCAGTGCTGTATTAGTCAGCAGCCTTTCAAAACCACATCTCCCCAGCACACAAGTCTCCTGTCCAATTTACTCTCTGCAGCACTTTTTCCTCCATTGTGAATTACTCCAAATTAATTACATTTTATGACAATTGTGTGCGGCTCCCTTTCAGCTCCGCTCGCTGTATAATTACTTGGAAGTGGTTCATGGAGGCCGAAAGAAAATTTCATAACTATATCCAGGTTTGGGAGTTCTGGGTTTTGTTTTTTTTTTTTTTTCAAAAGAGCAGTAAGAGTAGAATAGGCTGAAGGAGAATTATCATGAAGATCATTAATGATAATTGAACCTCAGGCACTTGGGGTGTATCCATGCTCCTGACCATTTTTGGGGTCTGTGGATTAGCTGGAAGGGGCAGTGCAGGCAGCTGGGGAAATGTGTGAGGGTGTGCAGATTTCCCCTGCTCTAAAGCTCATTTTGAGCTCCTGGGGTGGATGAAGGGGAAGGAATCTGCTCATCCCAGGCTCGTTTCTGCCATTTCCATCAATCCCATGGACAATCAGCTGGAAGAAGCTGATGTCCTTCAGCTCCCAGCTGACCACATCACAACCCCAAAAGGCTCCTTCCCTGCTGGGGAAGCAATGCCAAAGGACCCTGACTGTGGAGCTTCTCACCAGAGGAACCTCCAGGGTGGAATTTGGCTCCCAGGAAGTATTTTGGGATTATTCCTCCTGGCTTTCCGAAGTGTCCAACACCTAGAGCTCTCGTTGGTGCCAGCAGGAGGAAGAAGGTTTTCACCCCTTTTTGCAGCCTGATTTGATTCTTCATTAAATGCTTTGCCTCTCCTGGCAGAGGGAAGCAGCCCCATTCCAAGTGTGGGCACACCAAGCCTGAGAGACCCTGCTCCTCCTCGTGCACCTCTCAAAGCTCCCTCCTACACAGACACACCCCTGCTGTTTCCTAGGAGGAAGAATGAAAATGTGCATTTAATTTCTACTATTCTGGATATCCCCAGACAGAGGGGCTGATGCTACTCCCAAACATCACCGGTGGCCGTGGTCCAGATTTTCCTGCAGTGAGGAGAAGTGTTTGATTCTTCTTCCTCCCCAATCTTGGTTCATCCAGAGTCTTTCCTTGCACAATTGCTGCTGTCCTTGTCCTTGCACATTTCCTTTCTTGTTGGTACTTTCAGTTTTCTCCACATTTTTTCCTATCTATCACTTCTCTTTTTAGTACCATAACCTGAAAGTCAAGTTAAACCATTGCATCCTTTATTCCAGGGATGGACAGGCAGCCCTGGCTGGAGGGTGAAGTCCTTGCCTTGCTGTGGTGATAACTACAAGGATACAGGAAAAATAAGCGAGGGGTTGGTGTTTCAGGAAGGTTTTCTGACAAAAGAGGCAGAATACACTTTCGAGAGGAAGGACTGATTCCAGGGGAGCTGCATATTTCAGCATCTTGTGGTGCTTTGAGATATTTTGGGTGGTTTGGGACATTTTGGGTGGTTTCCTTGGTGGGGTTCACTGATGTGGGGACACATCCCTGCCTTGGAGCCTCGCTGGAGAGCAGGTCCCAGCTCTGCTGGGCAGGAGGGAAGGAATAAAGATGAAAGACATCGAGAGCCTCAGTCAGAGCATTCCTGGCACGAGGTCAAACTTCTCCACAGGCACAGCTAGAGTGGAGGGCAGGATTTTGAGTCAAAAGCTGCAGAGGGAGGATGGGCTCTGACTTTCAGGGTCAAGAGGCTGCCGAGAGAGAGGGGACAAGAAGGGCTGGAGGGAGCTGATCTCGGAGCAAAGGGAGCTTGCTGAACACCTCTGCACCTCCACCCCACGGTGTGCTCCAGGCCTGCCTCCTTCCCACCCCACCCAGCAAGGCTGGACAGTGAGCACAGTTTGTTTAACCTTGAGAGCTGTGTACAAAATCTGTCCTGATAATGGTAAGGGGAAGGGAAGGAGCCTGGCAGAGGTGGCTGAAGAAATGTTTCATTTCTGCTTTCACTCCAAGCCCAGCTCACCCAGGTGGAACACACGGTCTCACTGTTCGCCTGTTAACCTGACCCTGACTGATTTATCCATGGATGCTTCCAGGGGCTGAGGGTCTCTAGAGGGGCTGCTCCTGCATCCCAGGGCATGGACAGTGCATTGTCCCCAAAGTCAGGCTGAGCATTGGTGGATGGGGGCAGCTGGGTCAGATTTGGTTTGAAGCTGCTCAAATGATTTGAAGCACAGGAAGTCATTCTGGTTTAAGGGGTCCCCTGTGCTCTCAGCAATCTTCCCCCCCACTGGGAATGCATCACCCATCCCATGGAAATGTGGGTGGCTGGACCTGCCCAGAGGAGATTTTAATGAGAACATTTCAAGCTTTCACACAGAGCTTCTGGCCAAAGCTGAGAGGCACATCCCACCTGGGATGTCTCTACCACCCTGCCCAGAGGCCATCACAGCCCCCAGCTCACCCAGAGCTCTCCCTCCTGCTCCTCAGAGCTTTTTCCTTTCTCTGCATGGGCAGCCCAAGCCTGACAGTACACATAAATAAATGCAGGCTGAACATGAAGCTTTCAAGGCTCAAACTGTAACATTTCCCTCTCTGGGTCATTGGTTGGAACATCCAGCAGATGCTGTGGTGACTGAGGCCTGAGGGTCTCTCTGTGCCCACGTATTCAGAGGAAATGAGCTGGATCAGCACCTGCTCAGGAGCTGCTCAGACACATCCACAGGATGGTGAAGGGTTTAACCTGTAGCTCTTCTCTCCCAGGTATCAGCATGGGCAGGAGTGAAGGTGCCAAGCTAAACTTTGGGCTCTTTGTGCTGATGGCAGATTCTGCCAAGAGGGACCTCGTGTCCTGGCTCAGCACAGCTCCAGAAGCCACACCAGCCTCCCCCATGCCCTTCCTCCTGAAAGCCATCAGAGACCCAGCCAGCTTAAACTCCTGCAGGCTTCGGACCACCCTGCAGGGGTGATTTTGCTAATCTTTGGTGCAGTGTACAATAAAAGCTCAAAAATGCTTTGGGAACTTTTTTTGGGGAGGAAAAAAAAAAAGGCATGGGAAATATTAGACATTATCCCATTCTGGAGGTCAGATCCAGAAGCCCATCTAGATTAATGTGAAGACTTCTCAGAGCTCTGGATGAGATCCCCAGAGTGCTGGATTGCCCTGTAAACTGAAAAGAGCTGTGTGCTGTGTGCTCCGAGGCAGCAGGGTGGGATCCTGGCTGGTCTCACCCACTCCAGGGATGACCTCCCATGTTTACAGCATGTTTGGGACCCTGAACATCAAATTGCTGATGAAGAGAAACATTTCCACCCTCCTGAAACCTGCTGCAGCTTTGAAACCTCTTTGTCAGGCCACTGAGTCATGTGTAGAGGCTGGTCCCAGGAGCTATTTAATAAATAAAATTTGGAGACTTAGAAGTCCCTGCTCATTCCCGTGTTACTTATTATTTACTCACAGTACTCAGGCCTTTGTCAACCCTACACAAAGCAGTCTGGTATAAAGTGTTGGAAACTGAAGGCTCTAAAAGGCCTCTCCTAGAATTATGTAAGATCCATTTCGGGCTGTCCAAAACCTTTCCACAGACTAGTCAAAAGCAGGAGGAAAAACAAACCTAGAAAATACAACCAGCATGCCTCCCCCTCAGCCAGGAGACCTGTATCTCACAAGCCAGGCATACTAAGAACCTAAAAATCTAGTAAGAGCATGACAATAATAACATAACAAATAAATAAATTAAACTAATACTGATAACAAATATAACAAATAATAAAACAAATACAATAAGAGCCATCCCAAAAGGGTTGGGGATACCCAAATGCCCCAACAGGCTCAGCCAGACCTGCCCCTGTCACCTCTCAGCTGTGCCTTGCACTTCAGTGCAACATCTGTGCCTTTCCTGCCGAGGTATCCCTCGTGTTGGGGGAGACACAGATCTTATTCACAGCCCACTGTGATTTTATTCACAGCCCTTTTTTATTATTCTGTTATACCCTCAGAAAAGTGTGTCCTGTACCAGGTGCAGGTGGAGTTTTCCCCTTACCACCTGTTGAAAAACAAGAGTTGAAAAACAAGAAGACAACAAATTGAGAGCTGAGAGGAGCCTGGCTCTTATATAACATACAGAGTGTGCTGATATAAATGAGTCTTCAAAATGATAATATCCTTCTCCCCCAGGCCTGCTCTGCCGTGAAGTTGGATTTGTGGAGCTGGAGTTCCATTTGCAGCTCATTGTGTATGCTGGAGTTTTTCCCTTTTCCCTATTTTTGAATTTGTTTGCAGACTGTAATGGGCCCCTTTCTGGTTCTTCCTCATATCCTTGGAATTGTTTTACAGGAGTGAAATGGAGGTTTTTGATATATTGAATGTATTCAATATTTTAATGCTGTGAATTTGCAGGACAGAGCAGAGACTGCCTCTTGCGATAAGAGACATTATTATTGTTGTGAAGAATTCCTTTAAGATTCCATCTTAATCATTCTGCTATTGAAATGGAAGAATAAAGTAATAAATGGTTTGAATAGACTTGATTAAAAAGAATAATTATATTCCTTGTGTGGGTTAAATATATAAACTCTTTGTGGTTTTGCATTCTCCCAGCATTTGCCTGGTAGAATGAGCTTTTCTCATCAATAAGGACACACTTTGCATGTGGGAATGAGAGAATCCTCTTGGCAAGGAGGTTTGGATCCTCAGTGGTCTCTCACCTGAAACCAGGCACTGCCCATATTTTCCTGCCCTTCTTTGGGGGGCAGATTTCTTCCAGAAGTTTTCTCTGACCTCTGGGAGATGCTCCATGTCCTTTGGGACCTTCCCTCTTTCCCTGCCTCTCTAGGGCACCCACAGTGGGTCCAGATGCCTGTGGAGGGCTGTGCTCCAAGGAGGACAAAGCCATGGAGCTCCTGACTTGCTGGGGAGAGAACACCCAGGGATTTGGGCAAAAAGGACACGTTTCCCATTGGCAAAGGCTCCCTTGTCAGTGTCAGCAAGGCAAACCTTGGGGAGCTCACCTGGGCACCCTCTGCCAGGCACAGCCTCCACCTGTCCCCTGGGAGGAACTGGGGAAAGCATTTCCTTCCTGCTGGAGCTCCTGAGACTGGACCATCAGGAGGGAATTCAGTCTATTTTGCAAAATCAAGTGTTTCAGGATGTTTCTCACCAGCATTCAGGAATTTATGGAGGATGATGCTTCAGGTTAAGTGTTCTCATGTGCCTGCAGTGGTTTGTGCACCTTGCTGAGGTGGGAGAGCCCTTCTGCCTGGTGGAGCTTCCTTCTGCCCCTCAATTCCCCACTGACAGCATCCCAAACCTCAGTTCCCCTCGACAGCATTCCAGTGACAAACACACCACGGCCCAGAACCCACATGCCATCGAATCCACATTTCCTGGAGGAAGCTGCTCTTCTGGAATTCACCTTTGCCCCAAAAAATCTCCTTTTAACCCTTGCAGTGCTGGGTCTCACCAGTCTGCCCTCTCCTTTGCTGCTTGAAAACTTTTCTTAGGGAGGAAGACTTTGCTTCCAACCTACATTTTCTTTTCCCCTCACGTCAGAGAGTGGCTGCCTGCCTCCCCCTTCCCCTGCAGACGTGATCATAGATGCTGTACTACTAAGGCTTCATTATTTTTACAAAAATCTACTCCAGTACAGTAAGAAGTGTTATAAATAATTAAAGAAACACTAGAGTTGTCAAAATAAATGAACAAAGTACACTTTGAGATGCATGCTCTTGGCTTATTTGGGGTTTGCTCAGTTGGCAGCTGGTTTTCAGAATTCAGTCCCTGGAAATACCCAGCAGAAATGCAACCAGTGAGGTTCAGCCATCCACCAACAAGGAACCTTTGTCTTTCCCCCCCCAGAGTCATCTAGGAACAGGGCTGGACACCAAATATCATGTGTAAAACACCAAGCTCCCTCCCCTCTTGGCCTTTCCAGGGAAAGGCAGGACCCAAAACGCATCCAACCATGCATCCAGAAGTTAGCAAGACCACTTGTATGGCCTGCTTTGTGTGATGCTAATGTTCCAAGTGAATGCCTCATTGCTCTGCACAATAAACCTTCTTCTCTTCATTCAATGCTCTTTTCCAGAAGGTCTTCTTTGTCTCCATGACGACAAATAAATTGCTTCTTGTTCACTGAAATCTGCTAAAAAGCTCGTTATTAAGCTAATGTGCCCAGGGTGACAACGAAGAAGAGGAAGACAGTCCTGCTCCAGCAAAGGATGCTTTTCTTCTTGGTCTCCCATGTGGACAGCACTTCTCTGGGCTCTTGGGATGGTGTTGCTCTCATTTGCTGTCAGAGATGCTTCAAAAAATCGAAGACATTTGAGAGAGAGGAGAAAAAACTCTTGAGTGTGAGCCAAAGACACTGATAATTGTCTGCCTGCCCTTTCCATCTGCCTCTCTGCCTACTGTTGTACTCCTTCCAAGCACACTGAAACTTCCATCCTGGGGTTTGTTCTCGCCTCCGGCACATGGAGCTCCAGGCGGTGTCCCCAGGGCTGGGGTGCCACCAGTGTCCTCCTCCCCATCCCCTCCAGGGTGCTGCCAAGGGGACAGGCCAGCATGTGGAGGTGACATGGAATGGAAAGGTTGCTGGGGTGCTGGCAGGCTCTGAGCAAGCTGTGCCCTGGGTTCCCCAGGTCTCCAGCACTTTGCCTTGGAGAAGGGGCCTGAGAGCCACTGTGTGATTCCACAGGTCACGGGCAAACCTCAGGAACCACCCCCCAGGAGCTGCTGGTGCCTTCTCATGGCTTGCCAACACCATTTAGCATTTCAGTGTTCACCTGCTCCTTTCCCAACCACAGCATTTTTTACCATGTCTTGCTCTCCCCACAATCCAAAGTGCTAAAAGGTCCCGTGAGAGTAAACGGTGAGAGCTTTCATGTGGTTACTGTCACTAGGGAAACCACTTCCTTGTGATTCACATGTTCTCTGAGCCTCTCTTCGTTTCCCTCTGCATTCAGAAAGGTAATGTTGTGCTGGTACACGTCGGGGGGATGGGGCAGGGAACAGGCAGAGGCAGCACAAAAATGGGTGAATGTACAATTAGTTGCAGGGTTTTGGAAAAAAAAAAAACAACCCAGCGTTGTGCCAGGGTAGGGTAGAGCTCATTAGGAAAGGGTAAGTATTCAGAACTGGCAAAATAACCCCAAACTGACTCAAGGTGACAGCCCCACCAAAAACAAAGGAAAAAAAATGAAAGGCCTTTTCTCCCCTTCTGGTAAGACTTTCCTTTTCCCTTCGGCCTGATCACAATGAGCTCATCGTTAAGACAGGTAGAGAAATTACTTCTCTTCTCTTCCCAAGTGGAAGAGCCTGGTGGGAGGTGCCCTCTGCCCACCCAGGTAAGTGGGTCAGGAGAGGGAGGTTTGCCCAGCAGGTGAGGGAGGGGCAGGGACACCAGGCTGGAGTGTGAGACAGGGCTGGTGGGATGAGAAATAACAGCCAGGCAGCAGAAACCCAAGGTTTGGAGGACATCCCAAAGCTCACATGGAATCACAGAATGGTTTGGGTTGGAAGGGACATTAAAACTCATCCAGTTCCACCCCCTGCCATGGGCAGGGACACCTTCCACTGTCCCAGGCTGCTCCAAGCCCCAAGGTCCAACCTGGACTTGGGCACTGCCAGGGATCCAGGGGCAGCCACAGCTGCTCTGGCAGCCTGTGCCAGGGCCTGCCCTCCCTGCCAGGGAACAATTTCTCACCTAAATCTGCCCTCCTTCAGCTTAAAGCCATTTTTCCTGAGCTTATCACCACCAGTCCTTGCCCAAAGTCCCTCTCCATCTTTCTCGGAGCCCTTTTAGGCACTGACAGAGGCTCTAAGCTCTCCCCAGAGCCTGCTCTCCTCCAGGCTGAACAGCCCAAACTCAGTGTGGCTTCGTGTACTGGAAGATCAGAGCCCAGGAACGCAGAGGAGATCTGGAAGCCCCTGGTTATTCCATGTATCTCAGCCTCTAGGCTGTGGCCAGGATAAAGACCTTCAGAAATGGATGCTCTCTTCAAGCACAAATAAACACAATTATTCTTGCTTAAGGAAAAAAAAAAACTTATTATCCTTTGCATTAAGAGAAAAAAAATTTAATGGAGGTTACTTTTGATCTAAACCCAGTTTTCAATTTATATTAGTTTTTGCAAAACGTGTTTTCATTCAGAGGAAAGTGGTGATTTAGGGGAGGTAGAAGAATGAAACCTTAACTCAGTCAATTCCTGGTGCACTCCAGGCACGAGAGAAGCCACCAGGTCTTTGGAAGGGTCCCCATGAGGAGCTGGGATGGGAATGTCCATCCTGGAGCTTCATCCCATCTGTGCTTCCGCTCTATCCCTCAGCTCCCTCTGCACCACCTCGCTGAAATCACATCTGTGCTGCCTCAATTTGCTGCCCCACAAATTGAGTTAGCATTCCAATCCCTTTTATAACCATGGAAGGTGGGTGCTTAAATCAAATGAAGATGAATATATTTGCTGACACATAATTGTTTTCTTTAGTAATTGCACTCAGGTCTCTTTATATCTGATCGTTAATGCTGGGCGAGGATTGTTTGTGAAATGTCTCATTGTTTCTGATGAATCCTATGAAAAGTGACATTCCTGATTATTTTGCCACGCAGGAGATTACACCAGGCTCCACTGCTAAGAAGTATTGATAGACCCTGTGCTGTCTTTTACTGTTTAGTTGCTACCAATAGATCAGAGCTTGGCTCCTTCTCCATGTGCTGAATCTTTTAGTGCATGCAAATATGAGAAAAGAGCTTTGGATGTGGCAGCTCCCCGGGGGTGTCAGGTGGAGCAGTGAAGATGTTGGTGCTGCTCCAACATGGGGCTTGAGGAGGGGGTCCTGAACACGATGTGACCACCCATGGCAGCAGCAGGACCTGGGTGTCCCCAGCATTCCCAAGGCTCCTTGTGTTCTCATGGAATGCCAAGGTTTTCTGCTGGTGGTAGGAGGCAAAGGGCTTGGCAGAGGCATGGCCTGATCCCAAAAGGGAGATTCCAGCACCTGCCAAGGCTGGAATTACAGCTGCCTGACCCGAAACGCTGGGAGCAGGAGGTGACAGAAAAGTGACCACGATGGATTTCGTATTTGAGAGTTGCTGTGCTCTGAGATCCCAGTTTGCCATGACAAACCTACAGCCAGAGGGGGGACAGAGGCAGGGAGGTGTGAGGGGGTAGGAGAGCATCCCAGGAGACAGGGACATGTTCTCTCCAGCCCTGGTGCCATGGAGCCTCCCACCTGTGCCGTTCTTGGTGCCGGGGCGCCAGCGGCAGCATCCAGGGACAGGATCCTGTGGGCAGGTGGTAAACATCCCTCACACCAAAAATCTCAGCCCCAGCCCAAAGCCAAGCTGGGAGAAGGAAGGTGCTGAGCAGTCTGAGATCTCAAAGCTCAGGCTGGAGCATTCCCAGTGCTCCCAGAAACACTGGGGCTGGGGGATGCCCCAGGTGCCACCGGGGATGGCAGTGGCTCCGGTCACCCCGTGGGGATGCCCATAAACCTCAGTCATCCTGTGGGGATGCCCAAAAGCCTCGGGGCCTGCAGGAAGAGGTGAGGGATCAAAGAAAGAAAGCGAGAAGAAGCACACACATGCCTCTCCATCCCCCCCCAGCCTAATTGAGCTAATTAATTTAGCGAAGATACAGCGCTCTGTAATTTGCCTAATTCAGTGAGAAGAGAGGCAGCAGCAGCAGCCAGTCCTGCTCCCCAGGATGCTCTCCTGCTCCTGCCAGGGGCTCAGCACCCCGGGGCAGCTCCCACCAGTCACACCAGTGCCAGCAGCAGGCTCAGCACCAGCAGCACCCAAGCCCTGAGGAACTGCAGCCCAAAAATCCCATAAACATTCCTCATGGCTGCAATTCCCAACGGGAACAGAGTGACTCCAGACCCAGCCTCTGATTTCAGGAGCAGTTAAACCTCCTCTGCTCTTGCCTGTTTATTCTCCCAGTGTCAGGATTCCCTTCCTGCTGGGATGAGGAAGCTCCTGGATAAGAGGTTTTTCACAAATTCCCCTCTTCCAGAGGCTGCTTTTCCTGCCTTTCTCACTCTTTTCCCTCTCTCTTAATGAAGATGTTGTGTGCTCGTGGCTGGAGCGGTTCTGGATATGGATGAAGATGTGGAAAATGCCAGAAGAGGAGAGTGAAGTGAACAGGCCACTGCAGGTTGATGAGGAACCATCAAAGCCCCTCCTGCAGCCACACGGGAGGGACTCCTACGCTGAAATGGAATGCAAAATAAAAATTGCATCGAGCTGAGGTCATTTCTTGCATGATGTATCTTGGGAAAAGAGGGGTTTCTCTTCTTTCCCTGAGATATGCCAGAAATTCAAAATAAAAGCTTTCCATGGAGGTGAGCAGCCTGGCAGAGCAGCGCAGGCAGGAGCCCAGAGCGCTGTTAATTTTGCCTTGATTTTTCTTTTTTCTCCCTATCTGGCAATCTTTAGGAAGAAGAAAAAAAAAATCTTGACATTTTTGTTTCCTTATTTGCTTGTCTTCTCAATATGTCAGGAAAGAGACAAGATTATAACACAATCCCTGCTTGCAGCACACATATATTTGCCATCCAAACAGGTTTTCCCCTTTTAATGTAAGCTATTAGCCCAAGTTATTACTATAAATGTAGCAAACCCCATCTATTTTAATCAGCTTGTTTATGAGCATCTTTCTATTCCCAAATTGCACAGGAGCTCTCCTGCTAAATACCCCTTTCTTTTTCAGGTAAGATAATTTCTGGGACAAAATGTCAGGGAGCTCAACACATCCCTTCAATTACAGATTTTCTCTGAGCTACTGGACAATAAGTAGCTTTCAGGGAAGCATTAAGTAGATTTGCCCTCAAGGGTTTGCATTTCAGTGGAGTGACAGTTATTTTTGTAAATACAAAATAAAAAAATAAAAAAATATAAAGAGGTGAGAAAAGAAGGAAAAAACAGACATACGCCTTCCCCCAGCTCCAAGAAAATAGACAGACATGGGCTAGACAACTGCTTATTATCTGAGAACCTTGCATCAGATAGGAAAACCAGAGTTTCTAATGTCTTCAAATGTCACAGCATTATGATTTATACCAGAACACAGTGTACCATGCTTCATTACAGAGAAAAAAATAAAGAAAAATTGAATTACCCAACTAATGTCTTCCCCCCCTTTTTTTTTTTTTTTCCAGGCTGCTCTGAGGATATAAAATCCATCATTAGCTGTTTTTAAGCTTGTCTCTAATGATGAAAAAAATAATGGGGCATGAAACTCAGACTTAACAAAACAAAAATACAAAACACAGCATTTTACAGACTTTACGTAAACATAATGTGACAATGCACTTCCTTTCATTCTCTGCTATGACAGTTAATTCCAGACCAGGAAAACTGTCAAAAATGTTTAGTTCTGCTTGGGTTGAGTTAATTACAGGCCCTGGGGCTGTGTTGACTTTCTCCTGCTAATGGCACTGTGCTACAGGTAAAAATCCATTTGCAAGAATGTTTTCAGAGCTACAGATCTAATTTACTGAATATCAAATATTTATGCCGTTGCAATTAAAGTGACAACATTCCACCCCTCTTCAGCATACAAGCTGGGGCTTTTAAATAGAATTTATTATACAGTAAACATTTGGTAAAAAAGTTTTGCCGGAGCTTATAATGTGAAAGCTTTGAATATTTAATTGATTTTATTTCCTTTGCACTCTATCCCTATCAATGCTGGAAGGTTATGAAGTTCTGCAGCACATGAGAGATCCTTTTTTACTGTCAGAGCCAGGGAAGCTCACGGATAAAGGCTGGCACTGAGGGATGGAGCAGTGTTGTCACTGTCACATGAGGAGCAAGAGGAGGGACAGAGGCAGGGAGGGACAGAGTGCCAGGCCCAATCTGCCAAGGCAGGAGCTGGAGCACAAAGGAAATGGATTTTCCTCGTTAGATCAGTGGGTGAGGGAATCATTCCTGGTTTCCATCCACAGTCAGATCCAGCAGCACCGGGAGCCCACGGTCACTGGCAGAGGGACCTGTGAGTCCAGAGGGAGCAGTGCAGGTGTAGGGAGCACCTTGGAAGCCTGGGAGGCTTCAACGAGGCTCTGCTGATGGTGGAGGGTGTCCAGGGGAGAGGAGGGGTTTGCTTTTCCTTTGCTGATCTGGGTTTTGAGAGCAGAGATCAGGCTGTGAATTCTGCACTTTGTGCAACTCCCTGTCCCCATCCCCACTGGGACAACACTTGCTCATTGTTTGGCTCTCTTCACTACAAACCTCTTAGGTAACTTTTTTCTTTCATATGAAGGATCTGACAAACATGCTCAGGCTTACTTGCTTCTGCTGAAGGTATTTTTTTTTGCAGGGAAAAAATCAGCAACAAAAAAAAAATCATTTCTGAGCACATGTTTTAAAAAGCCACATTTGGTTAAGATCCTAAACAGTGCCTGCAGAGAAAAGAGCTCTGGAAAAGGGAAGAAAAGAGGGTGAGTTTCCACCAAAATTCCCTGTTCTGTCTTAAGAGCAGCATCCAGGCTTGCCCTGGTGGGTGGCTCTCAGCTGCTGGATTAGGAAAACATAAAATCATAAAATTATGGAATCAGAATGATTTGGGTTGGAAAGGAAATTAAAGATCACCTAGTCCTGCCCTCTGCCACTAGACCAGGTTGCTCCAAGGTCCATCCAGCCTGCATCTGAACACTTCCAGGAGATATCACCCTGTCCTGTCCATCCACTCTGGGACTTGCTCTCCACGAATTTGTGCCAGCCCCTCCTGACCCTGCTGGCACCCCCTCCTTGGCACAGCCAGCTCCAGCACTCTGCTGGGAAAAGCAGTGCTCTCCCTCGGTTTTAAACCAGGTTATTGAATTCCCCCTGAGCTGCTCTGCAGCTCCTTGCTCTCTGCACAGCTCTGGTGTCCTTTTCCCTCATTTTTAGGCAATTCCCTTTTTGAAGGCAGGCACACACGTGACAGGGAGATTCTCCTGCTGCCCTCACTGCCAAGCCTGACCAAGTACAGGGGATGCCCCACCAGCACCTTCTGCATCGAGATTAAAGCATTGCCCCTCACAGGTGGTAAGGCTGATCCCTCTGGGACACAGATTTTGTCATGTCCAAAGGAAATATCTCTGTAGTGCAACCATTGGCCTGCTCGTGTGTGGGTAGCTGACATTTCCCACCATCACTACCTAGCCTAAATTTGCAGCTTTGCTCATCCCACTTGATCTTTCCCCACCACTGCTGTCGGGGTGGAGCCATCCTGCCATCCATATATTTGTTATTAGATCCCTGGTTTTCCACCCACAGGGATTCCTTGGGGCTCCTCTTTCCACCTGGTGTTTTAATGATGCTCTTCCTTCTCTTGTCACATGTCCTGCCACCCTCCCACCATCCTGCTGTAAAATGCATCCCACCATGCCAGTAAAGCAGCCAGAGTGCACTCATGGATTATCCTCCCTCACCAGGGCTCCTGGATGCCCACGGATCTGGGATCAGTGGTGATGCCAACCAGGTGGCCTCATTCCCCTCCCTCATTCATGGTGATTGCTGTGTCCAGCTGGTCCTCCTGGAGGTGCATTGAGCTACATCCACCAAGCCAAAGAGGTCACCTGAACCAGGCACTCTTCCTCCAGCTGTCTGCAGGTTAAGATGCCCCTAGGACCCCTTGGAGCCTATGAACCATCACCTGGCTCTGCCATGGTCAAGGTGCAGACCATCCCTCCTGTCCTGGATCCTCACCTCCTGCCTCTGCCCCATCTCTCCTCTGTGCACCATCATCTCACCATCGCCCCAACCCTCCTGATTCCTGCCTGTCCAGCAGTTTTGGGATCACCCTTGGTAGCCCTGAGGCTGCTGCTGCTGCAGTCCTGGGATTCAGCCCCTGCCAAGCAGCCTGTGTTGAGCCTCCCAGAGCAGCCTTTGTACTCCTGCCTACACCACTGGTACCTACATGCACCACAACAGCTGCCAGTTGTTACCTGGATTTTTCCTGTCACCTTTGGACCCAACAGGTAAATGCTCAGTCTGTACCATGCTCCTGTGTGTTCTAACAATGCCCTGTCCCTGGAAGTGTCCTAGGCCAGGCTGGATGGGGCTCTGAGCAACCTGATCTAGTGGGAGGTGTCCCTACCCATGGCAGGGCAGTGGGACAAGATGAGCTTTAAGGTCCCTTCCAACCCAAAGCACTCCATGATTCCATAAATAATTGCATTTCCAAACCTGCTCTGAAATCCTCTCCTGCCATTGATTTCCTTCTTCTCCAGGTCTTACAGCTTTCCCCATCGGAGCCAGGCCTGCTGTGTGACATCCTTGCAGGTCTCAGGCAGGAGCTGCTGCTCCCCCAAGCCCCCCATTAAGCCTCTCTCATGTCAGGAGAAAACAAGTGCAGGAGAGAGGGAGCTCACCAGGAATGTTGCACTTTGTGCAATAAATTGAGTGATCCCTGCTCCTGGGGACCACCTACCTGCTTCTTGGGCTTAGATTAACTTCAAGTCTCTTGAAAGGAAGGGTTAAAATCACTCTTAGGCACCTCTGCCTTCATTAAACCAGCTAAGTGAGAAATACCCAGCAGCAGAGGAGCAGCCTGGAGCTCAATTCTGCTGTGACCTGGCTGCTCCACTGATGCCTTTGTCCTGCCCTGGCTCAAGGCAAGCTCTGCCTTTCAGCCTAAGCCCACCTTCAGACTCACAGAAACAGGACAAGAAGGAAGTCAAGATGGTGGGAAAACTCTTCTGTGCTGAGTGGAGAAAGAAGAGAGAAGGAAGCTGACAGAGCAGCGTGGCATGGCAGGGTCTACAGGCAGGGGTGAGATGTCCTGTCTGCCAAATCCTGCAGCAGGAGCAGGATGTTCCCTGGTCCTGAGCTCACAGCTCCCTCCTGGAGAAGGTCAGCAGGTGAGGAAATCACTGCCATGCCAATGCCAAGGCCAATGTGTCAGGGATGTTCAACCTAAAGAGTCAGAATTGAAACCAGGATTTCTAACCATGAGACAAGAAGAGGAACAGTTAGGGTGTAATAGGAATACAAATATTAGGAAAAGGCTCTACCCCCAGAGGGTGCTGGGCACTGCCCAGGCTCCCCAGGGAATGGGCACAGCCCCGAGGCTGCCAGAGCTCCAGGAGCGTTTGGGCAGCACTGCCAGGGATGCCCAGGGTGGGGTTGTTGGGGTGTCTGTGCAGGGCCAGGGGCTGGGCTGGGTGATCCTGGGGGTCCCTCCCAGCTCAGGGTTCCTTCAGATTCCATCATTCTGTGCTCCCCAGTGTGGGGGCACATTTGTGCCTGCCTCTGGTTGTCCTGCTAGAGCAGCTGGGATGGAGGGGGCACAGCACATGGGACCCACGGACACCTGCAAGGGGACAGCGAGGGGACAGCAGTGCCACAGACATCTGTACTGCCCAACCAAGTCCTCACAGAGCCAATGTCACCACACCAGAATTCCATTCACATCCACAGTGTCAGTGTCTGCTGGCCACAGGCATTGTCCCCTCAGGGTGAGGGTGCTCAAAGAGTGCCCAGCTCTGTCCTGCCAGCCCAGGGCTCTGCAGTGCATCCCTGTGCTCTGCCAGCCCTTCCAGACACTTGACCTTCAGCCTCCTGCCTCTCTGCACACCCAACACAGGCACTAATCACTTCAAACCCCAGCCGCTGTCATGTCTTATTGCTTAAACACCAGCTCTGCCAGCTGCACATTTACATCCTCAGCATTGACTCAGCTAATGTAGCTGTCATTTAAGCACCAGTGATCTGCCAGAAATAATACTGGGCACAGCAGCTTCCGAGGGTCGAGGCTCTGGGGTTTGCTGGCAGGATCCCTGGGTGTCCCGAGGAGAGCTGGTGGCAGCTCCTGCTGATGGACACTCACAGGGTGCAGGTGAGCAGCACGGCCTCCCACTTTGTCAGGGAGCACAGCCCCTGCAGCCCTGCTGGGAGGGACTAGAGGAGAACCCAAAAAGATGTGGGGTGAGCTCTTCTTGGAGGGGTGGCCAGGGTTCAGTGTTGAGGTGAGTGTGGTAGGATCAGTGAGATGGGACTTGAGCAGAGGCAGAATTTCTGATGGATGATTCCTAAAGGTGGAAACCTGCTCTGATCTGAAGGTAGCTGGCTGTTCAAAGCTGCTGTGGAAGCTGCTTTGAACGTGGGCTGTGCCAACATAGCTCTCACAGGAGTTTGTTCTCTCCATCCCACCCTTCTCCTCTCCCACCATGATGTCTAGGACTGCCTGAATAGAGCTGGGGATAGCACAGCCTCTGGGCTGAGGCAGGGGAGAGAATGACAGGCTTTGCAGGAGGATCCCATCCTGGAAAAGGGCCTCTGCATGGCCTCAAACTGCCTCTGACTGCGTCCCTAACTGTGGAGGTCACATCCTCCAGTGAACCTCTGCAGAGCTCAGGAGCTACACCCAAACCTGCCCCAGAGCTCAGACTCCCTCCTTCCAAGCTTTCTCATCTCTGGCTGTCTCAGCACATCCTGAAAGTCAAAACCACACTCTGGTGGGACAAAGGAAGATTTCAGAGAGCACACCTGGAGGTGCCATGGCCACAGGGACATCCCTTGGAGCACGGATCAGAGCTGCTGTGAGGTTCTGCCCTCCCTGGCATCAGTGCCTGGTCCCCAAGCTGCAGGGCTGGGCCTGGAGGCTCCTCCCGAGCTGCTGCCAAGGGGAGAGCTCATGTTCTGCCTTTGTCACTGCCTTGTTTCCATGAAAGTTTAATGCACCTCCTCTCTCTCCCTGGAACTGAGACGCCTCCTGCGTCCCTGCATGGTGCAGAAGCCAGGCTGGGGAGGATGAACCCAGCCTCGCCTTCTGCAGCCCCTGCATCCCAGCAGCACAGCAGAGATCAGAGAAAAGATCTTTGGCTAAACCCTCCCCACAGGTGGGGCGTGTGTGTAACGAGGAGGTCCAGCTCTGGTCCTTAAATAATCGGGGCCAGGGCTCCGGGGAGCTCATCCGAGGCCTCACTGTGCTTGAGGAAGCAGGCAGACATAATGAAATCTTTCATTCGTCAGTAAATGTCACTGTATGAAGTGTAATTAATGGATTTACCAGGGCTGGATGTAGCCCACACTGAAATATAAGCACTCAGGGAGCAGGCTGGGAGCAGTGTCCTCTACACTGCTCAATTATAAGGTCACTGCCTGAGGGGTGGGAGCTGCGCTCGGACCAAGGCTGGGGGGAACTCCTGCCAGCTCGGAAATTTTCTCCAGCAGAATGATGGCTTTTGGTGGCAAGGGAGCAGAGTGTGAGTGGTGCAGGCAGGTCCTGAGCAGCGAGGTGGTGCAGGGCTGTGGGCTGAGCTGGATGGGCTGGCAAATCCCTGGGATGGAGCTGCAGGGCTGTCAGTGCCAGAATGTGGATGTGGGATCACCCAGCCTGGCAGCAGGGAGCCCAGCACGCTCCCAGCACCGGGCACGGGTGGGGATGCCTGCACTTGGCACCAAATTTGGTGTCCACCTGGGAGTGTTTCTGCTGGCCCATCCATGGATGTGCTGGTCTCACAGGTACCCTAATAATAAATCTCTGAGTTGCCTTCTCAGGCTTGGGATGGCACCTGATTTCCTCTGTGCCTACAGCATCCTGCCATGCTCAGCAGGAGCCACAGTTCCCCCATCTCTGCTTCAGGCAGAAAGTGGGGAATATTAGCACAAAAGTGTTTTCCTCCCCAGCAGAAGGAGCCTGGCTGCATGGGCCTGGTCTCACGGACACCTCTGCCTCCCAAAAAATCTCTCTGTGACCAAATATGTTTTCACTTCTCTCCTGAAGGAGCTTCACACATGAAAATGAATCTCATGCACAGAGCCAGGCAGAGCTCCTCATCTCAAGATTATCCTTCAGACTAAATGTCCTTTCATTCAGGGTGTCCAGCAGAAGGTTTTTCTGTCCACCCTGGTTTTCCAGGTGCCACTTTGCCACCAGAGCCTCCAGCTGTTTAAAGTGTAGGTAGCCCTTCTCCTGGGACAGGCACCCTGCTTGGGAGGCCTCATATCTCCAGCTGGAGAACTTGGCCAGGACATAACTAACTACCCATCAGCTCCAGCAGGAATGGATCTCCAGTTATTCTCCTTGAAAATAATAGATAAGGGCCAAAAAAAGCCTGGGCAAGAGACAGACACGGGCAGGAGTCTCCTGTAACCTGTTCCACTCCTGATGAGGGTGTGCATTCTCTGCACCACACTTCAAAAAAACCCCAAGCCCATTACGAGGAACAATCAGCAGCAGATTTTAATAGATGCATTTTGCACTCAGCTGTCACCATCTGTGTTTCCCCATTAGAAATGCAGAATGAAGGAGCTGCACAATTACAGCTGGGAGGGTTTGGGAGGCCCAGCACGGCTCTGAGTGCAGGCAGCACTCCTCTCCTCCTCCTGGGGAAATCCTGTCCCTCCAGCACGGCTGGTTGCAGCTGGGGCCAGCCCTTGTGCAGAACCTGCCCCCACCCCGTGCACCAGGAGGGTGTTTCCGGGCATGGGGCATCCTCCTGTGTCCTGTGTGTCCTGCTCAGAGGTGTGCAGGCTGCAGGGACCCCAGGCTGGGGCACAGGGGACCCCAGTTCCCAGGTTGTCACCCAGAAATGGTGCGTGGTGGAACGAGACGCTTCCAAAGGATGTGCTGGGGGTGCTGTCTGAGTGCCCCACACCTCACAGGGCTCCTGGGCACACTCCCAGAGGATGGTGAAGCCGCAAAGCAGGAATTGAGGCTGCCCAGAGGAAGCTGTGCCTTTCCCTCCAGCCTTTCCCTGCCTTTGGGAGGGGCTGGAGGGCACCTGAGGGCACCTGAGGGCATCCTGGCCAGCTCCGTGTGTGGTCACCCATGGGCATCCAGACCTGCCAGGGGAGGATGGGATGTGTGAGGCTGCTTGGGCTCTGCCTGGGGTTGATGCCTTAAATGGCTCCCTAGAAACAGAGAGCAGACAGGAATAAAGGAATCAAGGAGGGATTGATTGGAAAGGCCTTCAGAGGTACACTCTGGGCTCCAGAGGCTCCTGCCTCAGTGCATCCCAACATGGACAAGGACAGCTCCCGAGTTCTTCCCACTTGGATCTCAGCATCAATTCCCCAAGCAGAAGCCAGGCAAGGATGGAATTTGCCCAAGCTTGCCCCCCTCTTGCCAAGATTGTGGTTTGCAGTTGTTGGGCCTAGGAGGGTCTGGGTGTCCTTGGAGAGCTGGAGAGGCTTTGTTGTGTGTGTGTGAGCATGAGAGAACAGCACTGAACGAGCTCCAGGGAACTGCAGAGTGACCCTGGGCAGGGCAGGGCTGGGAACAGAGAAAAGTTAAAACCTAAGGCATCATCAGAGTGGGAGATGCCAGCTGGGGAGAGAGGAATGACAGAACCATGGAATATCCTGCACTGTCAGGGACTCCACCGTTCATCGAGTCCAGCTCCATACCCTGCTCAGGACACCCCAACAGATCTCACCCCGTGGGGCACAGGACCAGCCCCCGAAAACAGCCCCAAAACACATCCAGAGGGAGCAGAGGAGAAGCAGCTGTGCCTTGGAGATGCCCAGACACAAAGTTGTTCCATCCCCGTGGGATCCTGCAGAGGGGCTGGGCCAGGAGAGGGCCTGAGCTGGAGGAAGCTGGCAGGACGTGGGAATCCACGAGCTGGCAGGATAATTACTTTTTTAATCAAGTCTTTTCAAAACATCTAATTTTATTACTTTATTCTTCCATTTCAATAGCAGAATGATTAAGATGGAATCTTAAAGGAATTCTTCACAACAATAATAATGTCTCTTATCGCAAGAGGCAGTCTCTGTCTGCTCCGTCCTGCAAATTCACAGCATTTGAATATTAAATATATTCAATATATCAAAAAAATCCATTTCAATCCAGAAAAATAATAAAGAAGAGGAAAAAAAAAAAAATCCACACGCAACAGAAATTTTTCCCTCTTTCTGCTGAAAAAAATTAAAATTAAATAGCTCCCAATTCTGTTCCCCTCCAAACTGCCTTCTCCAGGAGGGAGGCAGGAGAGACCTCCTGCTGCTGCCAGGCCAGACACTGCCTCGGCTGGAAAATGAACATTTCCAGAGCTCTGATCCTACAGAACCCACCCAGGATGTGCTGCTTGCTTTGGAGGAGGAGTGGGCTGGGATGGTGACTCCCAGTGTGGTGGCTTAGGAAAGCACCTCCATCACATCCTGAGGCTGACGCAGGGAGGAGGATGCCAGCCCTGGTCCCCAGCAGTTTGGGATGCAGGGAGGAGGATGCCAGCCCTGGTCCCCAGCAGTTTGGGATGCAGGGAGGAGGATGCCAGCCCTGGTCCCCAGCAGTTTGGGATGCAGGGAGGAGGATGCCAGCCCTGGTCCCCAGCAGTTTGGGATGCAAGGAGGAGGATGCCAGCCCTGGTCCCCAGCATTGCTTTGGGGACCCCAGCTGGGCTGCTCTTGCCCTGTCAATGCTTGATTTGATCACAAGAAGAGACATCTGGATTTGGGGGCCATCAGCATGGTCCTGAGTAATGCAGGCTGGGTTTGCATCCTTGTTTTTTCCAGAAGAGCAAACAGTGAAAGAAAAAGTCGTGGTGCAAGTGGACAGGGGAAGGGAGTGACAGTGGCAGGAATGTGCTTGCAGTGTGATTTCAGGTTGTTTGTGACAGGTCAGACCTGAACTTACCTTTCAGAGCTCGTGCTGGAAAAGGAAAAACCCCAAAGTCCTGTTTTGAGAAAGTGCCCACGGAAATAAGATAAAATGTTGGAAATAAACACAGATGACCCTGAGCTACTGTCTCATTCCAAAAGCATGCATGTAATTTCCTAACTTGTTTTGCTTTGCTTTGCTTTCTAAAGGAAAGAGGTAAAAACAAATTCTACTGTGTCAAACATCCTTTGGATGATTTCCCTTCCTGCCCTGATTCTGTCTGGATCTGCAGCAGGAGCTGCTGTGTAACAGGCTCAGGTCTTCCCTGGGACAAAGCCCACATCTCCATCATCTGGTGCCAGCAGTGAGAGGAGATGAGGAACAGCACCAGAGTGATGAGCAGTCCTTGTTTGCCTTACTCACCTATTGTAATAATTAAAATTTCCATATAACAGCCATAAATAATTTTCTTTCCTTATAATAATTTCCTTACTTTTTCTCTCCATGTCTATCCCAGTGACTCATGCTATCTCACAGGTTCCTCTTTGGGAAGTGCTTCAGAGGTGTCTGGGGCCTCTCCTGTGCTTTTCCTTCAGCACTGCTGCTCCATGCAAATCCCAGGGCAGCTGGGCACTGCCCTCCCACACATCCATCCAGCAGGCCAGGCATGGGTTGATGCCTTAAATGGCTCCCTAGAAACAGAGCCCAGACAGGAATAAAGGAATCAAGGAGGGATTGATTGGAAAGGCCTTCAGAGGTACACTCTGGGCTCCAGAGGCTCCTGCCTCAGTGCATCCCAACATGGACAAGGACATCTCCCGAGTTCTTCCCACTTGGATCTCAGCATCAATTCCCCAAGCAGGAGCCAGGCAAGGATGGAATTTGCCCAAGCTTGCCCCCCTCTTGCCAAGATTGTGGTTTGCAGTTGTTGGGCCTAGGAGGGTCTGGGTGTCCTTGGAGAGCTGGAGAGGCTTTGTTGTGTGTGTGTGAGCATGAGAGAACAGCACTGAACGAGCTCCAGGGAACTGCAGAGTGACACTGGGCAGGGCAGGGCTGGGAACATAGAAAAGTTAAAACCTAGGGCATCAATTTAGGTACCCACCACTGGCA
Source organism: Erpornis zantholeuca (assembly GCA_013400515.1). Classification (NCBI taxonomy): domain Eukaryota; kingdom Metazoa; phylum Chordata; class Aves; order Passeriformes; family Timaliidae; genus Erpornis; species Erpornis zantholeuca. Next base: position 532,208 of record VZTN01027120.1, on the reverse strand, counting down.
AGCTGCCTCCAGGAGCCAACATGCTCTCATGAGACCATGCACCAGCCCAGGGGAGCCCTCGCCCCTCAGAACTGACCCCAGATGAATAGTTCCATCCCAAGCCTCGGTGACATGTGATGGGAAACAGCATCTGAGTGGCCAGCAGTGATTTGGACACTTGTCCCCGTGATTTCACACCCTGGGTCCCTGCTGGGCTGGGGGATGTCCCTGCATCCCCCCTGCATCCCCCACCCAGGGCACTGCTCATGGCAGCTCTGGCACATAAACCTCAGGGCCTTTTCCAGAGCACAGGAGAATCCAGTGGCTCCGAATGGACCTGGATTGAGGATCTGAGGCTCTGGAAGGATGAAGGATAACACAGGTGTTGGACTGCAGGAGCAATCCTTGACAAAACTGAGTTTATTCCTGTGGTGTCCCACAGACAGGTTAAGCTCAAGGAATTTGCATGGCTTTTCTGTGCCTCAGTTTCCCCACGAGCAGAGTGGCATTTTCAATGGTCCCTGAGGTACTGCTTCCCTGGATTGCCTGCAGAAGCAGCTGTGGGGAGCCTGGGGGTGCACATGGGTTTGCCATCAGCCTCCCAAACCCTTCCCCACACACATCATGGACTTTCTGGTCATGATGCTGTGATAAGAACCACTGCCCTTCCAGCAGGTAACACACTGATAAGAACCACTGCCCTTCCAGCAGGTAACACAGAGAGCTGCCTACAACAGCACTGTGTTCCTAAGGTGAGCCCTGGGCTTGGATCAGTTACCCAGTGACAATTCTCTTTTGGCTTCCCCTCTGCATCAATACTCCTTCAGATGAGTAATTTCAAATTGATGTCTGTCTCTAATAGACTTTCCTCAGTCTCCCCTCACACGAGCTGCCCGAGCTGCTGGTTAGAGATTAAAATCTACTTGAGCCTGCCCAGCAGCAGTTCATCAATGACAGCTGTTTCATTAGTTGATGCAAACCCACTTAAAATAAATTCTAATTAACCCAGAAATGGAAATCATACATTTTTTGAACACCCCTATGCTGGTGGCACACTCTGCTTGGCCCCTCCAGACCTGTTATTACTCAGTCCCTCGCTTTGTCTCTGGTGATGTATCAGACAACAACAATAAATAGTGTTTTCATTAAAGTCTTTGCCAATCCACCAGCAGATTGAATTATTTGTCCCTCAAGGTGCACAAGAATGAGAGGGAAAAGACAGAAAAGGGAAGGGAGCAATGTGCTCCTGTCTTGACCAAGCTGGAGCCAGGGTTCATCCTCTCTTTTCCTGCTTGGGATGCCTGGAAAAGGGATTTCAAGGAATGGGGGCCCTCTGGGGGCTGCCTGCAGTGGGGAGGGGCAGCCAGGAGGGTGTTTGGGGCTGGCACCATTCCTGTGCTGGCTCCTTCCCCAGGGAGGGCCTGGCAGCTCCCAAGGGCTTGCTGCCTGGAAGTCTTTGCAAACAGAAATCTTAGTTTCTCTTTAAGAGATGTAGGCTTGGGGCAGTACAATAAGTAGAAATACAAAAAAGTCAAACCTCCAGGAGGAGAACCAGGTTTTGTCACTCCCCAACCCCCAGGGAATGCTGCAGGGCTTGGACTGGGGGCCACTTCCATGCAACACACCCAGGTATCAGCAGGAATTCCCTGGGACAGGCTGCCCAGGGAAGTGGTGGAGTCCCTGTCCCTGTAAGTGTTCAAAAACCAGGTAGATTGGGGCCTTGCTGACATGGGTTAGTGCTGGGTCAATGGTTGGACTTGATGATGTTTGGGATCTTTTCCAAGCTCAGTGATGCTGTTAATGATCCTCCTGTTGGCTGAGTCGTTGGTACCACACAAGTGAAAGGCAGCACTGGAGCCTGCAGCCCATGCAGAGAGTGGGGCACCTCTGCAGTGGGGCTGGGACACCTCCAAAGGGGGTCAGGATGTGCCTGCTGCCTATCCCAGATCCCAGCTGCCCTCCCAGGGACCCCCCAGCCCTATCCCAGTGCCCAGCTCCATCTGGGATGCACCAGATGCCCCGGGAGCAGTTACAGCCAGTGGCCTGGTGGCCGCAGGGTGTCACACAGGTAAAGCAATGGGTGCTGACAGAGTGCTGGCACCGGTGCCTGCTGGCAGGGGTGGCAATCCTGTCTCCTTCCTCCCCCACCATCCCCACTCCCCCTGCCCCTTAGTTCCCAGGCCATCCCCAAGCTCCTCACTCCATCCCTGCTCTGTGCACTGCAGCACCAAGGAGCTGGGACACCTCCTTGCCATCAGTACCTATATTTTTAGGCCTGTTTCCCACGGCACACCATTTCAGAAATGCAAATGGGCCTGCCTGCAGCTTTTCAGGCAGGTGCCAGGGAAGGAGAGAGACAGAGAGGGATGCTCTGATTTTATCAAAATCAGTTTTCCTGCCCAGGGGAGGATGGAAAGCAGCTACTCAGTCTCAGGAAGACGATTCTATTTAAACCACGGGATCATGTTGTAGCTACTTCTTATTTACCAGACTGGAAAGTTGCATTAAGAAGTTATCACTTATCTTGCGGGGGAACAGATTAGGAATGAAGGACCATTCCCTGGTTTGCATAGAGCTGCACTTCCCAGGTTACTAAAAAGACAATTGATGTAGCAGTTCAGGAAGAAATATGATTTTCATTACGATACGCAGGCATCAGGGATTGTATTCTAATGGTCCCCTGTCACCAGCGAAGAGCAAAATGGCCTGTGACCACTGTAATGGAAAAAAGCTTTCTGTGATATTTTTCATAGCACGGAGGGAGCTTTGTGTTTGGGGTTGGGTTGGGTTTTTTTTGGCTTGTAACCTCTCGGTGGCAGCATTAAAGGGAACAGCACCTGCTTTTTCTAAATAAAGAATTCGGGGCCCCACGGTGAGAAATTGTCTCCCCACTCATGGCAGAATATTTACATTTGAAGTGAACTTTTAGGTTATCTATGAGGTAAAACAGCAGGCTCCATTTTCAGCAGGGAGGTCTCCTAGGCTCTCCTCACGCCTCCTTGGGCAGCTGAAACAGGAATATTGTAAGGAGCTCCCTCATGGTACAACTCTTTTTTGGGGTCCATTCAAGGTTTTTTGGTTCGAGGATATAGGAAAGCACTCAAGAGCAAAAAATGCTGGTTAGGATTTAACCATCAGAGTTTGAACTGGGATTTATCCCTGTCTGATTCACAGGGATTGCATCCAAGCTACGTGAGCACCATGAGCAGCCCCCGATCCTCCACTTCCCTTTCCTCTTCTTTTGCCACTAGGTTCAGTCACTTAATGGAAGGGAAAAGTGTGAGTGGACACTGCACCAAAAGCAGAGCTCTGTGGGATCTCCCATCCCAGTATTCTTGCCTCATTGGCTGGGAAGCAGAATGAGCCAGGCGAGAGGCAGGAACACACAGATGGCTCACCCCACCCGTGTGAACCAATGGCGAGATGGGAATATTGGCTATTTCACACAAATTACCCAGGAATAATTCCCAGAGGGAGAGGAAGAAAATCCACCAAACCACATTTGTGAATGATAGAAATTCTTAATAATTGATAAATTAAAGGATTTCACTCCGAGCTTCAAGGAAGACGCGGAGGATGTGGCGGTAAGTGATGCGCTGTGATTTCTCTCTCCTGTTTAATTACTCGACTGCTGTAAAAACCAAACCAAGTTTCAAAGGTAACTCGAATTCCCCCATCACTAAACAGCGCAGAGCCCTTCCCATCCTGTGAACTTCCAGACAGCTGGGCTGAGCAGCTTTCCTTTAAACCCACCTAAGTTAAAGACAAACAATTTAGGTGCATTGATCTGTAGCTGCGGAGCCTCCTGTTTAAACTCGGGGAGATGGAAGGAGCATAAAGCGAGTGCATAGGATTTTCTTTGCATTGCTTAGATTAAAGGACATCAGGATGAGTGGTTCGTGTGATGATCAAAAGATTCAAACACACTCTGCACCTGTCACAGGTACGAGCTCAATTCCTTATGGATAAAAACAGAGTGGAGCTGGCAGAGCATGAGAGACTTACAGGAAGGGATGTGCAGGGAGTATATCTAAAGCAGGCTGCATGAATATAGGATTAAATGTTGGTGTTGGAGGATAAAATGTTAATTTTGCTTAATTAGGCTGTTTCTAGCCTAGAGTTCCTGTTGATCAGAGCAGTCCCTACCAGATAAAGAGGGTGATAGGGAATTGTCTTCATAGAAACATGAGAAAGTTTCTAAATAGGAATTTGGGAAAAAAAAACCCAGTAAATGGCTGAATTGATTTTAATGTTTGCAGCCAGGCCCCATTGCCTGGCTGGAATGGAGAAAATAGGAAACTCACCTAAACTTGCTGTTTTACTCTTCCTTGAGAGGGTCTGACTTGCCTATGGGAATGTAGAGTCTCTCCACTTCCGCCAGTCCTAAAATCAGACTGGAACTGTGAAGACTGCTGGGACATGAACAGGGCTGATTGGGCCCTCCCCAGGTGCATTTCTGTGGTCAGAGACTCTTATTCCATGAGAGCTGAACTCAGTTGGAGAGATTTCATGTTCCTTTAGGCCCCTTTTTTACAGTTTTTACTAATTCAACCAGCTCATGGCCCAGCATCCACCTGCAGAGCCCAAGCAGCTCTTTGGTGCTCAGGTTTTCCCACTGTTGTATCTCCAAGAAGCCTTCAGCTGAGGACTGATCCACACAGGGAAGAGAGGATCCTGAGCAAAGGATGCTGCTGCTGGAAGGGAAAATCCAGCTGGGTGATGCAGCCCCAGATTCCCCAGACTTGCCACAGGGCTTTAGCTGCCATCTGCCAGGATTCAGCGCAGCTGGAGCCTGAAATCTTCACAGATTCCTTCTTCAGGGGAAAAAACCCATGAGAAGTCAACCTCTCTGATAAGGACTCCTTTGTTAAGCGATCTCCCAGTGCTGGATTTCCATTTCTCCATGCCCACAGCAAGTAAAAAATAAATAAATTAACTATCATTAGGCAATTAAACAATGCCTGGATCAAGATGGAGACCGGCAGGATGCCAAGGAACAGGCAGTTGGGTGATGCTGATTTGGTGACACATCGTGTTTTACACTAATCCCTTCTCATTACATGTGTCACACCAGTGGCACCGGGCTGCCATATCCCTGAAATCATATCCCTGGTCCCCATGTGCATCAAAAGGCACGAACAGAGAGGAATAAAAAAAGCTGGCAAGGTGCAGGTGCAGTGCTTTGCTCTCAGGCTGTGGGCACTGGTTTCCTTTTCTACCCAAGGACACTAAAATCAGCTCAAAAAGATTTTTGTTTCTCCAGGAATTAACTTCTTGACTTTCAGATCCTTTCTTGGACCAGGGAGATTCAAGGGGGAAGGTGCAGAAAGGGGCTGCATGGGACAAGAGGCAGGAGACAGAGGTCTCAGGCTGGCCTGGCATCCCATGGATGAGGCAGTGCAGATGTGCTCTTTGTGCTGTGTCCTGCATGGACCATTCCATGTCACTGCCACGCTGCTGAATCCTCCCTGCTTGGGGGGACGTGCAGGCACTGCCCACACTTGGATTTTCAAATTATCCACGCTGCCAAGTTATCCAGAAGAGTAAATGGCTCGGTGACAGCTTTTGCAAAACCTGGCACCAGCCTTGGAGGAGATTGTGGATGTTAAAAAGTCCAACTCTTCTACCAGATATCTGAAGTACCCCAGTATGGGGTAAAACCCAGGAGTATGTCCTGAATGTCACTTGTCCCTCCAAGAATCTGCCAAGCTGGGTCTAAATCTGCTCTGGCAGCCAGTCAGCTTTTGTACCTCTGCTTTGTACCCCTGCTTGGATCACTGCTGCTTCCACTGAGTCCAGCCTGGCCTTGGACACTGCCAGGGATCCAGGGGCAGCCACAGTTTCTCTGGGCACTCTGTGCCAGGGCCTGCCCACCCTCCCAGGGAAGGATTCCTTCTGCATATCTAAATTAATTTCCCCTCTTTCAGTTTGAATTGTTCTGATTTCAGCAAATGCTTCACTGAAGAAACAAATTCCAAGCAGGGATTCTTCCTCTGCTTGGTCGCCGATGTGTGACTCCAGCTCAGAGTGTTTGACAATCCAACCAAGCATCTCTCCTTCCCAACACTGCATGTCCAAGGCCAGGCTGAATGGGTCTTGGAGCAACCTGGGATAGTGGAAGGTGTCCCTGCCCATGGGTGAGATGAGCTTTAAGGTCCCTTCTCCCCCAAGCCATTCTGTGACCCAGCAAGAGCCACTGCTCTGCCCAAGAGTGACATTGAGCTGGCAGGTGGGCTGGTACCACGGGTACCCCTCACTCATCCCTGGGAACCAAAGCCATCCCTGTGCTGAGCTTGGAAAGGGTTATTCTTCATGGAGGAAAAAAGAATATTTAAGACTGCAAAACTTCTTTTGACAGGGTTGTCTTTTAATTACCCTGTGGAATGATAAAATCCCAGCACTGAAAATGTGTCTTTACAAATCTCTAGCTGGAGTAATTAGTCCCGTGCCTGGCTCTCCTGAGAGATTATTGCTGCCTTCTTTTCAGATTACTTACCCAAATAGAAGTGGAATCATTGCTATGTTTGACAGTGAGATATAAAATATCAGATAAAGCTGTTAAAATACTGTTTCACACGCTGTGTTTCTGCAGAGTAAGGAAGCATCTGCTCTCTCGGTATCAGCAGCAGAGCTGAGCAGAAAATTCACAGCTGAGGGCTGAGAAGATGAATCTCACTTCATTTTTTTTTTCTTGGTCATTCCTAGAAAGATTCAAGAAATCAAGAATCGAGTTGTTATTCAAATACTGAATAATGAATGCACCCGTGTCCATTTCAAGGCTTGAATATGTTGGTGGGGTTTTGGGTCTGGTGAGCTGTCTGAGGAGCTCAGCTGGAATATTTGTGTGGCAAAGGCAAAGGGGCAGCACTGAACCCTGCAAAACCCAAGTCTCGTAACACCAGGCAGCGATTTCAGGTGGAAACCTCTGTAAAGTCTCAATGCAGAGATACTTACAGAGGATGCAAACCTGGGCACCATTCCTCCTGTTATATCCTTAATGGATACACTCAGAAAGAAGTTTCTCAGTAGATATGGCACAGATCTGCAGTGAAATGTGCCTCAGAGAAGTTACAGTTGCTATTTATTACTATCTAGGGAAAGAAAAGAAATCTTTCTTTGGGAATTAAAGTGCTTCCTACATTATGTCAGGCTGCTAAGCTCACAGTGCTCAAAAACGCATTAGAGACAATCCTCCTCAGTGCCTGAGCTGTTGTGCAGATCACACCCTGGTTATTTCCTTCTTTTCTTACCCACAGGACAGATTTCTGCCCCTGGAAGGGTGTGTGCTGTCCCGGCAGCAGCTCCCCCAGGGAAGGAGCATCCCAGCCTTGCCTCTTCAACACTCTGCTTCCTGCCATCTCAAATAAATGTTTTAGTGTCATTCTCACTCCTCCCAAGGCAGCTTTTGTGTCTCACTCACTTCTGATGTAGCTCAGCCTCACAGTGGAGACATTCCCTGGTCAGCAGAGAGGTGAGGAGAGCTCAGGAGCTCAGTCGGATGAGGAGCCACCAACTCTCCTGTGTCCAGGGAAATCAAAACCATCCTAATGCCTTCCAAGAACAAACTTTACAGGTCAAAAGTCTGCTCTGAAGGTCTCTAGTCCAGCCCATACACTCCAGTAGGTCCAGCTGCAGCAAGTTCCTCAGGACCTTCCTCACTGGAGTCCACGTGGGACAGGCAGAGACCACGCAAGCCAGGCCCATGGCTTTGCTGCTTTAAGGACCATGGTCCCAAGGATCTTCCCACCCCTCTGCCCTGGCACTCGTGCCCCCAGCACTGCTGCAGAGCCCCAGGCAAGGTCACCCACGCTGTGCCATTGGTGATAATTGGTGGCAGGCGTTAATTCCAGCCGGCATGAAGGCAGGAGCACAAGCTGCTTCCCTTTATCGCATTTGATTACACTTTTTTGTTGTTGCGTGGTTCCCTGCAGTTAAGTAGCTCATAATTAACAGTGGATGAATAACATTTCTGCCACTCTGCGTATTAAGTTTCCTCACAACAAATGAAAACGTAATTGCCATTACACAGAGCCCTTATCGGAGCGAACACGCTGCCGTGGGGATGGGGGAGATTTACTGATAGGCACAACTTCCACAGCTACTTAGGGATGAGAACAAAACGCTGGTGGCTGAGGGGCTGGAGCTGCTGGGCACACTGATCCAGCTTCCTGCAGCATCTCCTGGCAGTCCTCTCCATGGGCTCTCTGCCAGGACCTCAGGAACAGCTCGTGGGCTCTGCAGCAGAGGAATCTGAGAATCAGAGTGGTCTGGATTGGAGGGACCTTAAAGACCATCTTGTTCCAGCCCCTGCCGTGGGCAGGGACACCTTCTACGATCCCAGGGTGCTCCAAGCCCCAATGTCCATCCTGGTCCTGGACACTTCCAGGGATGGAGTGGCCACAGCTTCTCTGGGCACCCTGTGCCAGGGCCTGCCCACCCTTCACCTTCAGCTGCTGCTTGTGCTATGAAGCCCTCTTGGAAAGGCTGGTCTGGTATTTATCCTTTCTTTTTTCCCTTTTTAATTTTTTATCTTCCTTCGGTAGGTTTGGGTAAAATAGAGACTCTTCAACCATATCAGCACTGCTCTGCCCAAATCCTGAGCCTTTCCATTTGTACAGTGTCAGTTTGCCCCCAGAGGGAACAACCTGGAGGATTTCTCCATGCTGGCTTTTTTGCTCATGTAGAAGTCCCAGCTTCACAGTCACTGTCATGACACTGGTGTAATATCCCAGACAAAATCTTTAGGGAGGATATAATTGCCAGGTGCTTCATGAATTGCCTCCCAGCATCTTACCTAAGCTCTTTGAAAGCACATTCTCATCACAGGATAGGAGAAATAACCACTTTCTGAGGACAAGCCGTGTCCTGGCTGTAATTCCCAAGCAAACGGGAGCACAGAGCACAGGCAAGACAGAAAATGCTGAACTGCACTGATGGGTTTCGGGAAAGAGCTCCCTCACCCATGTGCTGGGTGTAATTAGCACTCATTAGAGCTACTTATCGCACAGACACTCCCAGAGGCCCCGCCAGGATTTCTGCTGGGCACCGAGCAAATCCGTGGAGAGAAACTCCCGGCTCCCAAGCCTCAATATCTGAAAGCAAATCTCTCAAGGGCAAGGAATTAAATTAGTTCTGAGGTGCAGATTGATCACCTCACCCAAGGGATGCACAGTGGACTTTCCTGCATATGTGGAGAGCAGGACTTGGTGTCACAGGGGCTCCTCTGCTCCAGGTCTCCTCCACATAGGAGCACAGAATCATTGAGGTTGGAAGAGACCTCCAAGATCACCGAGTCCAAGCTGTGACTGATCCTCACCTCGTCACCCAGACCAGAGCACTGAGTGTTTCTTGAACACACAACAGATTGCTCACTTGGCCTGGTATTTTCCTAGATCCAGGCTAAAAGATATTCCTTTTCCCACAGAATATACATCCAATATACATCCAAAACTGGGCTCTGATAGCTCCCCCTGGAGCAGTGATAGTAGAGGTCCCACACTAGTGGGGTACCCATGTCCCACTGCCCTCCAGGTGAGCCCCCATCCATGCTCTGCATCCAGGGCTCCCTGATCCTGGACACCTGGACATCCAGAAAAGTAACTGTTTAACCTTTTGTAAGCTTTGTTGCAATCCTGTTGCCATCTCCCAAACAACCCCAGCTGCAGGCTTGGTTTTAGAAAAGCTGGGTTAGAAACAAGCAGAAATTCAGGGAAATAAACCTGTTTCTCAGCAGGTTACTCCAGGGTGGCTGTACCTACTCAGGGATGCTCTGTGTAACTACACCAGCCCTGGAGTTACAACCACTCTGCGTTCACACAGCTCCTGCCAGACCCTCCCAAAGCCCATTTCATTTTTATTTGTCAACCACAAGCGATGAGCTGGAATCCAGATACAACACGAGTGAAAGCCACTCCTCCCAAAGGGATTTACAGCCTTTAAAAGATTTAAAGCAGGCATTCCAAAATGTTCCCAGGGCTTGGAGCTGGAGGGTTTGCTCCTCACACAAACTTTTGGGATTCACAGGCTCTGTTTTCAGAGTGGCCAAGGTCATGGAGCAGCAAAGGGAGAGGTGGATCCTTGGTGACAGTCTGTCAAATGATGTAGGGGCACACCCTGTCCGCAGCAATTTGCATGTGGATGTCATCAAAAGGCTGTCACCACACATCAGTGATGTAACAGTCTCAGGTTATACTGCAATAAAGTACTTTTTATAATTAAAAAAATAGCTTCCTGTATTTTTTGAGCACCTCGTGAGTACCTAAAAAGCAGAACTTCACCAGAAGTGAACAAGAAGACATCCAAGATCTTTTGAAAATGAAGAATTCTCTTGATAAATGCATCTCTTAATGAAATACAAGCAATTAAACTAAAAGCCCTATCGAATACTGCTTGTCACTCCACACATCGACATTTAATTGAATTTTTTTCCATCCCCTGGTCCTTTTTCCCTGATAAACAAATTCATTCACAACGGATCAGGTTTCACTAACCCAGAAACTAGATGATAGTCAATCAACTAATTGACACAACAAAGACTTCTGTATTAAAAAAAAAAATTGTCTAATTAAAGCTGAAATGAAATTTAACGATACACAGACGTATCTTATAGTAATGAACAGTCTTCTTGTATTAATTACTTGAGGTTTAACCCTTTCCCTTCTGGTCACTGAAATCATGAGAAGGATAAAGGAGGCAGAGGCAGTGCTGAAGCTGCTGTGTTCATCCAAGAGTTTGCAGAGTTCCTGATGGAGAGGGGGCACCAAAGTCTCCTTGGCTGCTCTGGGTTAAATCACTGAGTGCCACTGTCACCTGTTTTTCTTCTTCCCTGCTGGCTGAACTGTTCAAAGAAACTGCCCCATGGTGCTCAAACCTGTGAGAGTCCCAGAGAGATGACAGTGCCCAGGATAGATGGATGGAGGGATGGATGGAGGGTGGATGGATGGATGTGATGCCTTAAATGGCTCCCTAGAAACAGAGAGCAGACAGGAATAAAGGAATCAAGGAGGGATTGATTGGAAAGGCCTTCAGAGGTACACTCTGGGCTCCAGAGGCTCCTGCCTCAGTGCATCCCAACATGGACAAGGACAGCTCCCGAGTTCTTCCCACTTGGATCTCAGCATCAATTCCCCAAGCAGAAGCCAGGCAAGNGGAACATAGAAGAGTTAAAACCTAGGGCATAAGAGGGATGGATGGATGGATGGATGGATGGATGGATGGATGGATGGATGGATGGATGGATGGATGATGGATGGATGGATGGATGAATGATGGATGGGCAGAGTCCTTCTTCTCTCACTGCAAAGCATCAGAAGCCCTTGGGAACTTCATTCTGGCCCAGCACCACAAAAAATACGCTCACAGAGAGACCCCAATCCCAGCCCTGCTTCCAGAGAGAGCTTTGCTGAGCCGGACAGCAGAGCTCATCTCCTCACTCGAAATTTACCAAATCGTTCAAAACACTTGGGATTTTATTTCATGCGTAAAAGCTTTCCTGAATAAAGTTGAGCTTGAGTATGTGATTAAAGTTCAGCAGGTGACTGGATGTTTTATTGAAGAAGGGCTTTGGTCCACCACAAACCTGAGCCAACTCGGGAGAGAAACTGAAAATATTTGTGTCTAAAGTGAAAAATGCAGCAGTTGAACACATAAATGGAAGCACAGAAGATACTTCATCATTGAAACACTTCAATTCTCAAATATATTTGTAAAAACATGGAATCATACATTGTCCTGAGCTGGAAGGGATTATCCAGTCTAACCCCTGGCCCTGCACACACACCCCAACAACCCCACCCTGGGCATCCCTGGCAGTGCTGCCCAAATGCTCCTGGAGCTCTGGCAGCCTCGGGGCTGTGCCCATTCCCTGGGGAGCCTGGGCAGTGCCCAGCACCCTCTGGGGATGAACCTTTCCCTGATATCCAGCCTGGACCCCTTGGACACAGGTCCAGCTGTTCCCTGGGTGCTGTCACTGTCACAGAGCAGAGATAAGAGCTGCCCCTCGGGAGGAGCTGCAGCCACTGGTGAGGTCTGAACTCAGTCTCCTCTTCTCCAGCTGAACAAAACAAGTGGAGAGATCAGTGAGAGACTCTTGGAGCTGCTGCAGTGACTGAGTTGGGCCAGTGGCCCACACCCCTCAGCAGGAGGAGGGCTTCACCCACACATCCTCAGTGGCTGGATCCTGGGTGCTCCCACGCTCTGTGGAACCAGCCCTGATCAAAGCAGGGTAAAAAACCATCCCGAAAATAATGAGCAGCCATTTGTGGAAGACACAAATAGAAGTAAGAGAGAAAAGCTCAGCAGAGGGAATAAGAGTTAAGTTTTAAAACTGTCTAATTGTTTGTGCAAGCAGAACCCACAAGCTGAGAGGTGTCAAGTGCCTTTTCCTTCCAGCTCCTCCTGCACGTGGCGCTCCAGCCCTTGCCGCTGCTCTTGGCTCTCTCATCAAGAAGTAGCTATTATTTTCACAATCATTTTCTAGTGCACTTTATGCCATTAACCGAGCAGGCTGTTGTGAATGGTCATTTTGCTTCCAGGCACAAACAGCACCGAGCTCTTTCACCAGCTGAAAACACCCTGGGCTTCCCTCCCTGCCCGAGGGTTTGGAGCCTGTCAAGTGCCCAGGGCAATCCTGAGCCACGCTGCTCCCTGGGCCATGCCACCGCTCTGAGAACTCATTTATGCTGAACAAAAGCTAATAGGGCATAGAGGGAAGAGGAAAGGAGAATTAGCAGCTCTGACAGACTCCTTCAGGTATTTGTTTTTCTAGATAAAAATTACAACTGCTCTGGAAATGCCACTTTGTTACGCTGGTGTGTTTGGGATAAGTGTGAGTGGAGGAGAGGTGGTTCTCCAGGGGAAAGTTTTGTCTTCCAACAGCTTTGTCAAAGGTGAAATTGCTGTAGCATTCGTTGTGACCAGGAAGAAATCAGCTTCTGGTCATTGCTGAAGCCAAGCAAGATTTAAAGATACAAAAGCACACAGCTTGAAGAGCTGGATGAAATCCTTCCTCATCATCCCAAAGCAGAGGCTTCCCATCTCCAGCCACCAAGGAGATTAAAGCCAGGCAGCCTGGATAGGAGGTAACTGGGAAAAGCCCAAGGCTGCTGGGGAGGGCAGAGACAATGCACAAGAACATCCCCAGAAAGTCTTTGTTAACAGAGTCCTAAGTGATGGAAACAGCTTGTCCTGACCCTTGAGTGCTCCCAGCCCTCTCCCCAACACCTCAGCCCACCAAAACATCCTCCCCAAAGGAGGTTTCTGAGCCCAACCCTCACCCCTTAAAGGCAGAGGGCCTGTGAGACTGCAGTAGCATTGGGACATGTCAGGACAGAGCTGTGACAGGGTCCCATGCCACCAAGCAGGCAGACATGACAACTGTCTGAGCACAATGGGACCAGAAATGTGCCAGGAGTGTCTGCAGCACCTGCAGAAACCCCTTCCCAGACCCTCAGGAGTTGCTCCTGGCTCCTGTGGAACAAAGAACACTGGTGAGAGAGGCTGCAGGACTTGCCTGCAGTGCAGACAAATTTTCCCTGATATATTTAGACATATTTCTTGACATTCCCAGAGATGGCAGCCTGACAAATGCAAGTACTCCAAGGGTTAAGTGCTTTTAAATGTCTTGGGAGTTATTTGTAAAGCTATTACTTCTGAGTTTGTTAATAAATCAGGATTTAATACACCTGAGTTACATTATCTCCCTGTTCTAATGTATAAATCCTGTCACTAAACCTTCAGGCCCAAGTGCTGTGTGCTTTTAGTCTTAGCTTTAGCTACCTGGTTTCTAAAACGTTGGATTGTTTCACAAGTCAAGAGATGGATTTTTAAATCCTTCACATCCCACAGCAAGTATACAAATCTGTGTCTGCAGTTACAAATCCGATCAGAAGGTTTGTAAATCCTACAAAAGATTTATTTGAGAAAGTTTTCATTTACAAATTCTTGCTCTGCCTCTGGGACGTGCAAGTGACTTATTCGCCAAGGAGGATTCGTCAGACCTGGGTTAGATTGAGAAATCCTTCCCTTCGCTCGTCACACACAGCACTGGATAAATCCTCACCCAGGCAGTCTGCATCTGTCTCCCAGATGAAGTTTGGGGGTAGCAGGGAGCTCCAGAGAAGTCAGTGGAGAGGGATGGATGCTCTGGAGGGGTGTCAGCCTCCTGGGTCAGGCTCAGTCCTGCGATTCCTCTGATGCCTTAAATGGCTCCCTAGAAACAGAGAGCAGACAGGAATCAAGGAATCAAGGAGGGATTGATTGGAAAGGCCTTCAGAGGTACACTCTGGGCTCCAGAGGCTCCTGCCTCAGTGCATCCCAACATGGACAAGGACAGCTCCCGAGTTCTTCCCACTTGGATCTCAGCATCAATTCCCCAAGCAGAAGCCAGGCAAGGATGGAATTTGCCCAAGCTTGCCCCCCTGTCGCCAAGATTGTGGTTTGCAGTTGTTGGGCCCAGGAGGGTCTGGGTGTCCTTGGAGAGCTGGAGAGGCTTTGTTGTGTGTGTGTGAGCATGAGAGAACAGCACTGAACGAGCTCCAGGGAACTGCAGAGTGACACTGGGCAGGGCAGGGCTGGGAACATAGAAAAGTTAAAACCTAAGGCAACACCTCCCCTCTGCTCCCAGAGGGACACACAGCTCAGAGGGAAGGCTTCGTACTGAGAGAGCTTGGGTGTCATTAGAGAACATGAAATGAACATACACACACACAGAGAAAATGCATTTTCACTGCTTTTTATACATTTTCTGAAAACTTTGTGGATTCGATAGTGAGATCTTCTCTTTTTCAATTCTACTGATCAATTTAGAAGTTCATTAAAACTTTCTTCTATTAGGAAAGGAATGAAAACAAGAGAGACAGTTACAAACACATTACTTTTTGTTTATATAAAATCTATGTGAATTCTGACTCCAAAAATGAAAACAACCAGAAGGCTGAAACCCAAGGCAACACTTGGGTGTGATGCACCTGCCCTGAAAGTGAACCTGAGGATCACCAGCATCCTCGGGAAATTGGTTGGAGGAGGTCAGTGAGGGGTAGGAGCACTGGAGCCAGGTGCCATCCCCACTCATCCCAGGCTTTTTGCTGTTCTTCCTCCTGGAGATGGATCTCGTGGGGTCTGAGCAGCCATGGGAACAGCTGGCACTGCTAAACACAAGGTGACACCCACCAGTGATGGCCCTGAGGGCTGCAGGGTGGGCAGTCCCAGCACAGGACCTGGGCACAGTTGGGAAGATCAATTTGGGTTACAAAAAAATATTTGATTTTATTTTTATCATTTATTTTTTACTTTGCTGCTTTGCTTTCCAGTTTCAGGCCCTTCCATTCACCTCAGAAAATTTTACTGAGACATGGACCTCTGAGGAGACAGAGGAAAATACAAAATGAGATGAAAAAAATCAGGGAGGTTTTATCAAAAGTAGATCACATAAAACTAATTTAATATCATTTTAATAGGAAAATAGAGAGGAGCAGAGGAGCTAATCTGTCTAGGTTTAAACAAAATATTGCATACAGAGCCTGGTGGGAAATCAGTCTTTCAATAGAGATTCTTTCCAGAATCTCTGTGGAAGGAGTTACAGGAGTTACAAAGGGGGTGTGGGTCCAGCTGAAGGGAAGGCTGAGCAGAATGAAGTTACCAGCCAGGAGAGCAGAGCCAAAAGGAGCTGCTCAGGGACCAGCCTGGGGGTCTTCATGCAAAACACAGGCGTGTGCTTATGAAATGGAGGAGATTATGAAGTTAGAAGTTATTGCCAGTGCTGAAGGAGCCTGGGTTGCCAGGCTAGAAATGTTGAAATGGATCCCAAAACAAAACAGGGTCTGGCCACAATGACTTTGGCCTTGCTTGCTTGTCCTGGGCTGAACCCAGGAGTAGACTGGGGCTCAGGAATGCCATTTTCCCAGGAAGAGAAAGACCAGGGGGTTTTCTCTGTAGGATGGGAAGTGGTCAGGTGTCCTGGTGGTGTGGCTGTGATGGGAGAAGACACCAGCAATGTCAAGGTAAGCCAGTCCTTCTCTGTCCCTCTGTCCCACGGGGCTTTGGGCTGATCTGGGAGGTGGCCAGGGCTGCACGGACCAGGCTGGGCCTGTGGGGCTGGAGCTCAACCTGGCTGGAGGTCAGAGAGTGAGAGTCATGGAATGGGTTGGGTTGGAAGGGACCTTAAAGAATATCCCATTCCCACCCTGTGCCATGGGCAGGGACACCTTCCACTGTCCCAGGCTGCTCCAGCCTCGCCTTGGGCACTGCCAGGGATCCAGGGGCAGCCACAGCTGCTCTGGGCACCCTGTGCCAGGGGCTCCCCACCCTCTCAGGGAAGGATTCCTCCCTAATCTCTACTCTAAATGTACTCTCTTCCAGTTTGAAGCCATTCCCCCTTGTCCTGTCACTCCAGTCTCTTGTAAATACTTCCTCCATCTTTTTTGTAGGCTCTTCCAGGTACCAGAGGTGGTTGGGAGCAGATACACCTCTCTCCTCTGACCTCCAGGGCCCAGACACACAGCTCTGAGCCACAGGAGACTGGATCCAGCCATCCCAGGGATCCTGGGGGTGCAGATTCCCTGGAGTGCTGGCTCCCTGTGCCCCGGGCTGCAGGTGTGTTTGAACCAAGCAGCAAATGAACACCATCCCCTCCCTCCTTCAGTCCACAGCAATAAGTGTGGGCCAACATGATACGGCACTTCTTAATTATTAGATCACCAACATCAAATAAAAGACATATTAAACCTTGCAGGAAGAGATGTAGCTTTAAACTTTGGCTTTAAATGAAAATAAAAAATCCCCAAAGCTGGGAGAGCGCTGCCTCTCTGTGCGCCTGAAAATCAGAAATGGCTTTGCCATCTCATACTGCTTCTGTTTGTCCATTCTTCCTGTCTCTGTTTTCATGTTTTCATTTTTCTATGGCTATGTGGAACACATTTCTCAGTTAAGTACTTGCTTTTGAGAGTTGTTGCCATAACAACCGTTTCATTCCACGATATGCACACTATCTCTGAAATACAGAATTTCTCCTTAAAGGAGCATGTGCCACACACATCAAAGAGGAATATGGACTCATTATTTTTACATTATTTTGTGGGCAAATAGATGTTTTCCAGTACAGTTTTTTTTTCTTCTTTTCTAACTGGATTTTCTTGTTCAGTGAAACTATGGGTTTTTTAAGCATTCCTATCTCATAGTATAATTTTTTGCCTGAAACCCAGAATATTAGGAGACAAGAATCTTTATTGTAGTTTCTTTTCTCCAAAGGTCTGAGAGAACTCTGCTGCAGTTAATGCATTTAAAACCCATCTTATTAGACAGGAAAATTATGTAAATAAAATCCATTAAAAATGCATAGTTTTTGAAGTAAAACCTCAATTTTCCTGCATGAATTGATGGTGGAAGGAGGGAAAGGGCCAAGAATGTGTTGCTTCATTTTTTTAGTATCTTGCTTTTGGTGGTCTCTGCGAGGGGAATTATGTGTGCAACCAAAGAGCAAGTTTTTCCCAAAAAATGCCTCACAAAACTGTTCCATTTCTGAAGTGTCAGAAAAACAGAGTTTGGAATGAGATGATCTCTAAGGTCCCTTCCAGCCCAGGCCATAATGTGCTTCTGTGTGCTGCTCAAACACAAGTCCTGTGGTTTGCTCACCACAGAGGCGTGAAGCCACGAGCACCAAAGTGAATTTGGATTTATACATTAATTTCTAGGATCCTTAGGAAAGCCAAGCTTTGGATTGCAATCTC
Organism: Erpornis zantholeuca; assembly: GCA_013400515.1. Taxonomy (NCBI): domain Eukaryota; kingdom Metazoa; phylum Chordata; class Aves; order Passeriformes; family Timaliidae; genus Erpornis; species Erpornis zantholeuca. The sequence continues at coordinate 514,506 of VZTN01027120.1, read as the reverse complement.
AGGGAGATCACAACCGCAAGAGCCCAAGGTCAGCGTGGATGGAGCTCTGAGCATCCAGGTCTGCTGGAAGGTGTCCCAGCCCACGGCAGGGGGGTGGAATGAGATGGGCTTTAAGGTCCCTTCCAAACCATTCTGCGACTCTGGGATGGAGGAGGATGCTCCTCACATCCCCACACCCCTGTTACCTCCATTCCTCCACCCACCACGGGTGACAGACACCTCCTGGCACTGCAGTGCCACCGAGCTCCTCCTGCATCAGCGTTAGAGCTGTCCCAGCCCTCCTGTCCCTGCTGCCTGTCCCTGCCCAGGAGATGTCCCAGCCCTCCCATCCCTGCCCAGGAGCTGTCCCAGCCCTCCCATCCCTGCCCAGGAGCCGTCAGAGCCCTCCCATGCCTGCCCAGGAGCTGTCCCAGCCCTCCCATCCCTGCCCGGGAGCTGTCCCAGCCCTCCCGTCCCTGCCCAGGAGCTGTCCCTGCCCAGGAGCTGTCCCAGCCCATCGCCGTCTCGCCGCGGTGTCCCACGGCATCAGTGTCAGTGCGGCAGTGACACTCCAGCCCCGGCGCACCCACGGTGACACCCCAGAGGGTGACAGCCCAGGGCCGCGGCAGAGCCAGCCGCTGTCACATCCTCTCGCCGTGACGGGGCCGCCAGCCCGCATTAGGATCAGCAGGGATAAAGCGTGGAGCCGGCGATATTCCACAAGATCCCAAGGCCGTTTAGCTCCCTCTTGCACCAAAACCTCTCCCCAGCCACGAGCACAGCCTGCGCCCAGCCTTGGAGCAGCCGGGAGGTGCAGGCTGGGAGCAGGAATCCGGGTCTGCCTTTCACACCAGTGCATGTTCAGCTCACATTTACAGGCTGAGGAGTCCAGGAGTGGAAGGATGTGGTTAGCTAAAGAAGCTGCCAGGACAGGAGCTCCTCAGCAGCTCAGAAAAGTGCTCAAAAGGTGCCTTGCTCTGCAAGTGGTGGGTGCTGGGAAGGGGAGGGCAGGCAGAAAACACCTTTATTTCTGACATTGCCTGGTCCTGCTTTCAGCTCTGAGAAGCAAAGATCCATGAATTGGTGCCCCATGCCCTGGCGAAGAAGTTGGACTGATCACTCATTCGTGGCCTCTCTTTCCAAAACCAGCTCTGGACAGCAATGCTGAATTTTACACAACTCACGTAGTGAGAAAGAGACCGTAGGGGAAGTCAGAACTCCAGGTCACTTCTGAAGGCTGGAGGAGAGCAAATTTTAAGCTCCAAGACCACAAAAATGCAGAGTAGCTTCAGGAGAAGCACAGCCTATGCAAAATATTTCACATGGGGTGTACATCGGGACAGGGGCTCTGCACCCCACACGTGACTCGGGACAATCCACCTGGTCAGTTCTGTCGTGAAGCATCCCAAGGGGTTTGTGTGGTCCCAGGATGGGAGAGAGGAAGGGGACCCATCCTTCAGGAGTTAGGGATTCCACCTGGTGACCAGGATGTGCAGGAGGTTGCATAGAGAGAAATGTCTGAGTCCATCAGGTAACCAGCAGCAGAAGTGTTGAGGGAGCGGGGCTGGAGGCAGAGAAAGTTCAGTCATTTATCAGCAAATGTGCTCTTTTTAAGAGCCACAACACGGCTCTCTCTGACCTGCAACTTCTGCCAGAATCTTCTGCATTTCTGGCTTACATCACCCACAGCATCTCTCTGCCTCTCTGCGGACTGGAGGCCTCTGTAGGAGCCACTGGAGATCTCTGCAATGGAGGAGAATGGAGGAGAATGAGGGATGTACTCTGTGAAACCAGACTTCCTTCACACTGGTGGGTGCAGGGCTCTTCCAGCCCAGGGTCTGACAGGACAGCAGGAACTGGCTGCTGGTCCTGAGCGAGCCTCAGTGCTGCAGGCAGATCCCTGACAGATGCCAGGACCACCCTCCTCCCTGAGCAGTGGTCACTCTCCCTTGCTGTCCTTGAGCACCCTGGCAGTCAGCAACCCTTTGGAGGCACAGCCACCTCCTCCAGCAGTTCACTGAGAGCAGCTTTGACCCCTCTGCCAGCAGGACATTGCATCGATTTATTAATGAAGGGTGCTCACACACACATGCTGGTGGGCTCCATGAAACGGCCTTTAGCCTGTGCTGATTACTTGTGTTTTACATCAGCCTGATGTTTTCTAGATGTGCTTCAATCAATACAATGGCCTTTTTAGCACACATTACCGCTCGCCTTTGGCTAACCAACCATCACATTTCTTCTCAAGTGCCCATTTGCATTAAACTAACCCCAAAGATGCATCAGCTCTCCTTTGACTGCCACCTGAGCTGACGCAAACATTCCCATTTAGGTTTCAAAATGCCTCGCACGCTTGAGCTTCCTTGCTGAGTGCTTCAGACAAGATGTTGGATGTGTTGTGTCATTCACATCAGAGTTATTCTCCACACAACTGTCCTCACAACTGCAGTGTGAATATTCAACTCACTCTTTTTTTTCCCCAGACTCAACATTTGCCTACACTACGCTTTGGGGTCAAGGCAGCTCAAAGAGGTAAATGCCAGCGGTCAGCTGAGAGCAGGGGAAATATTTAGGCTGAGCATTTGTGGAGCAGTGCACTGACGTGGTTTCATCCCTTCTGGTACCCATGGTGGCTGTTTCCAGGTCAGCTCAAATTTGATCCCCAGAGCTGCTCTCGTCTCCTTCGCTCAGCACCAGATAACCTCTGCTCATGGATGGCATCCAAGGTTTTCACTGGGAAGCAACAGTTATGGTATCTCAGTGACCTTTAGAAAAATAGTAGCAATAGAGAGATTTTTTTTTTTCTACATTGGATCACTTCTGTGAATATCCAGCCATCCTTAAGGTTTGCCATTAAAGTAATATGTGGGAAATGGCTCTGCTCCTAAAGCAGCATAATTGTCTTTTTGATCACCATTCCGGTTACTCCAGCCAAACCCCAACCATCCTTGCCACCAACTCTGTTTTTAATGCTCCAGCTGCACTTTTATTGTTCTTTGGGTCATCCTGGCCAAACCTGCAATTCCACATTTCCCTGGAAGGGCACAGAGCATTTTGCCTGTTTTAAAGGCCCATTCTTTGTTGGTAGTGAAACACACACTGTTAAATAACACAGCTGTTGTCTTCGCTTGTTCAGAGCGAAGCGAAAGCAAACATTCGTGCAGGGAAGGGAGGGGGAAGGGACCTTCTTGTGCTGACGTTGCTCCCACACACACCCCACGGACAAGCTTCCCAAGCCCTGTGTTTCCTCATTTAGATGCTGACTCTGGTGAATTCCTCTGGGCATACCCCAGCCACCGCGTGGAGCTTGTCGGTGTTTATTTAGACACCGACCGTGACAGAGTGACCACAGGCCAAGGACAGTGGCGTTCCTGCCTCGCCCTCCCATCTCCCACACTTCCTTCCCCACCAGTCAGGCAGGCCAGCCAAGCCCACGGGGATTTTGCCACCAGGTGGGACACCTGGACCCTCCACATGCAGGTGCCTTTGAGCCTTGCTGAGCAGAACGATGTAAAACACGGGGAATGGGATGGGAGGGTGCTTTGCCAGCAGGATCTCTGACAGCCCCAGGGAGATGTGGAGCTTTCAGGCAGTCGCCATGCCCCCAGACTTTAAGAAGAGGAGCAGGTTTAAAATGTGCAGCCTCAGGAAGCAGTTAGACAGGCAGGAGCAAGTGCCAGAGCACCACGGGCACCAAGCAGTGAGCACTTTCATCCCTGGTTTGTGGGAAGCCCATGTTGGGCAGCAGTCGCTGCAGCTCATTTCACAGCATTCCCTGGAATAGCAGGGGTTGTGTGATCCAGGTCCTGTGCTGCCCCTGGAGTGCTTTGTTCTTCCTCATGTTCAACATTCTCCCTGGACTTGAAAACATGTTTTCCACCAAGCAGCCCAGAATGCTTCTGCTGCCAGCCATGGGCTTTTCCAGGTATCCAGCATTCCCACTGCTTAAATTCCCTGTAAAAACCCAGAGCTGCTCTATCTTTGAGGTCTATACAACCACACACCACTGCAGCTCCCGGAGAGCCCTGGAGCTCCAGAAACCCAGGGCCAGACTGGATATCTAAACACAGATATGTTTTACCACAGAAATGGCAGGGGGTAGCTGAGAATTCCTCATGGATGCAATGGGACCTGTGGGAGATCCACACCCTCTTGACACACTGAGGCACCTTAGGTTTCTATCTTAAGGCACTTTATTCACAAACCTCTGTTTTCTTTTTGGCTTCCAGTGAGAATGTTTGAATGGGTGGTCCAGGATCTGCTGCACACCTGCCCCCCACGTATGTGTATGAGGACCATGGGGTAGGAGTGTGGTCAAAAACTGGCCTAAGCTATGAGTGGTTTGAAAAAATATCACAGAAAAGTTTGGCAACAGGAATGTTTCTGCAAGTGACCTGGATTGACAGGATGAGGGTGTCTTAGGGGACTACTGACTGACCCATGAGAGGCTCTGCTCTGCGCCATGAGCCCAAGGGGATGTTTTCTTCTGGAATGGCTGTTTCCAAAGTCCAGTATGACAGTGGAGGGATGAGAAACTTCATGGCCTCGTGCACTGTAAAAGCTGAGAACTGCAACAAGAGAGGGAGAGGGGAAGGTGGGGCACAAAGGTAACTGTGAGTATCAGGGTGTGGGACTGGGCAGGAAACTTGACTGCTACTTCTACGAGGAATTATCAGCTCATCTAATATTTCTGAGCAAAAAGCTACTTTCTGAAGGAAGCAAAAATGGATCTAGTTCATCACCTTGTCTCCAGACTGTTGCTCTTCCCTGAAAAGAGGGAGGAGACCCTCACCTTTGCATGGACAGTAGAGAGGATGTGTTAATTACACCTTTATTCCAAAGACAGAGAAAAGAAAATCTAAGTCCCAATCCTAGGTGGGGTCTCAATTTGGGGAAAACTCCCTTATCCCACCGCCCCAGACTGGAGCTGTCACTGTGCTCTGGTGAGCTGCTTCCTCTGGTTCCTGCACTCAAGTGGGGGTTCCCAAGCAGCCTTTGCTCCTAGCTTTGCTCTGGTCTCCACATGGGTTCCAGTTTAATGTCCTTGTCAGCGCTGGGTGATGTTCCATGCTGTGACAGACCGAGCTGTGCATCACCAGCTCCTCCCTGCTGCCCTCAGCTCTGTTCTCCTGGCCAGGCAGCCCAGAGAGGGTGTGGGGGGTGGATCCTGAGGAGAGAAGAGAGGGTCAGAGGCACTGCTTGTGCTGCAGCGCTCGGAATACAACACATCTCTTCTTTCTAGAGGCAACATGTCAAGCTAAATTGAAGATAGAAAATGTAATTGCAGTTTGCTTTAGCAAAACACACTCTCAGCCGTCTGCGAGAGACATTTGAGCACTGAGTGCTCCTGATCCAAATATTAGCACATTTGTGGGATTACAGCTTCAGCCCACCCCTGATGTGAGCTTTGCACTGGCTTCAGTGGGCACTCCAGGGCTGGCAGCTGGATCAGGAGCCTGCAGTTCCCAGGGCAGGTTAACCCTTTCTGCAGACACCAGGTGAGCAGGATGGCAGCACTGTCCCTCCAAGGGGAACAGGATGGCCAGGGAGGCCACTCCAAGCCAGGAGCACTTGTCATCAAGCCTGTACACCATGGAAATCATTGGTTTCAGCAGGAAGGACCTGGTTAGCAAACCAGGAGCTCCTACAAATCCACCCAGAGGTTTTGTCATAATGAGATGAAATGGAAATATAAGGTGGGCAGCAGGAAGCTTGAGTAATATCCCAGAGAGAGAACTGTCAGATCCTGGAACAATCCCTGCAGGGAAATGGTGGCAGGTCCACCCTTCAGAAATTTAAATTAAATAAAACACAAGACAGTGGAGAGGAATGTATTTGCAGTGTCTTTTCCAGTACAATGGAGAAAGGGAATCTGAAGGAGGATAGTGAGGGAAACCTGCGGTCCAGAAATGCCAGACTGCACCAGACTGCCAGAAATGAAGAGGGAAGAGGATATGTGAGGGATGGCAGTGTTGGGATACAGCTCTGTCTCCCGAGGGCAGCTCTGTGGGACAGTGACAGTGCTGAGCCACTGGCCCAGAGGATATGGACCCACCAGGGAGGAAAATCTGTGGGCACTGGGAAACTAAAACACCTGAGAGATCTACACCTGCATGGAGTCTGGAGTGGGATGGGGAGAGAGGAGGAGACGAGACTTTGATATGAGTAAGGGAATGGGGGAGATGGTGCTGAGAGCAGGGTGAGGGCCCTGAGCATGACCCAGCCACGGTGATCTCCAGACAGGCAGTGCAGGCACCAGGAATGCACACAAAGGAGCTGGAAATGTCCTGGGTTCTGCCCAGGCCTGCCATCCTGGGAAAAGCAGGTTCCAGGCATGAGGTCCTTTTAGCACCCAGTAAAACCCTCTCCTTGCTCTGCTCTGTGCCCAAGAGGGGCAGAGCTGAGGGACCAGCCATGGCTGATGCTGCTTCTTCATATTTTCCTCTTCTCATTTTTCTTGGAGAGGGAGAGTGAAAAGCCATCAAGATGAGAATTGCTGAACTTTCAAACTTTTAGGGGGCTTAATGCAAGCTGTTTCACCTGCTGAACATGTAGCCTGAATCTATACTTCCAACTATAGTGAAGAATTTACTTTGGCATTGGTTTTCTGTTGAAAATAAAACTGAACTGAGGGCAGGATGTTGTCCTTAACTAGTTTGAGATGACTAATTATTAAACTCATTTTCTAAAGGTTACCGTATACAGAAAAGCAATTATACAGAGATTAAAACAAGTTCAGAAACCTGATTCATTCTGAAACTATGGTAAACCCAAATCTTGTACTATTTCTGATTTTTAATGACCTCAGGAACATTTTATTTAACTTAGATGTCAAATGCAATTCTGAAATGAGAGATTAAATATATTTTGTGCTTTTCTTCCCCCTTTTTTTTTTTTTTTTATTTCTTCCCCCTACATAGCACAGTGCACAAATTTCCAGTGCTAATTCTGTTAGTGGATTTCAGCAGGCTGGCAGGAAAGCTGTGCATGGAGAGAGGATCCTGGTTAACCCCTGGGTGGCTGCGCTCCTCTGAGACACTCCTGGGCTGGGGAATGGGTGCCTTGGGATGCAGGCCCAGAATCCCCACCCTCCATCAGACCCCCCAAAAGCTCAGGCTGTGCTTTGGGATGTGAGGGTGAGAGCAAAGTGGGTCTAATAATGTTGTTTCTCCTCAAAGCTGCTCCCCACTTTTCCTGGCCCTGACAGAGTGACCCCAAATCCTCCCCCAAGGTTTTTGCTCACGTGGATTATCTGTAAAAGGCAATAAGGTTTTTCTGGGTTTTGGCAATTGTTCTGATCCCAGTCCCCGAGGGCATCCTGCCTGAGGGTGCTGGCATTGAGCAGTACCAAATCTTGGTCTTCTCTGCCAGCAGCTGCTCTGGGGCATGGGCCAAGGGAAAAATGCCTGTTTTTAAGCAAGCAGAAGAACTCCCCTGGCCTGAGGAGAGAAGGAAGATCGGCGTGAGATATGGTGTACACAGGTACCATTCTTGCTCTCTTGGTGTCTGCCTCTGACCACTAACATGGACCCTCCATCCCAATCCTTGCTGTCACTCCTGGGATCTTATCCTGGGTCAGGTCATGTTGAAGTAAATCTCAGCTCATCCGAGCTGTGAATGGGAGTGCAAGTACCCAAGAGGTAGAATGAACATATTTTGGGAGGATTCTGGGAAAAAATATCACCTTGCTTTTGTTTCTCGTCTTTGTTTGTACTTGATGGGAGGAGTGGAAATAAAAAGGACTTAGGAGTGAGCATTTGGGTTTGGGCTTCTAACAGAACATGAAGTTGTACTCCAGGACATCCCTGTTTCCCCCAAAGTCAGAAGCTGTTACCCACAGGAGCAACGCTGGTCTCTCATTCTGTCTCCTAAAGATAAAGGCAGCCAAGCAATAAACAAGGTTTTAAAAAACACCAGCTGTAGGTGAAGAGCTCCCAAAATACAGCTGCACTCTCGAGGAGCTCACACAGCAAAACACTCCCCCCTTGCTGCCCTTCAGCCCCTCTCACACCAGTGCCACCCTCCCTGGCTCATCCTCCTCTCTGCCCTCATCTCCCATTGCTGAAGATGCACCCCAGATTGATCCGGGCCTGGCAAATTCGGGCTGAATGCACCCATTTCAGGACAGAGTTTAAAAGCTGCATGTTTCATTTTGACACGAACTAACCAAAGGTTCTGCTGTTATCGCGTCGAAACGATCTCGTATGGAGAGAGGCATCTCAATTTTCTGCTGCTGCTGCCCACATTGAGGTGAAAACTTGTGTGAAACAACATGAAACACTCCATCTTCAGTTCAACCAAGTGTTGCAATGGGCTTCCATTTTCCCTCAGGAACTGGTTTCACTTTTCAGGGCCATCCAAACCTCACCCTTGGCAGCTCGGTCACAGAGGGTTTATTGGCCCAGCTCCAACCCAGGGCTCTGTTGCTGCACCAGCCTGGTCTCCAGGTGCCAGTGGCACAGGGACAGGAATCAGTGGGACCTGCTCTGCCACCACAGTGTCCCAGCTGTCCCCAAGGACAGGGCTGGCACCCAGTGGATGTGCCTGCCTGGCTCTGCAGGGCTGGAGAAGAGGATCTGAGCAGGTCCCATGCTCAAGCCATGACAGCACAGCAGAATTTCCCAATCTTTTCCAGGAATGCACAGTGCTCATAGATGGAAGAGTTTACTCAGCCCTCCAGGGGCAGCCACCTGCCCTGCCCTGACCACCATCTCCTGTGCAACAGGGCTTCATCCCACAGGAAACACGGTCCTCCCGATGGCTGGTGATTAATTAGTGCGCTGGCATCTTAATTCAAGGTGCACACTGGCCTCTAGTGGGCACAGACAAATCCTGTGTGATGGCAGCTCCTGAGCTGTCACAGCAATGGGGGACGGCACAAATGACATCAGTTATCTAAAAAATAAAATAAAATTTAAATATCTATATACACACATACTCTCATATGTCTGTTCATTCGTGCATTTATATATAAACACATATATGTCTGGTTTTCTTCATGTATTTCTATGCACACAAATAAATGTCTATTTGCTCAAGTATTTATATACACATATATATAATCTGTTATTCAATGGATGTCATACCTAACCCCAGTGCTGTCTTGTACTTGATTTCTCTCTCGTCTCAAACTCCACGAGTTTCTGGGTTGTCCCTTTCTGGCAGAACCAAACCAGCTCCCTGTGAAGAGGAGTTGAGCCATGGAATTAAAATCCAGCAGAACTCTGGGGCTTAGTGATGTTTTGGGGAATCTGTGGATGCTACACATTGACTGATGGCTCCTGCTGGGTTCAAACAGGCTGGAATCTGGAAAGCAACCTGACAAAACTGGGGAAAAATATCAGCTTGAGACTTTGAGATGAAAAACAGCTGCTCTGTGAAAATTCAGGAGGGAGAAAAGTTGGTTCAGGCACACAGGGCAGGTGGGACCATGTGGTCCATCAGAGGTGTCTGACCGAGCAGATCCCAAAAGTGGGGGCTCTGCTGAGCCTGAGGAGCAAGAACTCTCTGGATTAGGACTCCAAGGGAAAATCAAAGGCCTGTTTCTCCTGGAATAAGTAGTACATGAGTAGTTTTGCTTGGTCCACTGGCAGATCTGAAGGGGAGCACAGGCAGATCCCACTCTGCCTGTGGAGCCTCCTTGTTGTGCTCAGGCAGGAGAGGGAGCAGGGGAAGCTGCCGGTGAGGCTCACTGGGAAGAAACTCCAAAGATCCAATGTTAAGGAATCTCAGGGGCTAGGAGGATAATCTGGGTTGAAAGGGACCTCTAAAGGTCTTCCAGTCCAGCCTCCAGAGACCTCTCCCTGCCCATGGATCCAGTGCTGCTGTTGGTTGTATTTGTTAATGGAGATGGTTCTTTAATCCCCAGGGCCAGGACAAGGGCAGAGCCCCCCAGCACTGCCCTCTGCTCTGCTGAGCTCCTTCACTAGCTCCTGCCCTCCTGCTCAACCCCCAAAGGATTGCCTCCTCCCCAAGGGGATCTGATCCTTCATTCCTCTTCCTTTCCTCAATCTGGTGCATAATAAATGCACACTTTCAAATCACACTTTCAAATACAATTTTGAGGGAAGGGAAGGGAAGGGAAGGGAAGGGAA